>WBNH01008253.1:0-64254 GCA_013401255.1 Urocolius indicus
TCCTTTTTAAAAATAAAACCCCAAATGCACAGTTGAACAGAATGAGTTCTGTTTAACACTACGTGCATGATTCAAATATCTCACTAGCATATATTTGGGGTATTCACCTCAAAAAACTATTTTACACCCAAACAGAAGCTCTGAAATTATCTATTCAGAATGAAATGTGTGTTTTCATATGGAATTTTCTGGAGGAAATAATGAGAAAACAGATATCTTTTCTTTGGTTCTTAATAATACTGCATTTAAGATCCAGCCAATCCTTACACTTGCTTTCCATTTTCCCACCTGAAATAGCTGAGGGTCATATATATTCCAACTTGTTTATTGAAAGGAATACATGTCTCACACCTTATTTGCATGAAAAAGTTTGTTAAATGAACAATGAATGACACTTTTTTTAAAAGACATACTTAGTACTTTAGCTTATAGCTCATTTAACAATTATTTGCAAAACAGCAGGACATAAAACATCTGAGTAAATCTTAAAGTTACTTCACTTTGATGGATAAAGGTCATATAATTAATAACTCTGAAAGCCTTTAGTCATGCAAGTAATCATGACAACACTAAATATTTTTATTTTCCATATAATGAAAAGGAATTCCATCCTTCCTTAAAATCAAAACCAAATCAGAGAAACTATGCCTGATCTTTGCAGCAATAAATTTTTTTCTCAAAGTAATTCTGTACTCTTAGGTACTATAACAGGAAAAGTAAAAGTGTTTTCTGTTTCTTTATTTTAAAATGTCTCGTTTTCTTCACACAGTACATTTTCTTTTTCTCCAAAAAGTAAAGAAAATTTCTAACACAGCTTGTAAGAAAGCCAGGTGTAAAAATAAAACAAATTTCACCTGTTCTGTGATGGGGTATTTTTATTTTCAATACTTTACACTAATGTAAATCTGCATACTGTAATTTAATGAGCAAGAAGTTTTATATCAATCTGCACTGTTATTAGCCTCAGCAGAAAACAAAGAGGGGGTAGCTAATATAATGCATATGAGTTTTCTACATCTCTCCCCTACCTTTTCAAACTTCACTTTGGCATTGGAAGTACCTTAGTACTAAAAAACCTTAGTTAAGTCTTTCTAGCTTGTTACTTATGTTGTTTCTAAGCCCATCTTTAAATTGGTCAAGTTCTCACCCATATGTTTTAAACTGCTCTTTTTTTTTAAAAAAAAAAAAAAAGGTAGTAGAGTTACCAGGATAATAGGATCTCATTTTTTTTCTTATTTTTTTAGTAACAAAACAAGTACAAACTTAATATAGAAAATGGACAAGGAAATATTTTGATCATAAACACATTAGTTTTTTCATTCATTTGTATATAAAAAAAGAGAGAACGGTTGCTTCATTGACTTTTACAAGCAAATTCAGATTTAAGACTAAGATTTAAATCACCTGTGACTTCTTGTCACAAGTGATTGAGGAACCAAGGAGGAGGGGTGTGCTAGTACTGGACCTGGTGTTGACAAATAAGGAGAGTCTGGTTGGGGATATGAAGGTTGGAGGCAACCCCGGCTGCAGCGACCATGAGATGGTGGAGTTGCAGATCCTGTGTGGAAGAGCAGGACCATGACCCTGGATTTCGGTCGAGCTGACTTTAGCCTCTTCAAAGACCTGCTTGGAGGAATCTCATGGGACAGGATTATAGATGGTAGGAAGGCTCAAGAAAGCTGGTCAGTCTTCAAACACCACTTCCTCCAAGCCTACGATCAGTGTGTCCCAACATACAGGAAAGTAGGAAAAAGGATGGTAGGAGGCTTCCATGGATGAGCAAGGATCTGCTGGGACAACTCAGGCAGAAAGCAGCCATCTATGAGAGGTAGAAACAGGGGCTGATGTCTTGGGAAGAGTATAGGAACATTGCCAGGGCATGCAAAGGTGCAACTAGGAAGGCTAGAGCCCTTCTAGAATTAAATTTAACTTCCAAGGAAGTTAAGGACAGTAATAAGGCATTTTTCAAGTTCATCAGCAGCAGAAGCATGATGAGGGAGAATGTGAGCCTGCTGCTAAACACAGAGTATGCCCTGGTGACAGATGATACAGAGAAGGCTGAACTACTGAATGCCTTCTTTGCTTCAGTCTTTAGAGACAAGGCTGGCCCTCGAGAAGCAAGGATAGTAGGATGGCCTGGACAGGAGAGGACTTGCCCTGGGTGGAAGAGAAAGGTTAAAGACTTGGGCAAGCTTAACACTCATAAGTCAATGGATCCTGATGGAATGCATCCTAGAGTGCTGAGAGAGCTGGCTGATGTGATTGCTAAGCGACTCTCCATCATTTTTGAACAATCATGGAGGACAGGTGAGGTACTTGACGACTGGAGAAAGGCCAATGGCACTTCAGTCTTCCAAAAGGACAGGAAAGACGATCCAGGAAACTACAGGCTGGTAAGCCTCACCTCCATCCCTGGAAAGGTGATGGAACAACTCATCCTGAATGTCATCACTAAACATATGAGGGAAAAAGTGACTATCAGGGGCAGTTAACATGGATTCCAACCATGGTTGACCAACCTGATCACCTTCTATGAGTGCATAACTGGCTGGCTAGATGAGGGAAGAGCAGCAGATGTCATCTACTTTGACCTCAGCAAGGCTTTTGACACTGTCTCCTATAACATCCTCATCAGAAAGATCAGGCGGTGCGGCTTGGATGAGTCAACAGTGAGGTGTATCAAGAGCTGGCTGAATGACAGAGCCCAGAGGGTGATGATCAATGCCACAGAATCGAGTTGGAGGCCCTGGTTATGAGGCTAGTCTTGTTCAAACATCTTCAGCAAAGACCTGGATGAAGGGACAGTATTCCCTGATGACACCAAACTGGGAGGACTGGCTGATTCCCCAGAAGGCTGTGTGGCCATTCAGCAGGATCTCAACTGGCTTGAGAGTTGGGCAGAGAGGAACCTCATGAGGTTCAACAAGGACAAGTGCAGAGTCCTGCACCAGGGGAGGAAAACCCCATGCACCAGTACAGGCTGGGATTGACCTGCTGGAGAGCAGCTCTGCAGAGAAAGGCCTGGGAGTCCTGATTGACAATAAGTTAAACATGAGCCAGTGATGTGCCCTTGTAGCCAAGAAGGCCAATGGCATCCTGGGATGCATCAGCAGTGTAGCCAGCAGGTCGAGGGAGGTTCTTCTTCCCCTCTGCTCTGTAAGGCCTCATCTGCAGTCCTTTGTCCAGTTCTGGGCTTCTCAGCTCAAGAGGGACAGGGAACTTATGGAAAGAGCCCAGTGCAGGGCCACCAAGATGATCAGGGCACTGAAGCATCTTCCTTATGAGGAAAGGCTGTGGGAACTGGGGCTGTTTAGTCTGTAGAAGAGGAGACTGAGGAGAGATCTTATCAATATTTACAAATATCTAAATGATGGGCATCAGGAGGTTGAGACATCCCTTTTTTTCTGTTGTATCTAGCAACAGGACAAGGGGTGAGGTTAGAACACAAAAGTTTCATTTAAATATAAGAGAAACCTATTTTACTGTGAGGGTGAGGGAGCCCTGGCACAGGCTGCCCAGGGAGGTTTTGGAGTCTCCTTCCTTGGAGGTCTTGAAGACGCACTTGGACACGTTTCTATGCGACCTGACGTAGGTTGACCTGCTTCTGCAGAGGGGTTGGACTAGACGATCTCTAAAGGTCCTTTCCAACTCTATCATTCTATGATTCTGTGAAGACTAGACGTTGTTTTCTGCTACTAGTTGAATAGCTGGCAGAAAGCATTTCCATTGTTAGTAAGAACCTCTAGTCTTAAATCTGAGTTTGCTTGTAAAAGTCAATAAAGCATCTGTTCTCCCTTTTTTATATATATATATAAATATATCCCTTTCAGGGAGTTGTAGAGAGTAGTCATATCTTCTCTCAGCCTCCTCTTCTCCAAGCTAAACATCCCCAGCTCCCTCAGCCACTTCTCATCAGACTTGTTCTCTAAACACTTCATCAGCTTTATTGCTCATCTCTGTATTCTTTCCAGCACCAAAATGTCCTTCTTGTAGTGAAGGGCCCAGAACTGGACACAGTATTCATGGTGAGACCTCACCTGCATTAGGAAACAATTACCTTCTTGGTCCTGCTGGTCACACAGATACAGATCAGCATGCCATTGGTCATCTTGGACACCTGGGCACACTGCTGGCTCATGTTCAACCAGCTGTCAATTAACACCCCCGGGTCTTTTTCCATAAGACAGCTCTCAAACCACTCTGTCCCAGACCTGTAGCATTGCCTTGTTGATTGGCCTTGTTGAATCTCCTATGTCACATCTTTAAAAGATACTATGTCATGGGCAGGTATACCACAGACCAGTCAAGCCATGGTTTATATTCTCAGACCCAGCTATGGAATGATGAGAATATCCATAGCAGTTCATCTTTATACACATTTTCATGGTCTCAATTAATTCAGGAGTTATTATATTTTTGGTTTATATGCTGAACAAACAGTCAGTATTACCTACACATGCAAGAGGAGGACAACTAGGCCTAAAAGATAACAAAATTAAAATAAAATGTTATTTTCAGGCTAATAGTAATAGATTCTATGGAATCACATTCACAAAATTTAAGTAGAATTGCTATCCAGTTGGAGAGGGGAAAGAATTACAACCTTGGTTCCTTTAACTGAATGATGCAGGAAAGCAAACTATAAACAAACATATGAACTGCTGTGAATTGTCATAGCTCCATTAATTTCCACTTTCCACCTGGAAATGTTCTCACCCTCATGCTTAGATATACGAGTTTCTGTTTTGTTTCTCTTCTTCCAAATTTAAAGTAGCTGTGCTGCTAGTTCAGGCATTATATTTAATGCAAATTTACTTACTCTCATTTGATCTGTGAAAAATGTGTATAAGCTTCTACACTACAATACCAATCTTTTTTTTTTTTATTTGTTTTTTTAAAACACAACTATATTCTAATACTTTACAAATTCCTGAGCTCTGCTTTCTCCTTATAAATCAAAAGTTATTCTCTGAATTAGATGCTCTGCTGGAAAAATAAGAGGTCTTTTTTACAATAGGTGAAATATACATCTTCTGGTCAGTGAGTTATGGAGATAATTAAGCAAAAATAATGAACCTTCAGCACAAGTTTATCATTAACAAGGACTCATGTCACTTACTATAATAGGCAGACTATTTCAGACAAAGAAAGTAAGATGATTGACATTAATTTGATTAATAAGAACTTGTTATTTAAAGAAATGTGAAGGAGCCATGCCCCCTGCACTGGATTGCTGAAAAACATAGAAAGCTGATTGTTACTGTTTTAAAGAAAGCCTGTTAGAGTGAAAAATGACACCACCATTCTATTCTTACAGATGAAAATAAAATAAATCATCATATTCACCATAGTGCCTTTGGGTTGCAAATGAAAATGTGCCCCCCATGCAGTCTCCAAAGAATAGAAAGTTCACTTTTAAAAATTAAAATTCTTTACTGCTGATAACCAAGTTGATTCTTTAAATGTAGTCTTATTAAAATACTGTTGCTCATAATGCCTCAACATTATTCCACATTTTTCCACTACTGGCAAACCAGTAGTGGAAAAACAGTACAGTAGCTCTGATCAAAGATCCACAAAACCTTCTATCCTGTTTCTGACACTGGCCAAAAGTGGATGTCTAGGAAAGAAATAAAAGGAAACATTTCCCTCCCAGCTGTCAGCCACTTGTAGCTCAGAGAATTCTTGAGCCAGGTTCATGTTCTGTGAGCTCCAGAAGTTTCTGTTCCTGTTCTGCAAGCTTCGTCTAATCTCACGTTTAGTCTCTGCCAATGTCCACAATGGATGTATGCAAGAACCCTCACTCTTATATGTTTGCTTTCAACACACATCTTATTGGTTTAATTTCCTATCTTCTTGCATTAGAAGAGACAGAAAAAAAAAATCCGACATCAAACCAAAAAAACTCGCAACATCTTTTTCATTCTTTCCAAGTCATTTATGACTGTACAATCACTTCTGTTCCAGGCTGAAGAACCCTGGCTGTGTCTTATAAAGCAGCATTTGAAGAGTCCTGGTGCTCTTTTTTGGACAGTTTATGAATCCACTATATCGTTCCTGAGATGTGGGGACCAGAACTATACTATTTTCAGATGACAGCAAACTATAGATTTATTTGGTGATATCCCCTGCTTTGTTCTGTATTCCTTTATTAAGAATTCTTAACGTTTGGTTTAGTTTTTGATCACTACTAAATGTTGAGGTGGTGTTGTCATACAGCCACCTATCACAAGCGCAAAAAGAGGGTTGAATGGTATTGGTCAGATTAGAGCTCATATTTGCCACTGTAAGTTCTTAAGTATTAAGAAAGTATTAAGGAAGACACATCACAATTAGTAGTTAAGCTGTTCCATCTTCAGTTCTTGAGTTAATAGGATTTGATTGTAGTGACTCATTACTATTCCTTTCATCCCTTTATCCATTCTACATAATCCCATAATATCCTAGGAGACATATAGATTTCAAACAGATATCTTGGTAAGTCCTCCACAAGGAAGGATTCCCATGTGAATACCACAGGAACACAGGTAAAAATAATTACTTTAGGTTCCTTGCCACAGCCTTAGGTTCCTTGCCCGTGTACCTATATATCATTCTCAATACTAACTTTAGACATTTACTGGCTTTCTCCTTCTGAAGTCATCTTACCAGTTTAGCAAAGGAATGGGCACTATCTGCCTATTAAGGGTCATGTGGCCATTGCTTTCTATTCACAGACCTCTATGCAATTTAATTTCAGCAAATGTATTTTGTATATAAAATATTATCCTCTTCATCTTAACAGTTATGCCATTAAAGTGCATGTGTGGATAAAAGAAAACCTGTAAAGCATTACTGATAATGGTTTAAAATTTACAGTGTTTTAATAGTATGAAAACTCACAATAAAAAAGAACAGAGTTAAAACTAAGTTCTTAGCCTTACTAAAAAGATTACACATATGAAACACAAATGGCAAACAAAAAAGATATTTCTGCAAGGATACACAAAAGAAGTATCAAAGCCACAAGATTAAGAAATTAAATATGAAGAGAGAGAGCAGAGAAAGCATGTAAGCACTATGAAAGAAATAATGAAAACAGAATAGTTAGGAAAACATTATATGGAATTAGAGGAAATTAAGGCAGACTCCTAGCTATGTAAGATATAAGCTTTATAGATTAAAAGAGCATGAAACCATTCACTGATATCTTTGAATAGAAATTCTACTTCAGTGTGCTGAACTGTCCCAGATAAAGATGATTCCAGGATGAGTGGCTAGAATAGACTAGCTTGAAAACACTGGTGGTAAAGAAAGCAATTAAAATAATAAAAATGTAACTTTGAAAATACAGGATGCCTTCTTGTCCACATCTAAAGATAATAAGAACTAGAAAGAATCTAAATGGAAGGTTGAAGAGGAAAAATAAATGGTACCAAGGACACACAGTCTAGATGATGGAAGACATAACAGTGACATTAAAGCTAGAGCAGAATAATTCATAATGATGTACCTAGATAATAATCATCAACTGACTGTGGACGGTAATATGCTGAGGGTGCAATAAAAAGTAAGAGATGCAGGAGGCTTTTGTAGGAGGAGATACAGAACTCAGCCTTACTTTTGTTATCAGCAAACTTTCAGACAAGAAGTGCTAAAGATGCTGGATGAAATGCATGACTGAACAAACCATGGGCTGACAATTAAATTTGTAAAGCATCTGCATAAAAATAGCACCTGACCATGTATTAGAAGAGGAGGTCATTCAGAGATAAGATTCACAGGGAGAAGACAGTCAAATGTAACACAATATTCCTACAAACTAAAGTAAGGAACAGTGAAAACGTCTATAAAACTGGTGATGCAGCTGGAGCAGCAACTGTAGAGATGAAAGAACCATAAGGTAACATATTGAGCTGAAAGTATGATAAAAGGGCACATGGGTGATCAACTTTATCTGTGAGAAATCATGAGGCAAAAGCTATTATCTTTGATGAAGAAATCTTTGGTTTAGGTTTGCTGAAACAGTTTTTGTTTTTAAAAACAGATGGAAACTAGACTAGGGTGTACTTTGGAGTAAATTTGAGGAATGCTTTTTAGAATATATTAACATGGGGGGAGGAACAAAATAGAGACATGTGGACTAAGGGTAAGTGATACTGAGAAAAGAATGTAGCTATATAGGATGATGAGACAGATCTGAGCAGTGACCAGCTAAATTCTAAAGAAAAGCAGCAGTAGTTATTCTTGAAGACAGGAGAAAGAAATCTCGCTTAGTGAGCTGTAAAAGAAGATAGTTGTAGAAGCAGAAGGTAACCCTAGCACTCTTCTGGGTTTGGCAGTCTGATAGAAATACATAAACTATAACTGAAGTACTTGACTGTGAAGAAAGAATAACAAAACTGAGATGGTGGGATTAGAGAGTCTGTTTCTTAAAAATACAACCTTCCATATCTAAGAAAAAAACAGTAGCATTGGAGCAACAGACCTGAAAACAGTAGAAGAGTATGAGTGAGGAGTCTAGCTGAGAAGGATTATGCAGTCATAGGAAACTTGCAGAAATCTGAATTAACAGTATTGACTCCAATGTTATTAATTGTACCAGGCAAGCTGAGGAAAAAGGAACTAAGAGATGCCCTGAAATGAAGAAAGACTAATGAGAAGAACAATTATGAAAAGAATTGAATCATGAAGAGAAAAATTTTATTGCAAGCATATGAAACCAAGGGATAATTTGCTGCACATTAAGAAATCGAAAGTGCTATGTCAAATGACGAAGGCTGGAGCAAGGGGAAAAATTGTAAAGTAAGTAAAGATTAGGGATTAAGAACTTATCATGAATCCAAAAATTGGATGGACCCTCAGGAGACATTCCAGATGCACTCTGGAGATTTACATCACAATTTATACCAGTGGCCCACGATGATGCTATTTGCTACATCAGAAAAGGGAAGAACTCAAGAACAGCCAGAGTCAGTCTGATTCTGACTTTATCAGACTACAAGAGGCAAGATGACATGATACATTGTTTGTGTGGAGATGCTTTTTTGCTTTGTATCAGGAGGAGGAGGCTGCAGTGCTGGGTCCAGTGAGCAGTTCTTGAAACATCCCCTGTTTCTGAAGTGGACCCACCTCCAGTCCAGCCAGACCAATCTTATGCCTCTGCCATCATTTAAGAGGAGAAATCTAAGCCAGAAAAGGAGGTGGAGGAGTGGTACAAGACCAGGCAGACCTCACAGTCAGAGAAGGAGGAAGGAAGGAGGAGCTCCAGACCAGAGACCCCTCTGGAGCCCATGGTGAGAACACAGACCCTGCAACCCATGGAGGGCAATGGTAGGACTGAGAGCCACCAGCAGCTCCAGGTGAGTGTGCCTGCATGGGCAAGAGACTGTGTGAGGAGGGGGCCATGGCACAGGCCGTGCTGGAGCCTACCGGCCACAGAGCAGCCCCACACAAGAGGCAGAGAGAAGCTACAGCCTTTGAGAAGAACGCATGTCGGAACAGCCCGTGCAGGGCTGCCCAGCCTGTGAGAGATCCCCTACTGGAGCAGAGAGTACTGGCTAGGAGCCTGCCTGCCCTGAGGATAAACAAGTGGCAGAAGCCATAACGAAAAAGCTAATTGAAACACTCATTCCCTGTCTCCCTGAGCCACTCAGAGGAGGGCGAGGTAAAGACATCGGGATAAGGGCTCTGAGCTTAGGAAGAGGGGAGGAGTAGGGGAGAAAGTGTTCTTAAAGGGGTGTTCATGCTCTTCATCATTGTACCACTCTGTGGCATTTTCCATGTGTTATGTTTTTTGGTTTTTTATGGTTTTGGTTGGTGACAAATTAATGTTTGCTTTCTTCCCCAAGTTAAGTAGTTTTGTCTGCTTTGCCTGGGACCATAAGTAGCAATTGAGCTGTTCCTGTCATTAGGGCGTTCCAAAGCCCTTAGTAGTTATGGGTGACTCTGGTCCTTTGTTCCTACATGGGCCTTAAACCACAATATACATCTAACTCATTAAAGACTTTTGTCTTTAAGAATATTTAAGAAGTCATATGTGCTAGTCATAGTAGATCTGCTGAAATTAGGAAAGCTGTGCAGTTTAAATGAGACAATATCCAGTTTTTTGTCTCCTTACTAATTTTCTTGTGATTCAGTCATTTACCTTCCCATGCTGAAATAATATTTGCCTTCCCGGACTGCAAAAGTAGACTCTTTAGTGTGAAACCTACTTTTTACCACAAAAACATTTTGCTAACAATATTGAGCCTATGATTTACAGATGTTTTCCACACCCTGCAGCTAATGTATTTTCTCATTAACTAAGCAAGACTTATTACAACTGCACTTCATTAACAAGCCTTAGAAATGAATGTAGCATTGCAAATGACAAAGCTCTAAGCTTAGAGTCTTTTGGGTATTTTCTTGAATGTCTTTTGTGAATTATTAGTCAAAACTCCTAAACTACATTAGGCCAGACTATGTCCTTATCAAGCTACCTGAAAACTCTCTTATAGAATAGCCCTATAAAAATCAATAATCCTGCTTATGAAGATGCTATTCAGTATGTAAAAGAACCGAATAGTATTGCAATACTTCTGTTAGTGCACTGCTGCAGTTCCATTCCACCAATGAGATGTCCAATAAAGTTTAAGAACAAACAGGTTTTAAAATAACTGATTGATTGTTACTTCAATCTGAAATCTATAAATATTGTGATAGCTGTTCTGGAGAAATTCAGTGAAAACTTTCTATTACTGAGTCTAAAATTAATCAAATTCTACATTGATATTGAAAGATATAGTATTTCTATCTCACTTTGCTTACTTAGTAGTATGCAATTTCTCTTGTCATTATTTGTTAAAAATATATTAAATTGTCATATTGGAAAATTTGTTGAAATGTGATACATAAGTTTTATGTGCTATGTCAAAACACCCCTCAGATTTTTCACCTGTTTTGCTAAATACACAGAAATAATGTATATTAGCAGTTGCACAAACAACAATGTTTAACAGGAGTGATGAACAGCTTGATACATAAAACTTTAATCAAAAAACAGAAGCTGTAGATCTACACTGGTTTAAATGAACCTCATCAGTCCTTTTATGTATTGTTGTTTAAATCACTTAGCTATATAGAGTAAGATCATGCTAATCTGCATGAACAAATAGGGGAATAATTGAGGACTTTATGATTCTTTACATTGTATTTACAGTTGTTTTGCATGACTAGATCAGTAGAAAACTGGCACATGCTAATTAATCTGGGTCATTTATGTGGTTGTTTATTTTGACCACTGTAATTTGTTTCAAACATTTATGCTTTAACACAATTCTGTCATAAATGTAATACAGAACACTGTATCACTCATTTGCTGGTAAGTATAGACCAGGTTGCAGTACCACAGATCATGTACTGTGTTACATGTAAATGTGTAAAAGCTTTTTTATGTAGTCATATAAGAAAAGGAGTCCTAAGATTTACCTGCATATTGTATTGTTACAGACTTAGGTTGCCTTTTTACAAGTGGTAAAGAAATTTTCTTCACATCAAATCACTTCAGATCAAATTGCTTCTATCTCTTATTAAAACTTGGATAGATAACTGATCCTTTTGCTTCACTGCCCAAATATATGCTACAGTCCTGAAAAGAATTACAGTGAAACCAGAGGGAAGCTACAAAGCTAATAAATCAAATGACATACTACAATTATCCCAGTTGAAAGCTATCACATGCTTTATAAAAAAACTTCCTGGCTTTCTTAGTTTCTATGACTTGGGAATTGTTTTGTCAAAATGTCAGTGCTCCATTTAACAATAAATTACTAAGTTAACACTACACTGATGTAAAGTCCTAATGGCTTCAAAAGGAAAAAGTGTTCTCATAAAGGTGGTTAGAGAATTAGGGCCTATATCATTACCAGTCCAGCATTTCTCATAGTGGCATGACGTAAACCAGAATTGTATATTTATATTTTAATAAATTGGTATGTTCATCAGACACTTTATTTCCTCCTATTTCCCCTTTACCTATCTTTTTCTAAAATTCACAGCTTTTTTTTCTTATATCTAAGCAGCTTTGCAGGCAAAGTTTTATAATGATTACCAAACAGTTACTACAGATGTCTTCTGGTTTAAGTACAGCATAAAGCCAGGCAATTTCAGGTGATATCTTCTGGTAAACAGTAGGAAGATAATTTACTTTTAAATACACACTACTATATAAATGGAAATTCCGGGAAGTCTGAAGTACTCTGTGCTTCTTGGCTTAGTGACCTGTAAAAGCAGCTTGCTCTGGGACTAGCAGTTATCAGGTATGCAAATGCTGTGCAACAGCTATGCTACATTTGGAAATTTTCAGTAGCAACCCTATAGCAAGAAAAAAAAATTATTTATAGGCATCTATGGATCCTCTTGACAGATTGCCAATGGCAGTATCTATATGGTTCCCCATAGATCTGGCAGTTATCAGCATTTTCCATGCTAGTATCTTCTGTACTGAGTTCTCCTGCTGTTAAGCACTAAACAATGATTACAAAAGCCCTCTGCAGGGAACTCGACTTACAGTCATGCAGAAGTTTGTGGGATATTTTAAATATTCCTCTTCTGCTGTCACCAAGTGGTACAAGCAGCAGAATGTGCCCAACCTGGCTGCAACCCAGCTTCTTCCTGTCCACTTGAAACACTGAGTGCAATTTGTTTAGACACCTGCTGGAAAATGAGCGATTTCTCATTTTCTTTTGTTCCAAAGACCTTTATAGCAGGCCAGTAATTTCTTCCAAGTTTAGTCTAATTGAAACTGGAACTCAAGGTAATTGAGAGCCTGATCCAAGACTGATGTCTTTTGAGGTTGTGCTGGTGGGAAAGCACTGCCTATCAATTTAAAAGGCACAGTCCCACAAGGAAGTGATCAATCAGAATTTTGTGGGCTACACTATCATTTGACAGTTGCAAAGATTTCACTTTCAAAATATAATCATTTAGGTATAACACCAGCATATGCTGCCTGGTAGCTAAACAAGAATTATGAGGAGATAAGTAAAAAACACTGCACAATTAAACAATTTGCCTCTCTTAAAGAAGAGACAGGAAGGCAAAAAAGAGAAATGCCCATTATTAATAGTTGTTGTAAGTACACTGGAATAATGAGCAGAAATTGTTAAGCAATTTTTAGTGTAAAAATTAAATTTAAAGAAATAATAAATCACCATCACTCTCAAGCTATGATTTTCCCACCCTACTGCAAGTCGCTAGAGACCAACAATAAACCACTGAATAAGCATTTCAGAAAAATTTAATCTAAATTGTAGGGGCAGTGCTAAATATTAAAGTGGACATATTAAACTATCTTGCAAAGAACCTTTCGGCTCTCTCTTCACTTTTAGTCTGTTGAGATCTCACAGATTCTGGCAGATACTACAAACATATCCCTTTAATTGCAGGAAAATTTATTCACTGAAAAAGTTGTCAACCCCTGGCACAAGCTTCCCAGGTAACTGGTGGAATCACCATACATGGAAGAATTCAAAAGACATGTAGATGTTGCTCTGAGGGACATGGTTTAGTGGTGGACATAGCAATGTTAAGTTTGCGGTTGGACTCAATGATCTTGAAGGTTGTTTTTTCAACCTAATCAACAGGTTGGAGTAATTTGGATCTTCCTTCTAGTTCCCCAAAACTTCTCTTTTGTAACTTCAGGTAGCTCTGTACTCTTGACAAGAAAATTCTTATGAAATTTGCACTGGCCTTTTTTTTCTCTTTGTCTGATTACTTTTTAAAAGTTGAAGTGCTTTAATTCTAAGCACATACACAGTATAAACGCCTATCTAGATGTCAAGGCATAACTGCATTTTTCCAGGGTGCAATACTAGAAAGGCACCAGAAACGACTGGAACAAAGGAGTCTACTCTCATGGGTATCTTGTGCTATATTTAACCTGTTGCTTTCCAATGCATAATATCAACCTTTTAAAAAAGAAATCACGTAGCAAACTGACACTTTTGAAATTTCTTGAATGTTTTATGCAATCTGCAGATGCAGACCACTGTGCATATTGAGAGCCTCAGTGGTGGCTATTGGGTTGGGGAGATCAATATGGAGTCATGATCAAGACCTTTATTGCCTTACACAAATGAAAAATGAAACAAACTCTCAGAATATACTGTCTTGACCTATGACATGGCTACATCTCCACTCTAATAACTCAAGATTTAACACAGCTGGGTCTTGAAAACTTGTAAGGATAGAGATTGACAGCCTCTCTAGACAACCTGTCCCAATGCTTGACTGTCTTAATGGTGAAAACAGTTTCTCCAGTCAGACAGTCAGATACAGACCTCCAATAAGAGAAATGTCTTTCATGATGTATTATGGAATCCTTTTCTAAAAAAAAAAAGGTAAGGGGAATATTCTTTTTTTACAGTTCAAAGGCAAAAGTGTATTTTGTTGTCTGAGACCTCAAGACTCGGGTTCCAGTTTTTTTGTGTGCATGCATTTCTTACAAGTTTCAGAGGGAAATGTACTTCATGCTCAAGAGAAGAATATAACTGGAAATATCACTAACTCTATTTGACATTAATATCGCAATTACAGTTCATGCACTATAGCAGCCAATTCCCTCAGCTAAATTACTTCATCTTATTTACTAATCAGCTGGAATAGGATTCAGGATTTTATGATGATGGCAAAATTGAGATATAAAGATGTCATTAACTTGCCTCTATTTTCACATTATTTTGATGAAGCATGCTAAAATTTTGAGGAAAAAAAATTATTTGGCAACATATTTGTTTAAAAAATCATAGACACTAAATTATTAAAACATTATATTATTTTCTTAAGGAAAAAAAAAAGGTTGATTTTAACTAAACAATTTTAAAGCTGATAATGTTTCCATATAGTGGATATACTTTACAGAAAAGTTTGAAAAACTTCTACCTCAAACACACACAGTATAGACGATAGTGCATGTAGACCACATGAAGAGTTAAGAATGTTATTTTTTATTATTAAGTTTTTCTGAACACTGATGATAATAAAACAACACGTATATGGGTTCTGAAGGCATTTCATAAACCACACAGGAAATCTGAAAATACACAGGAAAGATGAGATGTTCTCATCAGTCTTCTGCAGCCTTACAGAAAGCACACACCTACAGAGCTACTCACATCTTGATAAGAATGTAGCCAGGACGCGCTGAGCAGCAGAGAAAAAGAAGATATACTGAAGAACATGTACCCCTATAGTAAACATTCACACAAAAATTTCAATGATTCCTTTTGCATACTTGCAAAACATGCAATAAAAGAACATACAGCTTTCTGTCTCATCTGATCAGCAGATAGACTGTGTTAATAGACAGTCACTAACAAACCCAAGAGGAAAGGATGGTATTGTCTGCCTGTTCAGCTATCACATGCTGAAACTTGGGTATTGATGTGAAACTCTAAGTCAATAATGATATCAAGGGGAAATGATTGCTTCCGTAACAGCAGTCATGCAGTGGTAAGACAATGGTTATGTGATCCTGAACAGTAAGAGGATATGAGAACAGATCACATTCTGTTGCATGACTATCCTCATGTCTTTGTCTTTGCAAAGGAGCTGAAAAAGTTAAATCTATAATGATATACTGACAATAGCAGAATACCTTGATTTCTCCAAGGTGGCCCCCTACAAGAACGTCACGTTGGTCCCTGTAAGCAGCATCCATGCATCTTACACACCCAATTTCTCCCCACTAAACACCATATGTCTGCCCTTTTCATTCCCCCATGATACATCTCTACAATTTTTCCTTTATATTGCTCCCAATTCTAACTGCTTCAGGCTTTCATTCACTTTGAAAAATACCAAGAAAATGAGTTAAGAATGTCAATACAAATTTATGGAGGTGGCATTGCAATGTCAAATCAAGAATAGGGTATCAAGATGAAATACAACAGCGTCAGGATAAATGTACCAAGCTGACAGCACAAAGTCAAAATGGAGCAATGTCACTACAGATCTAGAGAAACAACATTAATCTGTCAAAACAAAGTCATGTCATTACACATTAAAGAATAGCTTAAATAAACTGGAATGTGTAACTATTCATTCAGATTAGCAAATCCCACCCACACTCTTCCCAGCAGGAAAAAAACACAAGTGTTTGGCAGACATAGGCAAGTAAACGTTACATTGAGACTTAATACCACAAAACCAGTTAGAGTCACAGCAGGAGAGCACACTACTATAAGGAAACTTCCAAGTAAGGACCACAATACTTCCAGAATCACCCCAGAATGACTAGTGACTATTCATACAGGAGCAAGTTCACTCAGCAACTCTTTTTCAGCTCTTCATTTCCATACAACTGAGATATGTTCTTCACCTCTTACAGTTCAGTGCCAAATGTGATATTTCTTTCTTTTCCTGAGTTGCATAACCCCTCATTCTCACTTGCTGTTAAGTGGACAGTGCGTAATCCCAAGAAAAAGTTCTCTAGAAAGCCCTCACAGCCATTGACCTGCCCTAATTCTATTTCTGGGGCTAAGGTCCTCAATAAACAAAATGCAAAACAGTTGTTAAAAAAGTGTGGATTTAATTTGGGACTGGTAATTTTAAACTCCACATGGCTAACCACGTAATCATTTATGAGAATTAACAGATTATTTGATATCACACTTTTTTAGAAGTGTATGAAAAAGTTGCCACAGTAGAAGAAAGGTAAGGTAAGATGAAGAGGAAAGCAGATAGAAGAACATTCCTGTAACTCACTGAGTAGGTATTGTTTTCAGCAATGTAAGCTGTAACCTTAAATTATATGTGCTTAATTCCTACACTGATGAGCCCTTCGGCCCAGTTCAGTACAGACATTACTACACATGGAATAAACTTATTAATATCTCTATTTTTCAAATCATAGACGGAAATAACATCACTTTCTTTTGGTCATTGGTACAAAGTCACTTGAGATTGCAAGATTCACTGTAAAAAAGATAGTACTAAGTCTAAAAGAACCATTCCTTTCTTCATTGATGATCATAATCCTTATTTCAGTAAGAATGATCCTATAAGATCTTGGTTATAATAGCTCTAAATTTGCCCTGAAACTTTAAAAAATGTAGCTCCGGATGCTAGCAGATATACCCACCAACACATTATTCGCACTCTTCAAAACTGGAGATGAAATTATTGACATCAGGAACATGCATGCAGAAATACAACACATTGATTGAATTCTTTGAAAGGTATGATTTTAAGCTTAGGTTTCTCATGAATTAGAAAAGAAAACGAAACATTGCAAATGTGAAATAGCTTTAATAGAGAAAAAAACTATGGATCAGTGGAAAACAGTAAATAAAGTAATTATATTAAACAAAACGTTTTCTCATTTCTAAGGAAAGAAAGGTAGGAAAATGAAAGTTTTCATGTCATTGAAAAATATGTAATGTTGGTCCTCTTCAGGAAACTCAGTGAAAATATCCTTGCTTTTGATGTTCCTAGCCAGGAAGGCAATCCACTTTTCATTGGGAAAACATCACACGTTAGTCACTTACTGCCAGTTTCCATGAGACATTGGCTAGACATATTAAGTGTAGGTATACTTCAATGAAGGCAATATATCCAAAAGTTAAAGAGGAGATAATTGTGTGTTATTTAGTATTGCTGCAGAACACAAGTTAATCAAGCATAACCCTTGTACTCTTCCACGCGTTCCTATTTCCAGCAATTTTCAATTAAGTGAAGACTGCAGGTGTTGAGTATTCACATAGAAACATCTGTGCTAGTCAGCCACCTTCACTGGAAAGCTACACTAATTTTGCTGTAGTTGATATACTATGTCCCCAACCAGTGGCCTTCTGACGCAGGACTAAGGTTCTCTGCAGAAGTGGTTACAACACTCAAGATTAAGACTGTCCTGTTCCTTTCCCTAAAGCCTCAGAGATTGGAAGTGGAACTAAAATTTAATTTGGATTCTCTCTTTGGAGGAGTTGCTTTCTGGAACAAAATTGATTTGAAACAAGCTACATTCCTCCAATAACGCAGTGTTGTTCCTTCCTCCCTCTATCCAAAAAGGTTAAATGAAGTTAAGAGAAAAACCACTAGGATATTCTAACATTGAAGAGTTAAAATCTCATGGTCAATTACGAAAAACTGTGCAAATGCAATATTTTGAAGCAGAAAGCCATACAACATAAATCAATTGAATCATGATCACAGAAGCAAAACAAGGGTGTTGTTCTGAGGCTGACTGTTCCTTTAATTACTTACCCCTGTTTTTAATGAAGCATCACAAAAGCAGGAAGGCGATTGACTTCAAAATTATTTATCCTGTGAATTCTTTCATACAGTACTTTCATACAGTACACAGGTAGTTTTGTATTACCAAAGACAACTTGTTTTCTACAATATTGGCAATTTTTCTTTTCTTTTCTTTTACAACCCTTTGTTTTAAAGTAACAATATTCAGCTAATCCCACAACTTGCTGTATGAT
This sequence comes from Urocolius indicus, assembly GCA_013401255.1. NCBI lineage: Eukaryota > Metazoa > Chordata > Aves > Coliiformes > Coliidae > Urocolius > Urocolius indicus. The sequence continues at coordinate 18,447 of WBNH01008253.1, forward strand.
TTCAGGACCATCAGGAATCAGCAGGGAAGTTTGTTAACTACCGGTGAGATTTGCACAACAAAAGCACAGAGAAATTTATCCTGATGTGTTTTGGAGATAGGCACAATGCACATACACAAATATATACTGTTGATTCATGTACATATATGTTCTTTGTAACAGAGAAGATAGCAAAGCAACAAGCTATGCTTCAAATATGTTCCTTTACCTTGGCTGAAATCTCATAATCACAGAATGGTAGGGGTTGAAAGGGACCTTTAGAGATCATCTAGTCCAACCTCTCTGCTAAAGCAGGTCCATCTAGATCAGGTTACGCAGGAAGGCATTCAGAAGGCTCTTGAAGACCTCCAGAGAAGGAGACTCCAGGATGCCATTGGCCTTCTTGGCTACGAGGGCACATCGCTGGTTCATGTCTAGCTTATTGTCAATCAGGACTCCCAAGCCTTTCTCTGTAGAGCTGCTATCTAGCATGTCACCCCCAGCCTGTACCGGTGCATGTGGTTGTTCCTCCCCTGGTGCAGGACTCTGCACTTGCCCTTGTTGAAACTCCTGACAACCATCTTTTCATTTATATGTTTATTAACACCATTTAGGATGAGCTGTTCCATCACCTTTCCAGGGATGGAGGTGAGGCTGACTAACCTGTAGTTTTCTGTGTCGTCCTTCCTGCCCTTTTTGAAGACTGGAGTGACATTGGCCTTTCTCCAGTCCTCAGGCATCTCACCTGTCCATCATGATTGTTCAAAAATGATGGAGAGAGACTCAGCAACACATCTGCCAGGTCCTTCAGTACTCTCAGACACATCCCATCGGGATCCATTGACTTATGAGCCTTAAGCTTGCCCAACAAGTCTTTAACCTCTTCCTCTTCCACCCAGGGCAAATCCTGTGCTGTCCAGATCATCCTACTATCCTTGCTGGGCTGGGCTTCCTGAAGGCCAGCCTTGGATGTAAAGCCTGAAGCAAAGAAGGCATTCAGTAGTTCAGCTCACATTGTCCCTAATCTTCCCAATCAACCAGGCCCTTTTCCACCTCTCATAGATGTCTGCCTTCTCCCTGAGTTGTCCTAATTATCTAGCCCACCCCTCCTAAAAATCCAATAGTTACTTCCAAGGGCATGCCATGTGACATGTCTGTTTATTGTTTTTAATCTTCAGATATCTGAGAAGTTTCCATTACAAACACCATTTTACACAGAGAATCTATATAGCTCATGATGCTTTAAGACATGTTACCTCAAGCTCCCCCAGTTTAGTACCATCCTCAAACATGGAAATTTTTCATGAAACCTAATTGCAATTTTCCCATGTGCAAGGCCTACATCCCTTAGGGCTGGATTTTGGTATACAGCATTAGTGACAGCTAATATGAAACATGATAATAATGTTTCTGGAACTGCTGGCTTACAAAGCTAAAAGTGTATATAAATTTTAGTGCTGCAACTGATGTTAATACATACATTTACATTATCTAAACCATTATTTATTCAATAATCTAGCCAGAAAAATTATTTTGTATTTGCCACCTCAAAGATACAAAATTTCATACTAACCAAGCAGCTTAGATTCATGCAGAATTTTTTCAGTTTTCCTTGGTATTACACTGTGAAATGGCTACCTGATACTTTAAATGTATATCTTACTTGAACATTCCCCAAGTGGAACAAGCACAAAAGGACAAAGGCTGCTACCTAGACTAAAGAAGGTATTTGTTATCTAGTTCTGCTTAAACATAAAGAAAAAAACTAGTTCAAGCTGCTATGTCTGCTGTTTTTTGGCAGGCTGTGGATGGCCCAATTAATATCAGGTAGTCCAGTTTTAAGGTTCAGTATAAACCAGAAAGTGTCTGCCTAAAGAGCTCTCACCTTAAGATTATGAAAAGACACAAAAGACAAAGCAGAGAGAAGGAAGAGGCAGCAGCAAGATGAACATCATGTGCATAATAAACAATTCCCCTAGTGTTACTAGCACAACTACTGAGAGGAATCATGATGAGCTACTCCACACAAGCCAGGAGCTAAGCACTGAAAGAAATGAAAAAGGCTCTCCTTCAAAAATGAATGCTCACATTTATTGAGAAATCGGTGGGTTTTTTTATTTTATCCCAGCTTATCTAGATCTAAATGCCTCGTGGAAGTAATATCTATTTAGCAAAGTTCTAGGGAAAGGTAGAAAAGTTCTTGATGGATTTTTAGGTGTTTCTTCCTATGTTGCCCACCAAGTTCCTTGTTGACTTGCCTAGCTGGTGAAACACTCTGAAGACAATCTGTGACACAGGCACTTCAGCAGCAGCTCTGACTATTTTTTATTTTTTATTTGGATTCATGCAGACTCCATGCTTACAGAACCATCAGATTGCCTATCAAGTTTTCTGAAATACTTGATAGCAGTCTGTCTAGGTTTGCAGGCCTCTAAGAGCATTCTGTTAGCTGAGTGTGGCCCTTGTTTCTGATGAGTATGTGCAACAGCCAATTTTCTAGGCAAAGCCTCAATGGTTCCACCCCTTCTGCTAAATATACTCTTACATCACCAGTTTAGGAAGAATGATGTTAATTGCACTCTTTCCTCAGACCTAGTTTCTTTACAACATGTCACACAGAACTGTTTCCAGTCAACTCAGGAGACAGTCCTCTGTTGATAATAAAGCATCGCTTTTTAAATCCTAAGCTGCAAGATATTTCTCCTGAACAATTAATACAGGTGTAATATATGGGGGTGTGCCATCAAGTCCCATTGACAGTTCACAAACATGTAAAAAATATCTTTAGGGAGGTATATATCACAATAAACCATCTGCTAAATTACTCATATAACAAAAGAACTAGCTTTAGCTATTGATAAAGTGGTATGAAAAAGGCTTAAACTACGACAAGCTGTTTCCTTGTACTTGATACAAGAAAAACAATTTCATTACTCTGCTCTTAATAAAGAATATTTGCACATTTTGTTGTCGTGAGTGATATGAGCCCTTCATTTGAAGTGTTACTACTTCTCCTCTCATTCAGATCAAGTTCAGACCTTGCAGAACTGCCAACTCTGTAAGATGTCTTAACACAAGAGAGGAAACAAAATAAGAGAGGCCAAATGTTCAGAGGACAATGTCTTCACATTGTGGTTTAGCTGTCTACAGTAATTAGAAGAGCTTTGATATGTCTCTTACATTTGGAGGAACATGGCTTTCACTTCTGTGACAGTGTGAATAACTACACAGATATGAAAAATGCAAGTCATGATCATTTAAAACCATGTTAACTTCTGTAAAAAAGTAGCCTGTGGTTTAATTCTCACATGAAGCACTGTGGTGTTGTTGATAAAAATTACAGTGTACAGATAGTAGAACTCCATTTAAAAGCATTTTCTTGACTGAGAGATTGATCCTGGGGTAAGTAGTATTGTTTCTGGACAAATATATAATTCAAAAACTGCATTATAAGGCATTGAATTGGCATCACTTCACATCATTCTGTATTTCAATACCTTCTTCAGCAAACAATAGAAAATTTCCTGATAAATACTTCAACTACCTGCAAATAGACTGCAATTACTTTCTGCTGGGTATGCAAGAAGAAATGAGTGGAAGTTGGAATAATTACTGTTTATGTTACAATGCTCATCTAAGCCCAGGCAGGCAATAGTTATTAGATATCACTTAGCCAGGACCATTGGTAGAAAGTCTGGCATATCAGCTCCCCTATCTCCAGCTCTGTCCAAAATTTGACAGCACAAAATCAAACAGACAAGCTGATACCAACTATATTTTAAAATTTCAACTGCACACTTGACACTGAAGAGCACACTAAGACTGTACATACTCAGAGTGGTCATCAAACATCCAGTAATTCAGCTAAAATACCTGTGTTTGTTAGTCAATGATGTAGAAAAGGTAAATAAATATACACTGAAAGAATGTATGCTTTTGCATGAAATAAATTGAGAAGTACATTTTAAACCCAACATTCTAATGTTAAAGGAGGTTTTTAAGAAGTTGTACCCAAGTAAGTTAATCACTATGGATCTGGGAGATGATCCTCCAAGCAGTTTGATACTTCATTCACTGAAATCTCTGCCTACTAGAAACCCTGACAAGCATTAAATGATGTTTATATATTCCACTGGAAGATATATGTAAAATAGTGTCAATACAGAACTGAGATGCCTTTCAATGATCAGTCAAATGATCATGAAACTCATTTAAGTCTTTTAAAATACAAGGAAAGTCTGTATATTTTAAGAGATTTTAAAAATGAGCGAGAATTTGGTTTTGCAACACTTCTGTAATCAATAAAGTTGCAAGGAGATTATAGCAATGATGAATATTGTTAATGTATTTACTTAGTATACAGATTATCTGCATATGTCTTTATGTAAAAATTACTATGAAATGGAACCCAAGCACTGTATGAAATGTCCCTGCGTGTACTACACTCTGGACACTGAAACCTACAAAAAAAAAAAGAACTTCAAAAAGTAAGGTAACATAGGCACATGTGTCAAAATAAATTATTCATTGAGTGAATGTGTCAATACCCAGCCTATACTGGTGCATGGAGTTATTCCTCCCCAGGCGCAGGACTCTGCACTTGTCCTTGTTGAACCTTATGAGATTCCTCGCTGCCCAACTCTCAAGCTGGTCGAGCTCTCTCTGAATGGCCGCACAGCCTTCTGGGGAATCAGCCAGTCCTCCCAGTTTGGTGTCATCAGCAAACTTGCTTTTTAGCTGTACTTTACTGTCCCTTTTTGGTTTAGGCAACAAATGAAACACGCAGAGTCTGAAGAAGTAAGCACACATACAGTAATGATCTAAATACAGCCTGGAAAGCTTAAGTAAAAAAAAAGAGAGGCAGAGATAGAAATAAACATTGTCATGAAAACATAAGCCCCTTGCATTGAAAGTACATCAATGTTCAGACAGAGCTTCTGAACATGTTTCTGGGGCTCAGCAATGAATCTACCATGTGTCTCTCAATGTGAAAGGCTTAATTTATTAATTCTCTTGTAAGTCTATATTTGCATACAGAAATAACCACCCTGGCTTAGTGACTTCGACAAGTTTGACGTATATGCAAGGTCTAGGCCAGCAAATTTTGAGCTCTGATTGTAAGGTTTTCAAAGGGGAGATGTTTTCCTTCTTGGGTAGAATATCTGCTTTAATAGGGCAGTGGTACCTCTCAGGGTCTTATCAGTTTTCATAACACAAAGACTATTACATTACTAAATCAATATTGTCATGGCATTATCATCTTGATTAAACCGTTAGAAAATGTGAACATCCTATCGAATCACAGAAACAACCCATCAACATATTAATAACATACCAAACACAGGGTAAATACTAATAGCCACAGTTTCAGGAGCTGCTAAGTAGCAGGAAATAAAATGAAAATTAAAAAAAAAAAAAAAAAAGGACTTGTTGTAAATATGAGAAAAGAAATAGATTATGACATGTAGTAACACAGATCCTTACTGCTATTTTACATCTTTATGCCCACATGGGCCCATGTCTTTGCATTTGCAAATATGTTACTAATGAAATCCTGGTGAACTCATTGGTCTCCAGTCCTGCTCCCTGCCCAAGCACAATCACAGAGCTCACTGTTCCTCAAGAGGTTTCTTTCTCTTCAGCTGGTCATTATGAACAAGATGATATCTACTTTGTGCTAGTCTGTTTGCCCTAACTAATGTACAAACGCTGGGCCTGGATGTCATTTGCATGTAAAGCAAGGAAACCTGACTAACCAAGAATCACAGGAATGGCTGTAATCATCATGATGAATGGCTCCAACTGTGGAGCCCTAAATATTATACTCACAATTCAGGTTTCATATTATCTACTTTGAAGCCTTGTATTAACGCAGTATGGCTCCAGCATAAGAACTGCCATGTTAATTCGCTCCTTCTTATGCTGACAGCCCTCCATGGCCTCATGCCAAATAACAGGCACAGAATAAAATATTTTATACCTGCCATGTTTCCCTGCCTAAGAAATGAAGTGAAAACGTTCTACAGACAACACCCTGAAGTCTTGAGTTTTTACTCATACTCAGCTTAAGAAATCTTTGCTAAGTCTAACAGAATTTTGACTAAGAAATTATTTTTAAAGGGAGAGTTCCTGCATTGTATGCACAGTTAATTTTCACAAGTGTCTTCTATACTGGAAGGTAGATTGCTACAATCACATTGACCACCTTCTATTATGTATACGTTGTGTGTACTATGTACATACATAGTATGCATTCTGAGTTCCACAAAGCAACAGAAAAACAACTGGTGTAAGTAAATGTGCATTTCACAAAGAAGAATTTTCATTGCCGTATAAAAATAGCTAAGAACAACAACAAACCATCTAACAGAGATATACAGCTGATGAATCCATGCATTAGCTTAAGCATAATTCCTGACTCTTAGGATGTTCTCAAACCATATTTCTAGACACATCTTATGCAAGGGTAAGGCAGTGCTTTGAGAAAACACTTTAGTCCCATTTTTTGGAGGTTTTTCCCACCTCTTTCCTTGTATATAAGGCCTTGTTGGTGTAAAAAGTGTACAATGAACCAGGGTCAATTAAATTGTCTGTGTTAAAAATAACTCCATATTTTTACTTGGATCATTTTAGCCTGCATCAGCTTTCTGATGCTGTTCACAGTGTAGCCAAATGAAACTGCCACTACAAGCATGAAGGCAGTGAAGAGGTTGAAAAAAGGGACAGAGAAAGAAACAAGAGGAGATTTGCTCCTTTTGGCAGCAACACTGGGTTTTGCCTCCCTAAGGTGTCCACAGAGCTACAGTTTTCATTTCAGCCAATTCAGCCCCATGCTGCCATTTCACTAACTACCCCAAGAACAACAGATCAACCACAGCTCCCTGGGTCACAAGGTTTCTAATTTGTTTGCATATAGGCCATTGAGAAACAGGTCTAAAAGCTGAAAAGGGACACAGGGCTCTACAGGTGTCACCTGGTATTACCTACTGCCACAAAAAGGACAGTAACCTGGGACAGTAACCACTAACTTTCCCTAAAAGGCGAAAGACATGAAGTCTTCTTGCCACCAAGCAGATTCTGTACAATCACCACTACACTGCTAAATTATCAGAAGTAAACAAACTGTTAATAATTGTTCTCACAACCCTAGCCTTCCAGTTGAGAGTGTATAAAATGCAGGTTAAGTTCAACAGTACAGAGAAACAAATAAAACACTTTATATTTTAAAGAGTAATACTGTAGAAAGCTGCTATTTAGAAAGTGACTTTGCAACAAACCCACATGTCAAAATTCAGAACTGAAGGGAATTTTTTTTCCTGAGAATAGTTCTGCACCAAGACACCAGTAATTCCTTTCCAGTATAAATATATTTTCTGTAATATTTCACACATGGAAAATGCCCTTGAATCAAACAGGAAAGAGATCAGGTGCAATGTTTGAAGCTCACTTTGCATGTTACTTAAAGTGAATCACAGGAGACATCTTGAAAAGAAAAATACATCATCTGCACAAAAGAAAAGAAAAGTCTACCATGCCAGGAATTATGAAGCATAAAACTGCCTGAGAAACTCTTATTGTAAGTGTGGTTTGGACTTGAATAGCTAAGGGCAAAGCCATTAGACAAAAGAAAACACAACAACCCAGGAAATGGACATCTATTCCCATCCTGATAACTATTTCTAATGTAAGGTGCTTTTAGCATATACAGATTGAACTGAGGAAAGTATACATAATGTAGACCACAAAAATAATACGTTACCAAGAAACACCGACACTGGCTTATAGTAAAGAATGATCTGACTGCTGCTGGGTAGTTGATCTCTGTCTCTGAGAGCTCTGGTACCTTTAAGGTAATCTCTACCTTCTCTATAGGTAAAGCCTTGATCTAAATGCTGCAGAACTATATCAGAATCACTAGGCATGATTTAACTGGGTGGCAACTTCTCACTTCAGTATCAAATTGAAGGGATTTTTTCCTATATTGTTCCATTTTTACCTCAGTATGATGCCAATGTCTTCTATCTTCATTAAATGTAAAGGCAAAGAGCTTAAAGCTGAAGAACAAGCACCTCTAGTGCAGCAGACTTAAACACCTCATTTCAAGCACATTTTTCCTTCACTATAATAGGGCATTAAACCCTTCTGTGTTTAGCTGCAGTGCTGAGTAACTACTGTCTAGTTAACACTTAACAAAACCACTCTTTTTTCCATTCTTCATCAATATAGTAAAACACCCACTTCTAGCCCAAAGGAAAGAAGAGCCACAGCAGGTCACCGAACATGCACCCCCTGGTGACACTAATTAGGATGGAAATTCTTGTTTAGTCACAATAAAGTTCTGAGAGGCTGGATTCTATATCTCATTTCCATGTCTTTCTTAGCCCAGCCTAACCAGTGAGTTGTCCACTAAATACTTCTTATCAATCTGTTTGGAGATGCTTTCCTCTATCCTAGCCCTGGCAAGAGTGATGGTGCCAAGAAAAGGCCTCTTTACCTACTCTCTGACATTAGATTTTATGCTCCTCTAGAACATTATTTTATTTTTCTAGAATATGCCTCCTACCAACCAACACTATCAGAAGAATTTTCCCTGTGCACCTTTTGGGGCTATAATGCATTCTTATTTCCCAGAGAACACTAAAATCAGTATGGACTTTTCTTTCAGTTAAGCAACTGCCCTTGCACATCTTTTCTGTATGACTAATTAATGGGGGATATCAAAAGTTCTGAATGTGTCATGTCACGTTATCATGTAACTACAGCTCCAGATAAATAGCTCTTTTTTCCTACAAGATTTTAAATAATATTACTTGACACTTACATGAGCCTTTACGTCTCAAAAGCAATGTACAAACATGTATCTAATTAATCTATCCAATTTCTCTATGAAAAAATGCTGCAAGGAACTAAGATTATTAGCAATTGTTTTCCTCTTTATTTGTTAAATCTTGATGTTCTACTTGGTCTTGAGCATGAAGACAAATATATCTGCCTCAAGGACTTCCCATCTTAAAATGTGAAGAATTTGTTGAAGAATTGCCAAAGGCACTCATCATGCTGATCACACAATTCAGCCCAAAAAATGTTCAGATCAAATCAAAAGCCAAAGTGAAGTTTACAGTGGAAAAGCCAAAGAATTTCAACAGTAAACAAAAAATTTTAAACCCCAAACCTTCAACTAAGAATTTGTGTTGAAAACAAGCACAAAGGGACGACTGGGTGCTTTATGTCATGTCATAAGACTACTATTCAAAGAACACAGTAAATGTGTAAATTTAAAAAAAAAATAAAATCTGACTAACAAAAACCCCACAGGTAGCTTATTGTCCTGAGCAATTAGTTATTAAACAACCAAAGTATTCTGATAGTTTTGTTTCTATATTTAGCATCTTTTTAAATTTTTTTCTTCTACCAAATCCTGATACAACACATAGGGAACTCTATTCGTGTCAAAATAGGACCTCCTGGGTTTGGACAAGAAAAAATACTGCATGTCTTAACTATCTTTAATGCAGTGTTGATGCATTGATGCATGCAGACTAAATTAGATGCAATAGCTTTAGGAATATTTTTTAAAACAGGATGAATTGTTACTAAACTTCTAGACATCATGTAAGACATCTACATGTTAAGAGTTAAAATTCATACCCTGTGTTTTGTTCTCTAAATCTGATAAAAAAGCAGATTTGTGTTGCTCACATAAGCACCCTGAACTGTCAAACCTTCTCTCTCTATGACAATTCTAATACCAAAGAAAGAAGAATCTGATATGCTTCCTGGAAAAATCAACACTTCACGCTCAGGTGGGGAACAGCACTGGATGAGAGTTATCACTTACACATAGATGAGACACCACACTGCAAATCTACTCCGTATTATCACACTCTATGAAGTCAGTGATCTCTTTGAGCCACGTCCCTGAAACTCTTCAGCTGAACATTTCAGAACAGATTCTCAGAGTTCAGAACCCTGCATAAACAAAATCACAAGCTATCTACCAACAAAAACCCAGCCTTGTTACTATTTGTAGCAATAAAAATAATATGAAGATAATAAATATAAACCTCTTGGTTTATATTTGAATCTTATGTGATCTCAATTGCTAGCTAAATCAAAGACACGTAGAGCTGTGTGTTGCTATGTTTTCTGGAAGGATTTGCCATGCAACAGCAAGGTATTGTATTGACTAATTAACTGGATTTTGTACCACTCTAATATCTATCCCTATCACTAGGACAAATGTATGTCACCTTAGGCACTACTATGAACATGGCCTTAGTAAAGTAAGAAAACAGAGAAAAGGTTCTGTATAGTAAAAAGGTAAAACAAGACAACAGTAAAGCCCAAAAGAATATATTTTGAGTCCCCATCTCTGGAGCAATTTAAAAGATGTGTAGATGTGATGCTCAGGGATATGGTTTGTTGATGGACTTGGCAATGTTGGTTAAATGGTTGGATCTGATGATCTTAAAGGTCTTTTCCAAACTAAATGATTCTACAGGTCTACGATTCTGTATTTGAAAGAAATAGGCAAACTACCAGACACAATTACAACCTATAAGAAAAACTTCCAAATGAGGTATAGTAGCCTGGTGGTGCACAGAGATCTAAGACACACTGGCATGTTGCATATGAAAGTAAGATGTCCTAGCAGCTGCCACTATTTGCCACCTCTTGCAAAACACTGTATTTTTTTTTTCACTATGTTAAAAATGCTGAGATATGCAGCAGATTTAAAGATCTTAAATTAATATTTCAAATTGATTTTCTAATATTTTAATGGAATTATTAAGATTTTAAAATTACTCTACAACTTCCTCTTCCAAAACTCATGCTGCAAACAAGATAGTACCATCTTAAACACCAATTTACCTTAAAGCAATTGTTACTTTCATTCATATCACAAATTTACTTACATAAAAGCCAACTGTTATGTTCTCAAAGTAAAAAAGCACTTAAGAAAATAGCATGACAGCTCCTTTACACAAAAAGTAATTTGAGCTAAGCATCAGTTACTACTGAGAAGAAAATGGTAACTATCTAGTAAATACTCCTCTCAGACAAATGGTTCTCTATTTCTTTTCATTTTGTATCTTTAGTATAATTATTCTCTACTAAACAAAATAATTTAAACATTAGTACTGGATTAATTTAAAACAGGCAACCCTAGGGATACTTGTGAATACAGGTAATATAAAAGTCCAAAGGATACCAACTTTTATGTTGTGTACAATTCATCACATAAACTGAAGTTGTTTGACTTCAATCTCAGTTAAACCAACTTTGGCCTCAAACGTGGAACTGAGTTGAGAAAAAACTTCCCACTCTCAGTACCAAGTTCAATGCACCTCTGAGATCCAGGCAACTGATCTCACTTTGTTCTTATGTGATCTGCTGTCAGGGTTTTGTCAGCACCATTTAAATTACTGGAACTTAGAAGCCATAGGGAATCTCCTTTGGAAGATTTAGAATTCTTCCCCTTCCATAGCCTAGATAGAGAATGGAGGAGACAAAGAGACCTGCTCCTCACAGAAGAAATTTAGGAAGAAATTATACCTACCTTCAGTGAATTGGCACAGTTTCAGATTTATTCCTTGATATGATCAGCAACTTCTCAAAGGACAAAACAGGTGAGGTGGGTTGTCAGCACTCTTTCTTGCTGTTGGAACCTGTCATGGTTTAACAAGGAGGTGCTTTTGCTTGGTAACAGGACTGTAGTGAAGACCCAGTAAAGAGTTCTTTGACTCTCTCCCCTGGCTCTTGAATTCTGATCCACCTCCAGCCCACAGATGGGCTAATCAGGCACCTCTGTTATCACTATTTAAGGATCAGAATTTGAAGTGCTTGAAGGAGGTGGAGGAGTGATACAAGCTGGAGGGGAACCACAGTGGAAGGAAGGAAGGAAGGAAGGAAGGAAGGAAGGAAGGAAGGAAGGAAGGAAGGAAGGAAGGAAGGAAGGAAGGAAGGAAGGAAGAACCGGATCGACTGACCAACCAACCACCAGACCAGAGATCCCTCTGCAACCTGTGGTGAGAACGCCCCATTCCCTGCCTCCCCTGAGGCATTCAGCAGGGAGAGGAGATAAAGACACCAGGATCAGGGCTCTGAGCCCGGGAAGAGGGGAGGGATGGGAAGAAGATGGTCTTAAAGGGCTGGTTGTGTTCTTCATTGTTGTACCACTCTGTGTTGTTTTGTGTTTGTTATGTTTTGGGGTTTTATGGTTATGGTTTAGTTGGTGTTGGATTAAATTATTTCTGTTTTCTTCTCCAAGCCAAATAGCTGGTCTGTTTTGTCCTGGACTATATGCAGCAGTTAAGCTCTCCCTGCCCTTTGGCAATTCTCAAGTCTTTGGTACTTGAGGCTAATTGCGGTCTTTTGTTCCCTGATGGGCCTAAACCACAACACAAATGCATTTCTCACATTGCTTGGTTGGGGTTCCCAATGCTAGTGTAACATCTTGCCAACCATAAGGAACTTCAGTAGCTTACTAGTTTTCATCAGAAGACAGATGATCTTCCTGTCTTATCCCATTATGGTGGAAAAATAGCATACTAAGATGATGCCACAGGTTTAACTCCATAGAAAGGGTAAAACAACCAATTTTATCGTAAGGGTAGTAAACCCCACCCCTCTATTCTAGACTGCAGAGAAGAAGCCAGTGTTTTCCACACCTGTGAAGCATATCAACCTTATAATTTCAGTTGTGTGAAGGCCTTGATACTTTTCAGTAGCAAAAGAACTATATTCTACTATCACTGCAAATTCACATCATACCTATACTACCCACAAGTTCTGCTCGCTGCCTCTTATCACAGCACTAAATATCTAGCATTGGAAATTTTTTCTTACCTTCTCTACCTGGGACAACACAACAGACTATGATTTAGGAACACAAAGCCTTCAAAAGTCTCAAAATACCCTGCATCATAACTGAACTGGAAACCTCAGCTGTCACAGATTAAATCATCACTGAAATTTAAGGTCTGGCAGTAAACTGGGACAGAGACCTCTCTCTTCTTACTAACTCTTCTCTCTAACTACACACTGTAAAGCAACAATTGATATTTCAAATTTTTGCATTCTGTGCACTGTGGCTTTTAACATCACTAATTCATCCTCCCTCTCAACATGATGGAAGGCAAATGACAAAAAGTTGAAGACCCTCAGGTTTTGAGAAGGAAAAAAATGGAGGGGGCATTACAGAGCCCTTCAGGTAGTCATGACCCTTATAAGGCCATGTTCCCAGGGGAACTCACCTCCATAGGAAAATGAAACAAAAATCATGCAGGCTGAATAAGCACATCTCTTTGAAAAGATTCACTTCCCTAGAGACATGAGTCCACACCGGTGTGAAACCAGACTCTCCACCGGATTGGTTAGCAAAGGCTTCAACAGATGTTGATTTACATCAATGTGGAAACTGTAGTCTCAGTTAAAGGCTGCTTTTCCTCTCTTTACACAAAGTACCAAAAAAAATGAGAAAAGGATAGAAAAATGGGATTCTGCTTCTTAAAATTTAATATGCAATATATTTATTTTCACTGAGAGGCAGGCTTTTATTTCCCCAAACAATTATAGTTATAAACATTCCAGCTACACCAAGAAGATAGAGTAACATACTATTCACAGTTTATTTTAATCCCTACTCTATTCTCTTGATATTGTTTGTTTATCCTAACTCGTTATTTCAGGTCTAAAATAATGTTGGAAGATCTGTATGTGGCAAACATTCTTTGCTCCATCTGCAAAGCACAGGGCATTTGAAAAATTCTGTTAATAATACACAATTTTTCTAAACAAAAAGAAATACTAAGGTCCATAAAAGGAAGCAGGTATCGATTGATCCAGGAGACAGATTAGTAAGCAAAGTCAAATCAGATTTAATTAACACTTAAACAAATGTATTGATGGAAAAGATTTACTCAAAATCTGTGTCTAGTGGTTTGTTAGCTGTCACAGAGATGGCACTGACAGAACTCTATTTTCACCTGTCACTTAAATATTATCAATGTGACACCAAGGGAATGCCCTGGCAGTCAGGCTGCAGACACTAAAGCCCCACAACAACAGATGTTTGACATTCTCATTATTTATACCTATGACAAATGTTATCATTCCATTGACAGTTCAAAATAGGTAATGCACAATATCATGCATGAGAATGAGCAAAGAGTATATACTTCAGTGTTTCCTAAATTGGAACCTAGTTCAGATTGCAGTTAATATTCTTTTGCTATACTTCAACTTGCCTTAACTTGCCTTAACACCTCTTCACATTGTCATAGGCAGCTACATCAAAATATTTCCTGATACAGAGCAAGTCACAGGTAAGTGTGTGTAAACTGTCCTTGAGACCAGTAAGCCTGGAGTCAACATTTCTCCATAATACAAACAAAGCAGCTGCAGAACAGGTCTAAATTAACTAACCAGAACATCTTTGTAAGGACTATTTGCCCAACTTTTCATCAGTAGAGAGTATTCTAGCCAAATCTTTTCTGTTTCCATTCCCAGCCCAGGCCTAACCACTTATTTGTTGTGTTGCCAGAAAAATGGGTGATTTGGAACTAGTCTTTCAACTATACCTGTGTATGTCATGGGAGTCCTTTAGAAGCAGTGTAAGTGGAACCTAATCCAGACCAACAGCTTTAATCACAAAATGCTGTTTATGTGCTTAAGAATGAGAAGAAATATAGAACAAAAACTAGCAATGGTAGATTATGACAGGATTAAATTAATACATTTCATCAAAAAGTGGTAAAAAGATTAATTTTTAAATATAATGCAAAAGAGAAAAGGAATAAAATCAAAATGTATTCACAGAGGGAAAATAAATTTTGCAGGGGAAATAAATGATGAATACTTGTGTTAAAAATTATTGTATCATCTCCAAGATATTCATCTTGGTTTAAAGGCATTTATTTTTCCTAAATTCTCCTATTTTTCTCTGTATAAACAATCTGGACTATACAGAAACATTTAGTTAAGTCCAGTGCATAAATACAATTATAGGAATCTAAAATATAGGCTTGCACCACAGTTTTATACCAGAAATGTAGCTCTTTGCAGAACACAAGAACTGTTTTTTCAAGGCAGTTCTGGGAAGAGAAGCAAAGGATATTTCTGTTGCTGCTATATTTGGAACCACTATCACATTCAAAGAAATAACAAAGGACATGATATTCCCATTTTCTTTGCAGCAGCCTACCTCTCCTAGACATTTTCCAAGTATTAATATATGCCTGTGGCAGTGTGGATAGAGGCACATAAAACATAACTCCTGTGACATTAAGAAATAAACAAAAAATTTTTTCCAGCTTTTATATAGTGCATAAGACACATTACTTGAGGGTATATATGTGAGACAGAGCTAAGAAAATAGCTCATTCATTATTTAAATTGGAGAATGGACTCGGAGAGGTTTTATTAATGTTCAAAGTAGTAAAAAGCCAGAATCTCCTTACGCAGACTATATCTGTCTAAATCCTGTTTACAGTACAGACATTTGACAACACTATTGACATTCTAAATTAGTTCTACAGCGTAGCAGTGCTTTAGGTATTTTTTTCTGCTCTTTTTTTCAGCTGTATGTGTTAAAAACAATCATGAAAATATCCTTCCAAGGTCACTTTATCCAGTTCCTCATATAAGATAAAATGGCAAGTCCATAAATCATTGAAACAGTGAAGTATTGTAAAGTGTATCTAGAGTTCAGTACCACAAGCTGCAGTGAATCATCTTCAATCAATTAACAGATTACTTTAATTCAGCAAAATACAATACCTGCATCTTCCTGATTAACATTTTTTATACAACTAGAGTTCTAGTACTTATTGCTAGAAGAAGCTAACAAAATTAAAGATGGATTATACATTTGTGGCTACAGAATGTGAGAGCCTGTGAAACTGGCAGAAATCTCCCTTAAGTAGATAATTGTGGTAGCTAGAGTTGTGCATAATACTTACAAAATTAGGATTCTCATACAGCTTGATTTATTGAGGCCTATATTCTGTCAGGCTTACCATCAAGTTTTCTAAATAACATGTGTGCTGGGGTATATAAGTTGGCATGTACTCACATTCATGATGGTTTCTATCTGGCATAGGGCATTCCAGTGCAAAAGTCCCTACCTCTCTGCTAACCTGTTCAGCAGTCTGATGGTATTAGTTTGGAGACACCCTGATGCAAGTACTTTTGCAAATCACCTCCAATCCAACCTAAAGTGCATCTACCTCCACTTAACTCCATACTGTTAGATGATGGGTCCTAAAAAACAAACTAGTCACTCACACATATCTTGGGATGCAAGAGCTGGAGCCTCTATCTGGAGTAACTGCTGCTCTTCTACAGCCCTTCTATCACCTTCCATGAGAAAACTTCTCAGAAAAGACCTGATGTTGGTTGTCCAGTAAGGGAAACAATGGCTGTAAATTACCCGAGGAAGTGCTGGTTTGCCCAGATGGCATTGCAAGTGTTTAAGGCATATTAGGAGACCCAGGAGTAGAAGAACATATCAAAGTGGAAACTCATCAGAGCAGGAGAAAAGAGGTTGGCAGACAGCAGGAAGAGAGCATTCGGCAGTGACAGTGTCAGAGGATGGAGGCAGCCTGTGCAGGTAAGCCTGCTTTTTGCTGACAATAGAACACTTGACTTGTACTCTTCTAAAACTGATGAGAGGATTTTCTTCTGTGAACTATGATTAAATCCCAGTATACTGAAACTCAGGAAAATATTAAGAGCACCTAGATAATCATCCAGTAGACTAGAAACAGTAGTTCTGCCCAATGAAGTGAGCTTGATACTGTCTCTTTCCTGACTAGATAGCATGCAGGAGCTGGGCCACTGTAAAAAGATTGTTATAATGGCAGTGCTACATGAAAATCATAGAATCATAGAATGGTAGAGTTGGAAGGCACCTTTAGAGATCATCTAGTCCAAGCCTCCTGCAGAAGCAGGTCAACGTAGGAGGACCTAGCAGGTCACATAGGAACATGACCAGGCAGGAGACTCCACACGCTCCCTGGGCAGCCTGTGCCAGTGCTCTGTGACTCTCACAGTAAAAGTTTTTTCTTATGTTTAAATAGAACTTTTTATGTTCCAACTTCATCACCTTACCCCTTGTCCTGTCACTAGATACAATATAAAAAAGGGATGTCCTAACCTCCTGACACCCACCATTTAGATATTTGTAAATGTTAATAAAATCCCCCTTCAATCTCCTCTTCTCTAGACTCAACAGCCCCAGTTCCTGCAGCCTTTCCTCGTATGAAAGATGTTCCAGTCCCCTGATTGTACAACCAGTAATTTTGCTTTATCAGTTTAGAGTTCAGTACAGCTGCAGTGTAAAGAGTTTCACGGTAGGTTACCCAAGAAAATGGGTAGCAATCAAATACTTGTCCTGAGCTAAACTTCATACTGCTGGTATTCAAGCTAACTACTTTCACACAGGTTTCCTTAAGTGTACACAATATAGTAACCACTGTAGGCAGAATAGACATATTCTTTATCATCTATGATTTCTAGTCATACATTGAATTGGAAAAAAGTGCAGTTATTCTAAATTATACATCAAAATAAAAATTGCTACTGATTTCTACAGAATGGCTACACAAACGTCTAAACAGAACTGGGAAAACTCCCGCACTTGCAACTCAGTTATTTCATTGCATAAACAATTCAGCATCATTTGGATTCAGAACACAGGTCAGCTTCAAGATACCATTAACATGTATATGAGCTCAAATTTACCATAAAAAAAACCCTAAACTGGT
The DNA here is from genome assembly GCA_013401255.1 of Urocolius indicus. NCBI lineage: Eukaryota > Metazoa > Chordata > Aves > Coliiformes > Coliidae > Urocolius > Urocolius indicus. Next base: position 36,194 of record WBNH01008253.1, read on the forward strand.
GATTCAGACAACGAACTTCAGTACATCACCAAAATTAATGAAAAAGATGAAACCAAGGTTATACAGTGTACTACAGAAAGCATTTTCTTCACTCTCATGCAAGTAATTTTTTTTTCTTCAGCAACTAAATGACTTTCAAATAATCAGTCTACCAAAATAAACAGATTTTTCTAATTGATTAGACTTTCAGATTTTGTATGTTTTCCTCCCCCAACAAAACTCACATTAACAAGGCAATGCACTACCAAAATAGCTATACCAAGATTAATTACATAAAAATAAAAAGGAAATTTAACATTCTAAATTCTTAAAATTATCTAATCTGTAACTAAAATTGTATTACTCTGCTTTAATTAAGATATTATACACTCATTTTCCTTGAATGCTCACCATCATAATTACTGCATGCGTGGGTGAGCTTTGGAATTACTTTTAATAGAATTTAGCATGTATATTTGCTCCCCACAGGCAATAGCATATTAATAAAACAGCCACCTTCCATCAATGGTAAAAGAAAAGTGGTGATAGAAGCTACTCCAAAAAAAAAAAAAAAAAAAAAAAAACAAACAGATATTAAGAGGGAAATTTAACAGAACTCACGTTTAAGCCTTTTTTCTAAGCCCCCTGGGAATATCACTTTCACAGCCCTTCCGTTATTTTGCTACCAGAAGGTCTAAACTTCATTCTTTACAAATAATACTGATATGACAAGCTCTAGTCTTTTGGGTCACCCTTTATGCTTCATTGTTTTTTTTCTACTTTCTAGAGAGTTTTACATACATTCAAGCAGCTGTATGCCAGTTGGCACTATTGGTAAAATATGACATCAGATTCTTTAACACCTGCAAAGTGAGCATGACAGAATCTTAGAGGAATGCATTATGCTATGAAGTCTTCTGTTGAAACAGCTGTCAAGTGATTAAACAGCCATTATTCACCTTATTACTATTGTAAAGGAAAGCTAGCAAGAATTACAGTATAAACCCCTCAGTATTACATATCATTGACTGTTATCATTATATGCATACATATATAGCAGTCAGACTACTATATATGAAGTAGTATATATGATATATATTCACACAAATAAGTAAAAACAAAGTAATAAACTGTGAGTGAAAGTCTTCCACTCAGCACCAGACAATGAACTCTGCTGTATTCAAAGGCACAGATGCAGCAGACCTGCCCACCTTCTAACATGAGCTGGCTGTGAGAGGATGCAAGAGTAAAACCAAAGCAAAAGGTTGTCATCCCTTCCTGTGTTTACTCTAGTTTATAAAACACTCTGCACAAAGTACTAGTTACAAGAATGATGTTTTTTAAAAGATTGTCAGGAATGGGGACTGTAAGATATACAGAAAGGGTTATATATTTTGCAGACTAAGCCATGAAAGTTTTCAGATGCACTAACATCTGACTAGTTCTTCCTTGTCTTCTACTCTTAGTTATGTCAACTCACTCAGCATGCATTGAGCTGTGTGTTGTACTCTGACAGGGTCTCCCTGGCTACTGCTGGTGTCTGGAAGCACATCTTGTTGCTAGGATCTGTCTACTAACATATACAAGACATCCATCACACTTTCTGTGTCCTCAAGAAGTTCTTTAGCAATATTTAAGTCTCAGGATCCCACTTTTAAAAGCCATGAAGTACAGCTTACTCATACTTTTATTCCCACATAAACAATTAAAAGTAAAACAAATTTTGTAATTAAAAGCTGACTGTTAAACATAAATAAAAACTTAAATAATATGAAACAACATTGACTTTAGAAATCAGCATTGTAAAACATCTCATATGGGACACTGTAATAAAACAGTGTCTTCATCCACAGGGCCACAAGTATTTCTTGTGTAGTTAAGCTGAACTCGAGTTATCAGGTTCAGCAAAAATTACAGTTGTTTGAATATGGCCAATTACTTGGGAAGAATAACTTTTGGGCCACGTAGATTCAATGACAATACAAAAATATTGGACCATCTCACTGTATTTACTTTCATTTAGCTAAGTAAGTGGATTTATTGTTTTCAAACTTTAGGGATCATCACATACTTCTGGAAAAAGTTTTCAAGACCCAGGCAACCAGTAAGAGAGATGCTTGAGAATCCTTCAGGCTAGGCCTGTTGGTGAAAAAAAAAGTATATTTTTCCAAGTGTACCCAACATTTCTGCCTAGAAGCTTTCCCTAAGACAAAGGAATAATCCTCTTAAAAGAACAGTACAAGGTTTCCCTAAAAATGAATACATGCTATTGTCTATAGAACTACAAGTCTCTCTCACTGTTTCTCTCTCCTCATCCCTTGTATCATTCTGTCTACTAGATACAGGTCATCTTGTTTGTGTACTGTTCTATTGTAGTTCAAGAGCAAACAAAATAATAAAATAATCATCACAATTCCTAGACTGTAAATAGACCTGAAAATTCAATTTCTGATTCCTCCACATTTTTAATTATAGAGTCATTATTCAGTACCTTTGCCTGAAAAGGGGAAAAATAAAAGGAGGGGAAGGGAGGAAGGTGGTCTAATTCTCAATCTCCACTACTGTAAGAATTTTATAAAATATTACCTTAATTTAACTCAACACAGTGTGAGCAGCCATCCAATTATTTATTTATCAGTGCTCAACAGAGAATGTCATTGTTGGATTGATGATGGTACGCCTGTACACCTCCAAAAATTCGGTGCCAGTTCCACTGTCTACACTTAATATTGCCTTATTTCTGACTCATGAAGTTAACTTGCTTCAGAATCATTATTACTGATTTAACTAAGAGTTTTACTACTTTAAAAATAAATATAAATCTATTAAAGTTGATGAAACAAGATTGATATTACCAACATGACACTTGCAAGAGCAGGCAGAACCTCAATGTGACCTGCAGTGCCTGAACAGAAGCAGAGGAAGCTAGATCAATAATCCAGTGCTCACCATATTCCACATTTTTTCTAGAACCTTGAGGGTTTTAATTCAAACTTTATCATAGATATCTACCAATATTAGTTTCACTGAGAACATAAACAGAAAAATAGAAATTATCTTCCCAGTGTTGATAGTCAACTAACTAACAAAAATATCCTGTTTCTGTGTTTATCTGTGTTTTTTAAACCACAGATAAATGAAGCAAATAAACTCAACAGTTCACAACAGCCCTTCAGGCAGAGAAAGCATAGAAGCATATGGACTACTAACTTGTACTAATTTCCCTTCAATCCTGATACCTGTGGTTTCAAAATACCATCTTTGACCATGTACTTCTGGAAAATGAGTTGAAAATAGTAAGGAATAAGAAGAGTGTGGCCAACAGGTCGAGAGAGGTTCTGCTTCCACTCTACTCTGCCCTGGTGAGGTCTCATCTGGAGTCCTTTGTCCAATTCTGGGCTTCTCAGCTCAAGAAAGACAGGGAACTTACTGAAGAGAGTCCAGAGCAGAGCCACGAAGATGATCAGGGGTCCAGAACATCTTCCTTATGAGGAAAGGCTGAGAGAACGGGGCTGTCTAGTCTGGAGGAGACTAGGAGGGAGCTCATTAATATGTACAAATATCTATATGGTGGGTGTCAGGAGGTTGGGGCAGTCCTTTTTTCCCTATTGTATCTAGTGACAGGACAAGGGGTAATGGAAAGAAGCTGGAACACAATAAGTATCATTTAAACATAAAAAACCCCTATTTCACTGTGAGAGTGAGGGAGTCCTGGCACAGGCTGCCTAGGGAGGATGTGGAGTCTCTCTCCATGGAGGTCTTCAAGACTTGCCTGGACACATTCCTGTGTGACCTGATCTAGGTGGACCTGTTTTAGCAGGGGAGTTGGACTAGATGATCTCTAAAGGTCCCTCCAACTACTACCGTTCTGTGATTCTATGATATGTACATTGTCACAGCCCTTCAGTTTTGAAGACCATCAAGAGTGAGAATAGCTTTTCCCACCAGAAACACAAGACTAGCCAGCCTTTCCAATGTTGTAAAGAATCACTAGCAGTTGTGTAAAACTGGCAAAAGTGTCTCTGAAGCCAGTGCTTAAGACAGCCTCCATTCCAGGTGTACTGTGCCTCCTCAATGCTTCAATTAGCTTTTACTTTTTACAAGCTTCTTGCATCTCCATCAACTAGATGAGAAGTGATGTCTCTAGTAATGAAAGTGAGGCTGCTTTACTAAGTGGTTTTTTTTTTTAATTTAATAAGGCCTTTCCCTAAGTAGTAATCATCTCATTATTTGATTGCAATAGCAATACTGTGCTTGACTCCTATGCTAACATTAAATGAGGGAAGTGGAATTTTCACTGTACTTAATTTCACATCTCTAAAACCTAGCTTGAAAGGGTACCATTTGCTTAGATAAAAGAAAAAAAAAAAAAAAAAGACATTTGAGCACCAACATTCCCCTGAAAAAAAAATCATATTCATGGTAGCAAGCATGCTGATTTTCTGATTTTTTTTTTCTCCCTCAAACTTATATTTTTCCCATTTGAAAGACACTTAAATAACATTTCTATTCTTTATATTAACATAGAAAGCTAAAGGCTTTATATTGTTTGTATTTTTGTGATTTTAGAAAACACAAGTGAACAAAAGTTCAGGAAAAACTAAAGTGCTAAAGCAAGCTCTAAGAACACATCACTAATTAACCTCTTACGTTGTTTTCAGCACTTAAAAATGGGAAAAATTAAGAACTACTGCAATTCTTCTGAGTATAGGAATCATCAGCAGGAAGAATCCTCAGCAGAAAAAGCAGTATTTTGTTGTGAGCCTCAGATTTGAAGCCTATCACACACCAAAATCATAGTTGTGTTCTTGGTGCTTCCACTATTTTCATACTGTTACAGAATGACCATCAGAAACAAGTGTAGGAAAAATGTCATACTACACTGTGATTCAATTTTTGTACCTCCTTTAATTGTTGAATCAGTAATAAACTTTTACAGGAAACTAAACTCACATACACCAAGAACTGATTGGTAAATCATGATATTTGAAAGACTTTGAATCACAGTAAGAAATTAGTTGGAAAGATTGAACAGAAAAATATTTCTTATTTATATCTTTTTCTTTCTTCAAGTTACCTCCACAGCAAATTCTTTACAATGCCGTTCATTCTTTGAAGATGGCAATGGCTGATAATTTTAAATGAGCTTCTAGATAAAGGGTCAACTGAATTGCTCACTGAAATTGATGAAGCACACTATGGGGGAAAATCCAATCACTTACCCATGAAAAGCAGATTCAAGCTCTGGCTTGCACAAAACACATTAAGTCAGCTGATTTGGAAAAGGGTGTCTTTCTCTTCCTAGTTAAGTGCCATTCTGGTTCAATTTGAAATACTCCAGTTCTGCTGAATTTTTATGCACTACTTAGGTTGGATTTTTTTCCCCATCTAGACAGAAACGCCAACTTTAACACATTGTATGAGAAATGTTTCAATGTTCAACATAGAAATACTTCTAAATGTAATAACAAAAAGTTTAAAAGCATCAAACAAAGATGAACTGGGTCATCTGTTTTCAAACAAAATATGTTATTCACTTAAAGCCATTTTTTTGTTAAATTTTGTTCTTTAGCTGAAGAATATGACAACTTTATTTGGAAATAACCAAAATAAGTTTGTCTGGACGTTATTTCAATGGCAGATTAGAAGAAAATTTGTAAAACTCTAAATTAACTGAAAGTCAAAGATGTACATGTATAAATAAAGCTATTTACAGGGCAAATTGGATGCTAACTCAAAAGAAGAGCTAGAATTAAACTAAGCTCATCTTTGGTTTTGTTTTGAAGACAGTGTTAATCTGTACAGTATGTTCACACATGACTTTTAAAACAATTCAAATTAGTTTGAAGTGTTTGTCTTATTTATGAGATCAAAAAAAAAAAATCTTAAACTGTGACTCATTCAAGGAGAATACTGCTCTTCGCTTTATTGAAATAAAGGAAATAGGCTCCAACAAGCATTGCTTATAGAAATGTAACACTTCCCTAATATAGAACAATATTTTTTGTAGAAATAGATACTCTTATAGTTATATAACTTCCATTTTATTAGTTATCTGTTATTATTAAAAGTCTTTATGTGAAGTGTAATTTTTCTTAGGAACTGCAAAACTAGTTAGGAATTATGAAGAGCAGAAATAAATCTCTAAGTTTCATTATTCCTCACTTTTCCAGACTACAGATCTCACATTTTCTATTATGTTATTCTTTAACACTAGCCCCCACTTCTACTACACCACATTAAAATAAGCTGCAGTCTTAGGTACTGTTTTGTTATATGTAAATTAGTTTACATGTGGGTAATTTATCATTTAATTACTCAGTAATAATTGGAAAAGGACCAAAGGATTTCTCCCTTTATAGATCAGAAAATTAATGGTTTTTTTTTTCTATAGTAATTTGTCAAGGCACAGCTGGAAGAATTAGACAACTATTCAACTAAAGTGCACATAATTATTTTAGTATTAACATGATAGGAGCACTACAACTATTTCTGCAATTAGACTTAAGGGTGCTTACCTCATTCCTTTACAAGGACCTACATTAGTACATTTCAAGATATTCTAGTGGTCACCTGGAGAGAGAGGTTATCAGTTTAAGCAAAATACAAGATAATTAAGACTATTCCTGAGACAATGATGTATCATTGTATTTGAAAACTGCAGTTCTTCAAGCACCAGAAAGGGAAGGACAGTCTGCAGAACTGGTGACTTATGCTGTCTTAATGTGTACCTCTGACCATGATTTGTGATCAGTACATTCCGTCCTGGAGAAAGGTTTTTCTTCTACCATACATAAGTCTTAAAAAGAAAGCATTCTTACTATTCATGTTTGTAATAAATGTAATTGTCAAAAGTTACCTTTAGTTTAAAGCTAAACTTCAATGATCTGCATATTGCACTATTTTTTTCCAATGTGATTCTCATATAAGTGAACCACACAGGTTAAAAACCAAACTTCCAAATATACTGTTGCACCTCTCTGTACACATACATTTAATATATGGCTTTTCTACAGAGGTTTAATTAATTCTTGAAAGCTGGCAAACATTATTCATTTTTCTCAGGTTAAAAAATTTCCAGTATTCCATTGTGAACAGAAAAAAAGGCAGTATATTCAAATTCAGCTTTACAATATTGAATTTGTAGCACAAAACCTGGGAACTTTCACTTGCAGAAGTTCCAGTAAACTCATGCAAAAGATGAGCTTTTGAACTCATAAGTTTGCCCTGAAACATCAGGCCAGGTATGAGCATCAGATGAATTTGAGCTTCACCTAAGTATACTATTAACGATCTTCTACTGCTGCAAGCAGTTAGATGCAGGATCCACCAAAAATGTAATCTTCTTTGAATTGAATTTTAGTAATAAACTTTTGCTTTTCTTTGTTGTTTATTTTCAGTCAGCTCTATTTACTAAAAAGCATGCAACAAAAATGATGGAGAGGTTGTGTGTGTCAGCTAGACAGTGCACAAGAAAAATCTTGGTCAGACAATATATTGCCTTTTCACTTTTACAGAACCTCAGATAAATGGCTGTAATTTGTTCTTCAAAATGAGTATCCTATTTTTAAAAAGAGAAGAGTTATAATAATGCATTTTTTTTCCTGGTTGAAGACACTTCATCCTGGCACAATATTAATACAAATCTGGCACCAGTATTTTAAATCCATATATGCTCCTATACTTGTGTCTATTTATAATATTTCCAATTCATAATACAACAGATCACTTAAACTTGCAAAGTGTTTAAAAAAACCCATCTGTCAAGCAAAAAAAAATCAAGTTAAAGACCAAAACCACTCATATTATGCAATTCATTAGGCCTTTATCATTTGAAAACATTTTATCAAAATGCAAATTATTACTACATTGCCTTTTCATGCACATTTGTGGTGTAACTATGCATTAAAGATGACTTAAGTGCTGAATGCCAGCTGTTGTAGTCATGAGAATCCAATAGCCAGTTGGGCCACCACGTCCATCAAGAAACAGACACATTCTCTGTGGACACTAACAGCCCCATTCGGTTGCCATTTAAACAGATTAGACGTCTTCAGCCACATTCTGATGGACCTTTATCTGAATACCATGAAACATATGCTTGAACTAAAGATTTTATTAAATAGCTGCAGAATGTGCTTGAACAACACATTATGTAAGAAACTTAAACCTGACTTCTAGTCAGGGAAATTTCAAGGCACCAGGTTGTACAAGTCTTGTACATCTTGTAAACGATCATTGTAAGAATAATTTTGTCTTGCTTTCTTGAGTCCCAGTCGTATAAATTCTCATTCAGAGTGGAACGTGGCCCATTACAGGAAACAAGGCTGAGGGAAAAACTGCTGAACATGTTTGCATTCACTCTAGAATAATAGAAGAGCTGGAAAAGAAAAGGCAAATCCATTAACCAGGATTTTAAATAACACTAACCTTGGTCTTGTCTGACTGGAAAACAGCAACTCAGAACAGCAGTAAAAATAATGCCTGCAGCTGTAGTTAAAGCAAAGAAAGCATCTGGGTCATTTTAAAACTTTATGTGATCTTGAAAGCATGCAAAGCTTTAAAATAATTTTTGCAGAAAACAATAATCAAATTACACAAGCATTTGAACAAACCTGATCAATTTTACTAAACACACTTTTATGAGCTGACTCAGCAAGGTAGCCAGTGTTCAAGGCAAAGCTAGACAAAGATCAACAGACAAAGCATGGTATTTAGCATTCTCATAAGCCACTATTATACAAATACTAGTGATCTAACGAAGGTCATAACAAGAAGATGAGACTGAGCTGTCAGTACACAGGCAAACTGGAGTAATAAAAATGGATGTCACCGTAGATCAAAGCAGGAGAAATAGGAGGTAGTTCAGTACCACAAATCAACAGTTTAAGCAACTGCCTGCAATAATTTCTGCTAAATTCTGGAGACGCTAACACCTGGAAGTGAGCAAAATATTTTTTATGAAAACTGTTTATTGTGGCCATGGAAAAAGTTGCCACAGACTTTGGCCATAATTTCATGAACAGTTGAATTAGGAAAACACTTTGTCTTAACTACCTTTCTATTTGTCATGTTCCCCATTCTTCCCTCACCAGCTCCAGGCCATACTGTCTCACTCTCTCCCTCTCACAGGTGTCTTAGGTCCAATTCAACACATCACTGCAGTGGCTTTGTTTGTTTTGGTTTGGTTTGGGTGTTTTTTTGTGGTAACGTACCACAGAATCACAGACTGCTTGAGGCTGGACAGATGCCTGTTGAAAAATGCCTAATCCCTGTGGACAATCTCTGCCAATGCTGGTCATGCTCACAGTGAAAAGGCATTTCCTTCACTGTTTACCTCTTACCCTGGGTTAACATTTTTATACTTGCACAAATGGGATCAATGGAAAGTAAGCAGAGGGAGAAAAGTAGGACTTTCCTCTTCACTCTTTAGCAGCAGTGAGCTTCTAAATTGGCTCATCTCGTGTAAAAATAAAGCCTGGAAACCTACCAGATGAGATACTTATAAAACAGAAAAACCTCTTTTAAAAATGTATGTAAAATTCTGGTTACTGAAATTCAAGAAGGATAAACCCAAATAGGAAAGAGTATAAAGGAAAAAATGGTAAAATGAACAATAAAATGGAAAGATGAATTTGCAAGAGGAGACTGACACTTTTAGCTTGATAAACCAAAGACTGAAGGAGATGAGAATGCTTCCACTGCTATTTGGATTAAATTATGAGAGCAAGATGACAACACAAAATTACTATCTCTCATGATTAAACCTGAAATCTGAAATACTAGTGATTAATAGACATGGAAGTTTTTATAAAATAATTTGACTAAATATTGAAAAAATAAAATCCTGTTTTTAAAAAGAAATTTTTAAGACTTTAAAGTATCAAACTCTGTGGCTGTCTGTACCAATACTGGAATGCAACATGAACACCTCTGCTGTATTCCTAAATTTGCAGTCTACTGTGTTAATAAAGCAAGAAATGTAAGGCTGTATAAAATTGCAAACGGAATGTGAGTCACCTCAAAGATCTTTGCAAGAGACATTTTCCAGGGTCGACTATCATCTTACAGAATATATTATAAAAGTTTCTGCTATTAAAGCATCTATTCATTCTCTATACGCAAAGATCTGAACTATGTTCTCAGGACCTCAACTGTTTGGGGATTTTTCCCTCTCTCTCTCTGCATTTCCTTTTAGCTTTGCTCATTCCTATACCTCCACTGTTACTCACCATAAAAGAGACCATTTTGAATCTGATTACCATTCCACAGTGAAGGCTGCAATTCTGAAAGCCTGCAAAAAAGAAGTGAAACATTCAGTTAGATACACTGTTCTTTCTCTCCTTGCTGAACAGTGTGTTCTTGATGCTCTCTGAGCAGATGAGATCAGATACTCCTTGCACAAAACTCAGTATCCAATTACTAAGAAGAACAAGAACTGGAGCTCAGGCTTCTTTCCAAGAGATTAATCTCCTCTCCATACAACACCAGTTGCAGGAAAAGCAGCAAGGGAAAACGTGGGGCTCTGAAGCAGTATCCTTTCTCACAGGGAGAGAGTTGAAATTTCCTTCAGGTTGTGAACTTCATGGCTTATTTTATCTTTTGTAAATGAATGTATTCTGCAGTAGAATTGTAGAGTCGATGTGTTGGAAAACATGATAAATTCTTAGGTGAACAAAGCTATAAAAATAGAAAAGTTTTCCATTAGCAAGGTAGGCCTGTATATTGCTGTCATTTTTGGCTCAACCTGAGTTAGTTTTCTTACATTTCGTTGGTGTGCATAGGATAAATATGTGCAGCACATGACATCAGCCCTTACATTTCAGGTAACAAGTTAGTGTTTCTGTGGAATCCACTTGTCCACAGGCACTAAAAACTTCAAATTTGTTGATCTAAGATGACAACATGATTGTGTCAGTTTTCTTTCTGGTTGTGATCCACTTATTTTCAGTAATTGAAGTAATGTCATCATAGTAAATTTCTGAAAATTTTCTTAGCTATTATTCTTGTTTAGTTTTGGAGATGTGCAGGAACATTTTCATCCTTCTCAAATACCTCTGTATAATGTTTATGCAACCTTCATAAAGATTATTCAGAAGGGGCTAACAGGACTGCACCTTCTGTAATGGAGAAGGCAACCATGTTGTTTGCTATTCATGGTTAATCAAAGATGGAAATTAAAGCAGTAATCGCAATGCACAGTAGAAGTTATTCCCGTTAATCTATGTGGTAGGACAACTTCAGCTGCCCTCAGTTCATGTGAGGTACAACAGGAAAGGAAGAACACTCTTACAACAATCCCAGTCATCAGCTGATTAAGTCACAAACTGCATGAGATGCATTTGCAATCTGAAAGCTGGAAATCCCTAAGATTTTTTTGTTTATGGCACACAAGCTACTTGAAATTGGGTGTCTAGGTAAAGCCACAAGCAGCAGATAGTCCAGCCAGCAGCTGAAAGCAACAGGCTAGTTGTCTAACATAATGGCGACAAGTGAGGGTTGGGGTGATGGTGTGTGTTTGATATTTTTAAAACACATTTCCTAAATTTTAATGGGTCAGAAACTCCTCTGGCCATATTTTAAGTCTCTCTGCATGCATGTTGAACCGCAGATATCAGAGATTTCAAGTCTTGACACAGATTTAAAACAAAACATCCAATAAACTTCAAGAATACAAATATTTTTACGAACGTAGAAATGCTGAAGATTCACCACCATCATGACTGGTAAAAAGCTTAACTAGTAGACACAGAAGTAACTCCATGGTGTCCCCTAAAATTTTCGAAAGAAAAAAAGGATTTCCACAATGATATTGAATCCAAGTTGATTTTGTCAGCTATTACTGAAGACAAAGAAATGTATTCCCTTTGTAAGCCAAGCCTCCAGCAATTGAGGAAAAATACTACACAGGTTGCTCTCACAAGTGTATACCTAAGCAATCCTTTGGAAGACAGTTAGTCATTATATTGTTAATATATATTCCAAGGGAAACTCATCAAATTCCATTTAGCTTGCAAATTGACCTTTTTTTTAAAAAAAAAACAAGTAGGAACCAGCAAACTAAGAATTTTAGCCCTTACTTGCAAACCTTTTTTGTGATTTCCTATCATCATAAACAGAGAATGGAATCTTACTGTTTAGATGCCACCATGTTAATTTGTGTGTTGGTTAGAAATTTGTAGCAACAAACTTCTGCAAATCATAGGACGGCTTGGGTCAGAATGGACCTTAAAGATAATCTAGTTAAACCCTGAAGACATTTTTATCAATGAAATAAAAACATTCAGAAGAGCACTGTCATCAAGGACACCCACTAGATAACGGACTTCCAAAGGCTGGTCAAGCAGAACTGAGGCATCATGTAAGCCCTATATGATCCTAACAGGAGCTTAGATATTCAACAGCTAAAATTGTGACTGGCTGATGCAGTTTTGCATGGATAGCTTTCATCTTCTTGTCTCATTCTTTCCACTGCACACGAAGTCTTGCTGAACAAGAATTTAAGAAAGCCTGACTTTTCACAGCATCCTGACAGAATGTACGTTCAACACCTGTTGAAACAGAATTGGCATCCATTTGGAAGGTTGTCATGGTTTAGCAAGGAGTTGCTTTTGCTTAAGTAACAGGGGGAGCGGGTTGCAGTGAAGACCTGGTAAAAGTTTTTTAGACTCTCCCCCGACTCCTGGGTTCAGACCCACCCCCCGGCCCGGCTGGGCCAATCTGGCGCCTCTGCGATCACTATTTAGGGACGGGAATTTGAGGTGCGAGGCAGGAGGTGTAAGAGTGGTACAAGATGGAGGCGACCATGCGGACCCCACAGTCGGAGAAGGAGGAAGGATGGAGCATCAGACCAGAGACCCCTCTGCAAGCCGTGGTGAGAGTGCAGCCGGTACCCCTGCAACCTATGGATCAGCAGCAGCAACTTCATGTGAGTGTGCCCGGACGGGCCAGAGACTGTGTGGGGGAGGCGGTCATGGCACAGGACATGCTGGAGAGCCTGTGCACCGCAGAGCAGCCCCACACGAGAGGCAGAGAGGAGCAGCAACTTTTGGGACAAATGAGCATCGGTACAGCCCGTGCAGGGCTTTGGGACAAATGTGCGTCGGTGCAGCCCGTGCAGGGCTGCCATGTGTGTGTGGTACCTCACGGACTTGCAAGGAGGACTGGTGCAGAACCCACTTGCCCTGAGGTGAGACAAACGGCAGAAGCCACCAGGAACGGACTGACTGAAACCCCCACTCCCTGCCCCCCTGGGCCGTTCAGGGGGGCCGGAGGTATAAAACACCGGGATCAGGGCTCTGAGCCCGGGAAGAGGAGAGGGGTGGGGAGCAGGTGGTCTTAAAGGGCTGGTCGGACTCTTCATCTCTGTACCATTCTGTGTTGTTTTGTTTTGGTTCTGGTTTTTGGGGTTTTATGTTTTAGTTGGTATTAAATTGTTTTCTGTTTTCTTCCCCAAGCCGAGTAGCCTGCTCTGTTTTGTCCTGCACCTTAAGCGGCAATTAAGCTCTCCCTGCCCTTTAGCAATCCTTTAGTCTTCGGTACTTGAGGCTAATCGTGGTCTTTTGTTCCCTGATGGGCAGAAACCACGACAAAGGTAGAAGTGCATCTGTCACGGAATCTGTGGGTGCGATAATCTAAGAAACACAAAACTTTAATCTCAGGCATCTCCTCCTCTCAAGGCTAAAAACAATAAAGATTACATATTATTCAAGTGAAACATTTCTAACTCTGTGGTACAGTGATGAGAAATCAGCATTTCTCATTCAACAAAGAACTGCTTGATACCTCATTCCCAGTTACTAAAAACATGCCTTCGTGGAAACAATAAATAGTTCCTCAAATCCATTTAAAATCATAATTAGTTCTTTTTTTTCTTTCTTATATCATTTTTTTGGCAAGCTGTAAAACCTTATCTGTTTGTCTATGACTGAACTTGCTGAAAATGCCATGGAATAGAAGATGTTGCTTTTATGGTAAGCCCTCCATACTTTAATATTCTTTTTCAAAGTCTGTCTTTGTCAGCAGAGAATAATTCTGTGAGACTCTCACTGAATTACAGAACACCCCATTTCTTCGAATCTGAAGCAAAGCTATCACCTAGGAACACCATCTGTGTAGGCTGTTAGCTGATACATTTCTTTTTCATTACGATATCCCATCATTAAACCAGAGATGGAATATTGCATATAGTACTTTGTATCTAAAGTGCATTTGCAGAGCTAACCAGATGCATTTTCATCCTGCCTAAGTTAAATATCCATTATTCTCACTATATCATAGCAACAAATTAGAAGATTGTCAAAGGTTTAACTTTTTCATGCATAGTGAAGGGAAAGAACAGAGGCTTAGTCCTAATAAAACATTTTTTCATTAATTTTCACTTCCAGAATATCTTCTATTTAACTTAAAGGAAAGTTATTATTACAGATACCTTAATGATTTCATCTGTGCATAGCTGCAAAGTAAAAAAAAAACCCTAATGTCCTTCATTTACTGTTCTTCCAAAACAGAACTGTAATTTGGGTATTCTAGGGTGAATGCTTTCACTTGTATGTTTTGTGAATCTTCTTTCTAGACATTATATCATTCTTAGTTTTATTTATTTCATAACTATGAAAAATAGGGAAAATTAACAAGATAGGTAAGCTTGCACATTTTCCATATATTACTTAGTTTTTCTGCTTGGTTTGAAGATTTAAAATATGAACATGTTCCACAGCAAAAACTTAGAGTCAAACTAGTATGTTTAAGACTTGAAGTCATTAACAATTATAGTATCGGAGAATTAAAGTGTTTATTCATATATTAATGTACTCTGATGCATTAATGCATTTTGATGGAAAACTATCAACAGCCAGAACTGTATTCATATAGGTTTCAAATACAGGCTCAAGCTCACTTTCAAATTTGAATAAGATCTTGCACACGTGTTTCTGGATGGATAAATAACTATGTTTTTTTTTTTTTGTGGTAAAGTTCAGGTGGATCTCTCTGTCATTTCTGAACAATCATAGAGGACAGGAGAGGTGCGTGAGGACTGGAGAAAGGCCAATGTCATTCCAGACTTCAAAAAGGGCAGGAAGGATGACCCAGGAAACTACAGCTGGTCAGCCTCACCTCCATCCCTGGAAAGGTGATGGAACAGCTCATCCTAAATGCTGTTAATAAACATTTAAATGAAAAGATGATTATCGGGGAAATCAACATGGATTCACCAAGGGGAAATTCTGTTTGAACAACCTGAGCCTTCTACATAACCAGCTGGCTAGATGAGGGGAGAGCAGCGGACGTCATCTACCTTGACTTCAGCAAGGCTTTTGACACTGTCTCCCTGAATCCTCATCAGAAAGCTCAGGCAGTGTGAGTTGGATGAGTGGACAGTGAGGTGGATCAAGAGCTGGCTGAATGACAGAGCCCAGAGGGTGGTGATCAATGGCATGGAATTGAGCTGGAAGTCTGTGGCTAGTGGAGTTCCACAGGGATCTGTTCTGGGGCCAGTCTTGTTCAAACATCTTCCTCAATGACCTGGACGAGGGGACAGAGTGTACCCTCAGCAAGTTCCCTGATGACACCAAACTGGGACGACTGGTTGATTCCCCAGAGGCTGTGCTGCCATTCAGTGGGATATCGACTGACTTGAGAGTTGGGCAGAGAGGAACCTCATGAGGTTCAACAAGGACAAGTGCAGAGTCCTGCACCTGGAGAGGAATAACCCATGCACCAGTACAGGCTGGGGATTGACCTGCTGGAGAGCAGCTCTGCAGAGAGAGACCTGGGAGTCCTGGCTGGCAATAAACTAAACAAGAGAAGTGACCTCGTGGCCAATAAGGCCAATGACATCCTTGGGGGCATCAAGCAGAGTGTGGCCAGCAGGTCAAGGGAGGTTTTTATCTCCCCCTCTCTTCTGCCCTGGTGAGGCCTCCTGTGGAGTCCTGTGTCCAGTTCTGGGCTCCCCAGCTCAAGAGGGACAGGGGATTCATGAAAGAGTCCAGTGCAGGGCCATCAAGATGATCAGGTGACTGGAGCATCTTCCTTATGAGGAAAAGCTGCAGGAACTGGGACTGTTTATTCTAGAGAAGAGGAGACTGAGCAGTGATCTCACTACTACTTAAAAATACCTGAATGGTGGATGTCATGAGATTGGGGCATCCCTTTTTTCTGTTGTATCCAGTGAAAAGACAAGGGTGAAGCTTGCACACAAAATGTTCCATTTAAACATAAGGAAAAACAATTTTACTGTGAGAGTGAGGGAGCCCTGGCACAGGCAGCCTAGGATGTTTGTTGAGTCTCTTTCTCTGGAGGTCTTCAAAACCCACCCGGACACATTTCTATGTGACCTGATCTAGGAGAACCTGCTATGGACTTTAGAGGTCCCTTCCAACCACTATCATTCTATGATTCTATGATTTAAATTGAATGTCTGGTATTTCTATTTGCAGCCAGGTCCCTAACACTATAATTGGATTTATCTGTATTTAAAAAAAAATTTTTTGCACAACTTATTTCATAATGTATAGGTAATTCTTATTTTTTGGTCAAAGTTTCTTGCACAGTACTTTTGAAATGAGAGTATTTTGGGATCATATTAATAAATCTTAGCCTAAGACTGATAGTATTTAGCTGAGTATTCAGCTAGAGAACATGTCAAAAATTTCAGAGAGTGTATTTATTAATCATCTTTAAAAATATATATAATTTCAAGATTTTGCCATACCTAATATTAAAATCTAGATCAAACAAAAGTCTTCTTTCAGCTTCTGAAGTGAAAAGTATTCAATTAAATATCTTGGTCCACTGTTAAATATTCTTCTAAGGTTCCCCTGAGGTCAAGTTTTGTAGTTCACATGCGATATTTTGATAGTCATTAGAAAGCATAAGGAATTGGACAAGCAGCTCAAATTTTCATGACAATGACAATAACTTGATGAATACAGCTTCCAATGCAGTAACTAAGAAGCTGGAAGCCTAATTCCTAATATACTTTCACTGTATATTAAAAAACCCCAATCTCTTAAATAAAACACTTTTTTCTTATAAATCATACTTTCAAACATTCAGAATGTTTTATATAGCAGTTTTATATATCATCCCATGATAATATTGTATTCCCGTACCAAGCTAAGTATTTCATCAATAAAAATCATAGAACTTTACCTTGAATTTCATTACACTTAAACATTTCAACATATTGAATTTGTCTACAGAAATATTCTTCCAATCTCCATTACTTACAGTCAAGTAAAAGCACTGTCCTTCAAGTGCTGACTTTTCTGCAATAAAATGAAATTTAATTTCTCCTTTACTTTGTTTCCTTGCAGTACATCAGGATGTGAGACAATAGTTACACTGCTATAACTTGATTTTCATTTGATTTACAGCATATTTAGGTCACGTGTTGAAAGCTCCAAAGTAAGGACACATTAGAAGGTTGACAATCCTATTTTTAAACCTCTCCTGCTAGCTATGTACTTTGCCCTAGACATATTGCAGTCAACATTAAAAATAAATGTATTTGGAATATAAAGACAACAATCCTGGTTATGTCAAAAGCTCCTCAATATGAATCTCTTTCTCCCGACAAGAAAATGCCTTCCAACTTTTATAAATTGGCCATTTATGCAGATAGCAATTTAGTCTATAAACTTTGTTTGCTCGCATGTTTTGTGAAAAGATCTATAATAGAGCTTGGTAATAAACAGAAATTTTAATTCTTTCTGAACATAACTGTTTTTATTACATAGACACATGCTAACAGAAAGTAAAAAGTGTGGCGTCCCAGTTGCAATTAAGAATGTTTTGAGCAAATATCATGGCAATATTCTTCCACTAAACCAAACAATCAATCAATCCAGTACCAAAAAACCCACAAACCGAAACACCCAAACCCCAACCACCAAATTGCCACTACTGAAAAAAATTAGAAGATGACAGACAATTAGAAGGCAGGATGATTATTTCAATCTGCAGACATGTAAACTAAACAGATTAAAAATCAAAACAATGGCTGTGCAAATCTTTAAGAGGCTTCCATATAGCCACACACCAACACACAACAACTACTCTAATTTAAAGAATAGTCAATATTTAATACTGAACTCTGAATCATAATACATAGTTATTGTATCTAGAGTACAAGGTAGGACTCAGTATCACCAGTCAAAGGAAAAGATGCAGAGATTTACAAACCATACTCTGATGTCAAGAAAGAGATCAACTCGTCTTTGTTGCAACAGGAAATTAGTGGGTTGGGGTTCTTGTTTTAAAAGGTAGCAATTTGATTTTAAATATAGACTTAAGCATCAATATTCATACTTTAAGAAAACACTACATTTAGAATAAATTAATTGTATTAAATAGCATGTCTCAGTTATCAAAGTGGAATCATTGGACCATTTTCAAGAACACAGAAATCTGTTACAGGGACATATGACAATTAACCGAGGAGCTCACAAAATACCTTCTCCAAATTTCAAAATGAAAAGGAGATATGGTTCAGAGAGTCTGAAAATTGCTTTGTAGCAAATACTTTGAGTATTTGAGAAGCAGCACAAGCATTTTCATTACTCATACCTTCTAAATCTCAACTAAATGTGCTTTTTTAAATTTACAAATACAAGTACCACATTAAGACATGCATAAAGGCAAGAAATCTTCTATTCTGCATTCTTTGCTACCCCGTAGATGTTGGGCGTTATATGAAGGAGGAGAAGAGGAAATGAAGCAGGTAATGCAATAAAAAATGCAAAGTCCTGTGGCGATTCTTCTGATTCTGCAATCTAAAACTTATTTTTACCAACTTCTTCAGCGTTTTGTGTTAAATGTAAAGGAAATATCAAAGCACTAGGTCTATTCAGACTTAAAAAAACCCCTAAAAACCACAAAAAAACCAGCTTGAGGGTGATCAAGGTAGCTGCCTGAGACCTTGTACATAGGATAGATGAATACAGTCAACAATGACAATTTTTCCTCTGCTGGAGGCTTTCCAGCCTAATACCTCACTTATTTTGTAAGTTGTACTGGGAAATAAGGCCTCTTTGTGACAATTCAGAGAGTTACTGAAACAAACAGTGTTTTAGAAACAAACAAACAGTTTTTAGAAACAAACAGTGTTTTAGAGACTTAGGTATAACCTAATGACAATTTCATTCATATTGCATATTAATAACCATATTGCATGTTGATAACTTTGCAAAACTGATAAACTTCAGCTGCTAAGGAGCCATACAAAATGATATAACAAAGCCTAAAATACTATATATTCTTCATTCTTACTACACAGAAGGCCAAAGAATAGATACAAATTTAAATGAACTGAAAAACACTGTAGGAAGTTGTCATATTTTTAAACCATTAATGCTGTTGCTAATGTCAAACATCCATGAGAAACTGTATTCCCATTAGCAGAGAGAAACAGAGGTGAGGAAATAATATCCAATTATTTAAATACCTTCCTTACTTAAGGAAGATAGGATTTAATCAGATGAACCACACAGTATTACTATAAACCATCAATAAAAGTTGAGTCTAATGGGTCAGAGGTACTTAATGAAAACATCTATTACCTTGACTTCCACTAACTGAATTATGTGAAAGGTGACAGCACATCTCTTATTCCACCCTGCACATGTCTGGACCAAACTGGAAAAAAAGAAGATAGCTTCTGAATGCCGTTGAGAAAGTCTATTTAGTTCCTAAGTCAAGGTAATATAATGAAAGTTGAAAGAACACTGTCCTCATCTCTGAATCTTTCAGTTTAGGGTTTTTTTTTTCCCTCTTTTCTTTTTCATACTCAAAGAGATATCTGTATTTTGTAGCAGATGAAAATGGCATTAAAATCTGTGATCCCAAAAGAAGGATCATAGGAGGAATATACAGAGAATGAGACTAAAACAGATAAAAAGTAAGAGGGATTTTGCTTTTCTACCATTTTAAAGATGTCTTACTCTTACTCTAAGCACACTGGCTTTTTCTTATTTAAAGAATGTAATTGACTGTAGAAAAAAAAAATCAGCAATAAAAACATCCTGTGGAAAAAGCAAGCTCTTTGTAAATATGACAACATTTATCACAGTTGACTAGAATATGAGTAATATTTCAGGTAAGTAGTGTCAAGAATAACCTAAACTGTATCTAGACGTATGTAGATATGGATGCATACCTACATTGCAGAGCTGCAATTCTACTTTCTTCTAAAAATGTCTACCCAGTTATGAGTTTTCTGTTCATCAAGGAGTCTGATTTTACATCTCAAAAGCACCTCTTCAATAACCTCTTCATTACTTGCTTGATGAAATTAGTCCTTCTCATTTTTTCCCCCCCTAATTTTTAAATGTATATTAAAATCCAGAATGTTCAACATAAACTGCGTACTAAGTTCTCAATGTTCTTTCTTCAGAATAGCCATAGACAATTTAGATGTCAATGCCTCAATTTCCTAACTTTAGAAATTCCCAAATTTACATAATACAAGTTTATTACTCTAAGTTCACATTACAGTAAGCAGTTGTATGCAGTTACAGTTCTTATATATAGTACACACAGGTACTGATACCAAAGTTTTCCATTAGGTTGACTTTATACCACCAATCATGCAGAGAATTACTAAATGCACTGGGAAATTACTAGTCATTTGTATTTTGCAGGTGTAAACAGCATAACAAATGATGGTTTATCTTGAACTATCATAAAGGATAGGCTTCTCAGCAAAGTTCAATTCAGTCAAAAGTAATATCTAGTAAGTAAATTCTAAAAGTACTTGGAAAATTAACTTTGTCTTTTAAATACCATTCCAGAAATATAGTCTGTCTGCAATATTTATTAAACAACACTATGGCTGTTCCACTTTGCACTGTATCTTCCAAAACATATTGGATCCTTCACATTCTTTTGGTATTTCGTAATATTGTCTAAGCGCTCTATTTCAAGTTTGTCCCAGTACAAATATCTGCAGTTAAAAAGTGATCATTTGAATTAACTAGAGTGAGGTGAATTCTGGACAAAAGCTAGACGAAACTATTAACAAAACAATGCAATCTTCAAATCCAAAAAGTGAAAAAAACAGAACCAAATTATGGTTATTAAATGTAAATGACTAAACACAGTTACTAGATATATATTTTTAAGTACAAAGCATTGACTCCTGCTGATACTTAGATCTTAGTACTTATTAATGCATCTTTATTAAAGATTTTAAAAGCTTGAGAAAAGGAAAAGCTATTTGGCAACATTTTGTTGTCTAGGAAACCAAAAGTATGTTCCCAGGGTGGGTGGGGAGTTCTGAAGGTCTATCAAGGAAATAATGCTAAATTTACCTGCAGAAATATACATACAGACATTGTGATAAATTCCCATGTCTGTCTCCAATCTAAACAATCACTTTGTCTCCTGAAAATAAAATACTAGCACCTTGGCTTGTTAAATGCAAAAAAGCTGTTGTATCTATTATACTTCTTGCAGCAAAACCTGTCTCATTTCATAAAACAATATAATACTGTGATGTGCTTAGTAATAAAAAAGCAATAGAATTTCATATTTCAATTTCTCCTGGGAAAGACAGTCACGATTTATGTAGCCTTCCCTACAAAAAGTGACAGCTAATGGAGCACACTATTGATGTTCATCAAGTAAGCTAAATTGTTTGGCTTCAAGAAATGAAGAATGGCTTATTTGTGTAAGGATATATCTTAAAATCAACAGTTTGCTTAAGAAGAAAATTTACAGAAGGTTAAACAACATCTTATTTTGTGCCAATAAACAATATTATGTATCTTAAATATAAATCTTAATATTTTTTCAAAGTTTTGCTGTTGAATTTTGTTGGTTGTTAAAGCTTTTGTTTTTTGTGTAACTCCATTTAACAACTTTAATAGTCATGAAGAAGAATACAAAAGTATGTTCTAACTCTTATTTACATACATCACAAATACAATCATACTGGATTGAGAACAATCCCTACTGATAAGCAACACCTGAATTACTTGTGTGTTTCATACTCATCTGCATAATAATTAGTATGTTGCCATCATTTTTGAAAAGCATTGTTGAATTACTAGATTCATAAACTATAATCACAACTATGGAGCTAAATCTGACTCAACACTTTGCATAAGAAAACCCAATTAAAAGGGTGAAAGTGGACTTAAAATGTAAGGAAATATTCCACTAGTTTTTGTTTTCTTTTGTTATTACAAATACTTCTTCATTGGAAAAAAAACCCAGTAAAATGAGTAAGCTTGACACCAAAGAATAAAAATAAATTAATTCCTTTTGCCCTTGTTCACTTACTGTTCCTACCCCCATTAGTATCTTGACTTCCCTTTATGTCTTGTCCTAAATGGGAGACAGGAGGGCTGGTAAAAAGCAGACTGTGTAATTTCTGAACTGTACAGCCTGTGCTCTCTGAAGGGAAACTATTTGGTATATTGTTCTTCCAGTCAACCACTTATGAACGGCATTTCAGGCTGCCTTTCAAGATCAGCTGGAATTGACCTATGAATTCCATGGTTATGAGAAGAGGACAGGCAGTACTCACCAAGTGTAATGTCACCTCAGCCTTGTCTCCAAAGCCTAAAGATCTGTAATCTCACTCACACTTTTTCCTAACCTTCTGAAAAAGTAGAAACCTATTGGGAGTAAAAATTTACCCTGAAGGTCTTACTGTGCTCTCTTAAGAATTAGAAAGCAAGAGGTGTTAAACCCTTGCCATGCAATCTTATGAAAGATCTGCTGTAATTCCATAAACAGCATTTAGTGCTCTCTCCCTACATTTTTAGAAAATGTATATTCCTTTTTGTTTTCAACTGGGATTCTAATATTTCTGAGGATTTCCAAAAAAAAAAGAAAAAAAAAAAGAAAAAAAAAAGAAAAAAAGGAAAACATTAGTTTAAAAGCAGTTAAGCAAACTTCAGTTAAGTAACTTGCATGTATTTTAGTAATTGCTATTATGAT
The DNA here is from genome assembly GCA_013401255.1 of Urocolius indicus. Taxonomy (NCBI): domain Eukaryota; kingdom Metazoa; phylum Chordata; class Aves; order Coliiformes; family Coliidae; genus Urocolius; species Urocolius indicus. The sequence continues at coordinate 59,120 of WBNH01008253.1, forward strand.
CTCACCATCCTAGCTTTCTGGATAGTTCTTTGAACTGAACACATTAAACACCCATTTATATGAGATACAAATGCCTTCTATTTTAAAGGCATTTCACAGAAGGACAAGAACAGCCTTTAGAAATCTTTCTGAATGAGATTTTTTTTTTAATTTATTTCCTGTTTCCCTCTTGATTTCAGAAGAACAAAATGTTTATAAAAAAATTGCATGAAAGAATAGTTCTGGTGTGGCAGTATTACTTGAGTATTAACACAGATTGTGTATTTTAGTCTGCATGGATTTGACTGGAATTTTGAGATTTCAAGGTGTCAGATATTAAAATATGAAAACACTGAGTTCAGACTACACAGTATCAAAAGACATGTTTTAATAATCTCTAATAATCTCAATAATTGTTAATGTGGCTAAGAACATTCAAACAGTAAAGATTTTTCACTTGTTTGTTAAATGGGTTGTAGGAAGTCTTAGCTAAAAAGTACACAACCAATTAGCTGGAAAAAAACCCACATCTCTCTTAATGAGAGAAACACAGCAAAAGCTCTTTCTATTTCTACTATAGAAATTATTTTTGCTACCCCACCTCCCCCCACAAAAAAAGCCCAAACCCACAATAATTTTTAGTGGGAAGTCCTTTATTCAAACAGTTAATGACTCATCCAGAGTTGCCAATACGAGGAACAAAAAATAGCAAAGTATATCAATAAATGTCATGGATCAGTAGCTACAATTACAGCAATTACTTTGAGCAGTTCAGTGCACCTCTGAACCATTCACTATACCCTGCATATAATTTGGAAGTGTGTTATGCAGGAACACTTAGAACTAAATTCGTTGTATGCACAGACCAGGCATGAGTATTTTTACTTTAAACAGTCTTCTGGTATAACTACAAGTATACATTCATACCCACAATGCTTGTCCAGCAGCAACTTGGACACTGCTGTCTGGATAGTATATTTCACAAGTGAATTCTAGAAACATATAAATTATGCACAGTGAGTATCAAAAAATGAAAGCAGAATTACAGCAATACAGGGACTGTCATTCATGCATTCTCATATGGTGCAGCAAATGAAATGTCCATAGATAATTTGTATGTGCAAAGAAAAACAAAAATGGAACTCAAACCAATCCTAGACTGAAACTACTAGAGTGACAAAATAGAGCATCAAAAGCTAAATGTCCCCACAACCCCTTTCAAGTTTCGTGTAAATAATGACAGCTTTCAGTAACACAATCACATGACTCTTCAGGTTGGACGTTTCTCAACCATCAAGTGATTAATCAGTATTTGATCTGTAGCCTGACGCTGAAAGACATGCACATTACTACTACTATTATTATTAGGTCTATTAATAAACTCCAGCGGCTCCTTATAGTGAAGACAAAATTAATGTCTTCAGTTGTGGATTGGTTAGGGTGTTTTTACAGTGCTTTTTACTGACAGTATTTAAGTTCTTCAAAATCAGTAATTAACCTTATGAGACTAAAAATCTCATGAGCAAAACAATTTAGATTTTTACACAGTCACAAAAAGATTTAAAAGTGTCTAAGTGAGGAGACATAGAACCCAACTTGACAAAATCCTCACCATTGCAGACTATTCAAATGCAGTTCCCTCTGACATCTGCTCCCACTGAGTGTTTACCTCCTGTGCATGTCATTGTCTTAAAACTGGGCACCAACCAAATATTCAGCAAGTGTACCGAAGCAAGTGACATTGCACAAGAACTGCCAAAAGGCAAATTGCTGCAGAAAGGCTGCACACAGATAACCTTTGGTCCTATCTTTTTTCAACACTCCAAATGAGAGGCATGAGAAATATTTTAATTTCTGTACATTCATGTGATATTACAGAATCAGAGAATAATTTAGGTTGTTAAAGACCTTCAAGATCATCAAATCCAGCTGCAAACATGTATCAAAGAAAAACTTTGATTGGGTTGTTCTTAACCATAACTGCCTATTATTTTCACTGTTTTTCTCAAGAGCCGTACTAGATAACAAAGATGAATATCAACACTGTAAAGTTTAACATTTTCTTGTCATACATCTGTTTGGATTAAAATAAGAAATTTTCCAATGAGATACTCTGGATAGCACACAGCTCTCAGAATTTAACCCATATCCCTTAAGGCTTAAGTGTACAGTACTTAATTACATTATAGGTTTTTGGTTTTACAAATCTTGGTCACTACCACCATACACTTTTGGAATTGAGACACTCTTCCCTTAGTACAATCCTAAAACTATGTAACACTAAAAAAAAAAAAAAAGAAAACCCAATTCTTATAAAGACAGACATCAGCTTCATCAGTTCTTTCAAACTTTATCTCCACTGACATTTCCACTGGGTTGACTTATTTTCATTTGTTTGGTATTCCTCCCAGTATACATTAATAGAAGACAGGCAGTATTTTATACTCCAGTGAAGCTGACATCTCACAGTCCCTATTGCTTCCTAGTCACTGCCATTTCACTTGACATACTATTAATAAACATTAATTCTATTACTACAACTATTCAGTGAGCAAGAAAAAAGCAGTTGTCAGTTGCCACTGTGCCCTTTTGGAAAGTGATATTTGATAGCAATCATTTACATATTTTGAACCCAGAATTATCTCAACTTGGAAATAATACAGTGCCAGTTGTCATAGCTCTTCAGAGAAACAAATCTGTGAATTTTTTTACTCTCTTTACCTATTCCACATACTACACTCAAATCCAAGTAAATTATGGAACAAAGAAAAGCTACTGAAGACTGAACTTAGAAGCAGTGGAAGCATGACAGCATTCATAAGACAGAATTATACTAATTTCAAATTGATTTCTTGCCTAAGTATGAATGTAACAAGCAAAGCAGTCATTCTGTCCAGGCATTATCAAATGCTGAAAAGGAAACCCAATTCCTTCTTTAAGTGTGCAAAACATTTGCCCAGGAGGCAAGAGATGAACAAGCTTGCATGATTTCTGGCTACCCTATATACTGTACAACTCAAAAATGCCTTGAAATCATCCTGCTTCATGCCCAGTTTTATAACAGAGAATCCAGCTTTGCCTCATCTCTCTTCCATAAACATGTCTCAGACTTGAAGTATTGCTGGAGTAATTTAAATATAATGCTTAACTGCTAGAACAAGCAAGTTCCATCGAGACTCAGGATGCCAAATATGCCTCTAGCTTCTCATCTCTCACCTCAGAAATAGGTAGCTTGCCAAAGTCTAAGAATTCTTGGTATAATACTTTCCAAAAGAAAGCACTAATTTTTTTTAAACAACAACAACAACAAAACAAAAACACACCAAAACACCATTTTCATAATAATGCAGATGTATCTCTAACTGCAGACAATTAAGTGGGTCAGGACCATCTCCTTGGCCCCAGAGTTAAAATTCACCATTTACAAACACGTGCCATTCGGGATACTACTGACAAGACTCAGCCTTGAGCTATTGTAGTTAATGGCTCCTTTCATATGCATTCCACTGATTTACCTGGAAAAAACTGAGTCCATCAGTGTGTCCACTTCCAGATCTTCCACACTGCTAAATTAGTATTAATTTTCACCAAAGACACTGCTATTGTTATTCACATCACTGGTATCTCCCTCTCCTTTATGCCCACAACAGCTATGGAGAAACTGCACCATGTAAGCTCACATTCAGTAGTCTAGATATTCTTCGAGAAGTCATGTTTCTTTCAAGAACCTTCTTTCCCCTCAAAGAGTCTAAATTGCTCCTCACCACTATCACCAGTCTAAGAACAGCAGAGCACAGTATGTGTTAACCTTATTCTGTATATAAACAGCTCTTACATGTTGAACATTAGAAAACAGAACTGTATATTTATGCTACCATCAACATAGCTATACTAGTCACCACAATATAGCCATCAATTAAGAAATCACTCCCTTGTTACGTTCCAGATTATACCTAAATCCTGCTATTAAACAGCTATCATTTAACTGAATCAGTCTGCTGTAAGCCAAATGAATGAAGAAATGATGAAAATAACTTCCAATCACTTTCAGATTTGGCAGTGAATAGTAAACCAATGCATCTTGTGGAGATTGACGCCTGATGATCATTAACTTCCAGCCAATTATAATTTAATGAAGCACAAAAGCACAATGATGAAACACATAAGGGTGATTGCAGAGTACACTTTCAGTAACATATTATTGAATAATTAATGTTAAGACAACTTACAGTATGATTTCAGCATGGGGAAATAAAGGTAACTAGGACTTTTAATAAAACAATAGCTGCCTTTGGTGTAATAATGATGGATTGGTTTTGCTCTAGCAATCACTGCTTAACCAGCACTCCTCATCCACCAGTAACTCATAAACATGCTTCACTGGGAAGTTTTGATAGTCAAGGGAGGTACTAATAGGTGTGCTGACATTATTTAGCATTTCTCAGCTATGAAGTTAAAGCCATATCAGCACACCAACTCAGAATCACAGAATGGTAGGGGTTGGAAAGGAATCCCAGAGATCATCTAGTCCAAACTCCCTGCCAAAGCAGGTCCTTATAGATAAGTCACATAGGAATATATCCAAGCATGTTTTGAAAACCTCCAGAGAAAAAGATTCCACCATCTCCCTGGGCAGCCTGTGCCAGGGCTCCCTCACTCTTACAGTTAAGTTATTCCTCATGTTTAGGTGGAACTTCTTCTATTCCAGCTTTTGTCCATTACCCCTTGTCCTGTCACTGGACACTCCAGAAAAAACAGCCATCTCATCTTCTTGACATGTTCCTTTTAAATACTTATAAATATTAATGAGGTTCCCTCCTCAGTCTCCACTTCTCCAGGATGAACAGCCTAAAGTTTTGAAGCCTTTCCTCATAAGAGAGATGTTCTAGTCCCCTGATCATCTTGGTGGCCCTCCGTTGCACTATCCCAGAAGTTCCTTGTCCCTCGAGCTGGGGAATGCAGAAATGGACACAGGACTCCACATGTAACCTCACCAGGGTAGAAGAGGAGGAGAATCTCCTTTGACCTGCTGGCCACACTCTTCTTGATGCATCCCAGTATGCCATTGGCCTTCTTGGTCATGAGGACACATTGGTGACTCATGTTTAGTTTGCTGTCCACTGAAACTCCCAGGCTCCACAGAGCTGCTCTCCAGC
>WBNH01008254.1:0-64768 GCA_013401255.1 Urocolius indicus
TTGGAACCTCTTCTGTTTCAGCTCTTACCCGTTGCCCCTAGTGCTATCATAGGCCATTACTGACAACAGCCTGGCTCCAGCCTCCTGACACTCATCCTTTATGTATTTGTAAACATTAAGCAGAATTTCACATGCTAAAGCTAATAATCAAACCATGCAAAAGCACTTCATCAGCTTTTACAAGACATTATGACACAAAACACAACTAGAGAGGCAGGGTAAAGTTATACAGGCAAATTCTTATCCAGACAAAGTGGAAAATCTGCCTGGCCAGCCTGACATGCATTGGTGATCTTGTCTATAATGTTATTTTACCAACTGCCAGCTCCTTATCTGACACCTTTCAGTGAAGGCGGCAATAAGAGAAGATCTGGGCACACTTTTTTCAGTAGTGCAGCACTAACTTCCCACAACATACAAGAAAGATTTCTTTTTTCCCCTCATTGAGTCTAAGTTTCCTGCCAACGCAAGTCCCTTCATTTGGGACTGTCAGAAGTTTCGTTTTCTGGAAAGACAAAACCAACAAAAACCAACAACACCAGAATAAAAAATAACATTGGTTGCAAAGGTTGCCCAGAAAACTGGTCAAGGAAGCTTTGGTAACCTTATGATGCCAACAAACCAAGCACTGTTGGCTGCTCATGCTGCACATTGGGCAAGGACCCCCGTCTTGGTAGCTCTGCTGCTTTCAGAGAGAAGGAAAGCTTCTATTTTTTATAAAAGGATTCCATACACTTTTTCCCAACTGTGTCTAGAACAGTGGGTCTGTGCCACCATCCTTCCAAGCCACACAGAGCAAGCAGGCTCAAAGTTACAGTGCATTAAGCATTCAAGACTGTTTTGATCCAGCCAGTGGTAAGTTGACTAGCGGCAGAGGGACCTACACAGTGGACAACTCCAAGAAAGAAAAGCTGCATAACTAACTCTGCTGCTGGACCATCATCAGAAAAGCACCTTGAAGGCCAGCTGAGCATAACTGCTGACAGGTACTAAGCAATTAACTTCCGCAATGGTAAACATTTCTCGTGCAACCCTCTTGGAAAGCTTACAAATACAAACATCCCAGCATAATTTGCATATGTGACAAAATACACTGCAGACACAGTGCTACATAAAAGCTATTTGCATCCAACTAAATGAGTTCAGAGAACTTACTTGCACTACTTGACAGAATGCACAACTCCAGCATTTAAGCCCGGATTCAATTAGAGGAAAATCCCATAACTGGATTCAAGAATGTGAAAAGTTTTTGAAAATACAGGAAAGAATCCTCCTAAAATTGAAAGCTGTGAGGATTCTGAAACCTTGCAGGGCCTCTGTGCATGACAAATAGTTATTTTAAAATAATTCTAGTCCATGAAAAGTTCTGCTCCATAAATCCTAGCCATGCAAAACTAGATGTGGTCTCTGAAAATTAAAACTGATGTCATAATAAATATTGTTAAAATGTTCTGTTTCTAGGGCACACTGGAAGCTTTCAGTGTTCCTGAGAAAAATGTCTATTCAAAGGTTGTTACACACAGGCAATGCAGCCCTGAATTCACCCGAAAATTCTCATTTATGAAGTTGAAATGGTCTTGAGTTAAAGAAACACGTTGTTTCTCACCTTGTTAAACTTTACAAGTAAACATCAAGCCTAATTCACCTTTCTCATCTCTCTTTGGATTATTTTATCCTTCCTCATTAGTATCTTAATCACTGCTGGAAAATGCTGTTCTCTGTGGAACCTAAAGGGCTTAAGAACATATGTGCTACAACATCCATTTAGGTCCTCATTTTTGAGATTAACTTCAGCTTCTTTTCATATGTTGAACTGATCCTTGCTTCTCTACTTCGAAAATTAATGATTTGCACTTTGTCTGTAAGTGTACTGTGAATCCTAACTAAATACTTTGCTACATACATGCAAAGATCTCATAAAAGCACCCAAGACTCCCAGCTCCACATCCCTTCCTCTGGAAGTGACCTGCTATTTGCAGGTAGATCTGGAAGTGATCTGTTGTTTGCAGGTGTATCTGGAAGTGATCTGCTGCCTGTAGGTATATCTGGAAGGGATCTCCTGTTTGCAAGTAGATCTGGAAGTGACTTGCTGTTTGAAGGTAGATCTGGAATGTCATGATTAGCAAACTATTCAGAATTTCTATTCCATTTACTCATAAGGAGATGAGTAAAACTGACTGCAGCAGGTAAAGAAGCAGCATCCAGAAACAAAGACTGTTTTAATAACTGTACCTTCATAGAAGATGTAGCTCCCTTGCTTGCTAACGCTATTTTTATTAATCACATTTAAATAATGGAGCATGACCTTAACAACTGTGGCATGAGCTGAGCCACTGTAGACACCACGTGGCATACTGTGAAAATGCCAAAGGAGCTTCTACAGAAATTACAGTGGAAATAATATAACCAAACTTCTTGAGACTCACACAGTCTTACCTTCTTTCTTGGAATTAGGCTGCATCTTCACTAGATCCCTACATAAAATCCCAAGATAAGCAGCTTATTCAGAAGGACATTTGGGGACATAAACTTGAAGTGTTCCTGAAGTTCAAGAAGAGAAAAGCCTCTGCAGTGCAAAGAAGTGGCTTTACAATAATTGATGGGTTTAGAGCAAACCGAGGGAGAGTTATTGCAGTTGACACAGCACTGCTTCTAGTTTGATTTTATTTCTAGAGTCAGCAAACAGGCTGTCATAGACAAACAGTTGAAAAGGAAGAGCAATTCTGAAATCCTTCACTTCAGGTAAGGTTTTCAGGGAAATCAGACTACCGAGGCCAGTAACCGGACAAACAATGCCACTTGCCGGCTACAATGAATCACTGCACCAGCCACCCTCTGGAGCTCGTTCAGTGGGAACTGGACAAAAGCACCTTCACCAAGCCCACGACCACTCGTCCTGCTCCACAGCAAAATCACAGCTCCAGAACAAGCTCGTGCACCAAAGGCAGCACAGAAAATAGCTGTATGCCTCTGAGCCCTCGATGCAGAGCAAGAGGCTGCCAAGCAATAGGCCTGCAGGATTTTGTTCCCTTTGTGTCAGTTAGTTTGGGGTAATACCAAGCTATTCAGAAAGAATACATCAAAAGGATGTATTTTGGAGAAAATAGTTGTAAATGCATTTATAAAGGCATTTCTTTAAAGAGAGAGAGAACTGTTGTACTGTCTTCCACAACTCCCACATATACTCTGCTACATTTATTCAGCTACATATCCTCTGCACTTATTTAGGGGAAGCTTTTTTCTTCAGTTTGTCCCTCCCTCCTCCCCATGTCCCTTGGGGTCTGCATTTTAGTGACCATCCCTCCAAGTCAAAGGAGGAAAGTCATCCAAAGCCAAATAGCCTTCAGCCAGGAGAGACTGGTTCAAGGCATTTCCTCCTTGTAGGAGGTAAGTCCCCCACAACAATTCCTGCCAGTCTGAAGAACAAAGATTGTCTTTATAGCAGCACAGTGTCTGCCAGTAAGGCTCTGCTCTAGCCCACATCTCAGCAGTATCTCAGCCATACACTATTTATGTTTCAACCCATTTTCTGTATTTTTTCCAAACATGCAGATTGTGAAATTCTTTGTTCTTTAATACCACCTGAATGTAATTTTAACTGGTAACCTTAATGCAATTCTCTAGTATATTTCAACATATGAAACTGTTTATTTCACTCTAGATTTCCTTCTGAAAAGGCCTTTTTTTAGAGATCTTGGCATGGGACTAGCATGCCAACTTCTCAGCCCAGAGAACAGGAAATTAGGCAGGCCTTGCCTCTGCAAATAAAAGGTATGGCCCGACTACAACATCACAGTGAAAATACAGTCTGAACTATTTTATGTCCTTGAGAATAGACACAATGCGAATTCCTGCTAATTAGGAGCAACTACTGCTGCATACTCATGTCTCTAACTCATGTCTTTGGAGAATGACAGAGGAGGAAGGACTGTGCAACTCAGTCTCTGACTAATGATGAAAGTACAGAGCTATCAGCCAATAACTTCATAGGAATAACCAAGAGGCACAAGTGAGGATGACCACAGAAAAAGAGCAAAGGAAGTGTTAGACTAAACTGATATCTGAGATATGCAGTCATGTGGTTCATCTTGACAGAGGTTATGGATCTATTTCACCCTTGGAAAGTCAGCAGTGGTCTTGTCTCACCCATGCCATCTCTCCCTGTACCTCATCCAGTGTTTGTTGTCAGATCCTCAGGGGCAGCAACATCAAGCTATACTTTGCATCTAAAAATTATTCTTCTCAACCAAACAGCTTTCTGTCACTGCAATTGGGCAAATACTGAAGCTCCAAGCATCATGGAAATATTAACAAAGTATTGACAGTATAAAATAAATATTCAAGCAGCTCAAAACTGAGATGAACTACCTTGTCATTAAAGGGGCAAAGCAGAGCTCTTCCTTCTGCTATTACTTGCGGGTGAGGGGAATGTATGTCACCAGAAGAGGAATAATCATACACAAGGTAACAGATAAATTATCACTATAGACACAACTAGTGAATTCCATTCCAGCACTTGGGCATGTTTCACACAACTATAGAGAGTTATCAGGATATAAAATCAATTCAAAACATAGACCATGCTCCTGGCAGGCTCTTTACTGCAGCAGATGTTTGTCAATAAACAGAAATTTAACTGTGCCTTGATGGCATTTCATTATCTGGAGCTGAAGAATACCACTAAATACTTCACATTTATATAGATTAATCTATTCTCCCTTACTGTCTAGTATCCATCATGATCTAATCTATATTGGCAAGATCTCTCTGTTTCCCTGATGGGATTGGTGCATGCTATTAACACAAACACCTTTTATCTGTATCACAGCACTAGTGGCTGTTTGCAATCACACTTTAAGTTTATCAACATGCAATATTATCTTGTTCATTAGGGTTAAAAGAAAACAAGATTGACCTAGGAGTTAGCATTGCATTATGGATAAAGGAAAAAGGTTCTTTTCTTCAGTCTTCATGCCAACTGTGGGGAAGGGAGGGTTAAATTGAAGGCCTCCTCCTCTCCTCCTCCACGTGCTTTAGAAGAGCAGATACTCATTTCATACCCATTTCAACATAAATGGGGTACACTGATTGTTCATATGCTCAGTATCACTTTTGCAGCTTCTACTCTTGAAGGAACATTCAGCCTGATCTCCTTAAATGTCCCCTCAAAGTTCAGCCACCGATCACTGCATTTACCACAGTCAGTTTTAGATAGGCAACAAACCTTTAAAGGCTATAAACAACAGAAAATTTACCACATCCAATTACGGTCTTTATAAGCAGCTCTGTTTCCACAATGTCATGAATGACAGCTTACTTTTCATCCAACATGAAGGATATGAGGAAACCACAGGACACAACTGGGTTCCAAATCATGCTGTTTACAAACTATGTTCAAATGTACAAACCCTGGTAGCTGAGTGTCTATCCAAAGCTCTGTATCAGGCCTCCAGAGCTCAAGAATTTTGCTGTTTATACATGTGCACAAGAATTTAAAATCAAATCTAGAATATGCTTTCAATAAATTTGTCCATAATGTTCTTTACCCTTCAAGATCATTGATTGCAGGTGATTTTTTTCAAAATGTGGTTCACTTTAGTTCACTGACGGCAACATCATTTTATAATATTCATTAACTCAAACTACCACTGATGCCCTGGGCAGAACCTGGAACTACATGATCTTCCTAGAATCAAAGCTTTTGACAAGATCTACTACACATTTTCACAAGTTCAGTTAGAATACATTACATAACACAACTATCCATATTGATTCTTTTTTTTTTAAAAAAAGTGTTTCCATCACATTACTGTGTCCATCTTTTCAGGCAAAGATATGTATGAGGCCTTGACTTGTCAGCCTCCAGTGAGACTCAGAGTCAAGGAAATGATTCCTCATTGAAGGAAGCTCTTGCTTTCATCAACTTCTTACATGTGACTCACTGCTAGGAGAATAAATAACTTTAAAACAGATGACTGTTGAGGGAGGTTCTGCTCCCCCTCTGTTCTGGTGAGGCCTCATCTGGAGTGTTATGTCCAGTTCTGGGCTCCCCAGCTCAACAGGGACAGAGAACTGCTGGAGAGAGGCAAGTGCAGGGCTACCAAGATAATCAGGAGACTGAAGCATCTTCCTTGTGAGGAAAGACTGCGGGAACTGGGGCTGTTTAGTCTGGAGGAGACTGAGGGAGGATCTCATTGATATTTCCAAATATATAAATGGTGGGTATCAGGAGCTTGGTGTATCTCTTTTTTCTATGGTAGCTAGCAACAGGCCAAGGGGTAATGGGATGAAGCTGGAACACAAGAAGTTCCATTTAAACATAAGAAAAAAACTATTTTACTGTTCAGGTGAGGGAGCCCTGGCCCAGGCTACCCAGGGAAGGTGTGAAGGCTCCTTCCTTGGAGGTCTTCTAGACCAGCCTGGACATGTACCTATGCTATCAGATCTAGCTGGATCTGCTTCTGCAGGGGGGTTGGACTACATGATTTCTAAAGGTCCCTTCCAACCCCCACCATTCTATGATTCAATTGCTCCATATTAATCCCTGTTCACTTTATCAGTTACATCCTTTGCCCACAGCAAAACCTACTTCTAACTTTTCCAAGGCTTCTGATGCAAAGTAATACAGTGAATGAGAAATGACACAGCATACACGAAAACTGGTTTACACTTTTCTTTCTTCTTTAGATTTACTCTAACAAAAAAAAAACCAAACACCACCACAAAGCTGTTTTCATTAAGTACATTAAATCCAAGCAACAGAGACAGACAAGCAATTTCCTGAAGAGTTGAGAACAAATACAAATACAGTCTACTGGCATGGGCTTTGTCAGTCCAAATATTTTCAATCAAAGCAACTCTTTATGCAAGGAAAAATAAAATCAGAATAAATCTAAATATTTTAACATCAAGTAACATCCAGTCTAAAAACTTATAAATAAATAAATGACTTTAAAAATCACATGTTCTCAAAAGTCAACTAGATGGCAACAGGAAACCACAAAGAAAAACTCACTGGAATTCAGACAATGGGGTTATGTTTCCCAGTATACATATTTTTTGTAATGAAAATCTATTTTTCTTGCACCTCTACAATGAGGAATAGCTTAAGAGCTTTATACAGTAATAAGAACACTTTCTACATCAAGGCGCTTTATAAACATGAACTAATTAACTCATAGAGCACTTCTGGGAACCGAGGAGTTTGCTGTGGAGCTGAGCAGTCTGAGCTGCCACTTTCTCTGAAGAACTGCAGAGCAACCACAGGCATCTGCTAGTCAGGCAGGGCAAGGTAGAAGAAAGCATGACTGTACTCCTCCTAATTTTGGAGCTTCTTCATTTTGGTGCAGTTAAAAGCAGTTAGTGGCAGACTACTACTGCTAGCCCAAAAGCCAGTAGCTTTCCAAACCAGCAATGCTAACTAACTTTGCAGAATGTGGAGGAACAACAGAATACAGTCTCCCTTTCAGAAGGACAGGGACAGAGTTCTTACCATTCAGAGTTATTTAAAAAAAAAAGTACAATTATTTATTGGACTTCTCCCCAGAGAATTTGATAGTAACTTCTGCACCTGCAGCATTATGTTCCAGTTTGTTATGTATAACATTCTCAAATGGCCATGGCAATCAAGCCAGCATGCAACAGTGTGGCCTAAAAGAGCAATTAGTTTTTTCTTTATTTCAGTAAGACTTCAATCCTAGCTGTACCAAGGATTTGCTCAGTGGCATTTAATTATATGACTGTGTCACAGGACACTGGCGACTGTTCACATTGTGCTTCATTAAAGGGAAGCAAGCTGGAACTCTGTTGCACAGCTCTGCATGCTAAAAATCCCTGCCCTTTATTTCAAAGTTCCTTCAATTTGTTTATTCTCTCCTCAGAAGCATTTAAACTCAGCCACAAACTTTGTGCTCAACCATGTTATGACACAGTTTCTTCATTTTAAGCTACCCAAGCATATTCAGAGGCATTGACACACAATTCAACTTTTTCATGCAAAGACTAAATATTTACTTTGAGGCAGAGAACAGGGAGATAAAAATATAAAACAAAAAAAAAATCATCTGTTTCTCCAGTGTTTCCATTCTTCCTTCTTTAAACTACTTTCTTCCATGATGTTAGCTCCAAGGGAGATGTGCCTTAAGTCTGTATAAAAGCAAGCAACTTGGCTTTCATGAATAAGCACTGTGACTGACAGTTTTTACCACAGTGAAACAGACCTCCTAAAGCAGCTTGAGAACTGATTCAACCTGACTGAATAAACCACCAGCAGACTGAAGAACACTGCAATTCTAGCCTTCTTCTCGTCCCTGACAAACTAAGCAGTCACCACAACACTCAATATACTACTGGTAGCAATACTGTTATACCACTCCCTTACAACAACTCTCCTTGGAAACAAGAATGAGAAAAAGAGAGCTCTCCATCAGCCTTCTTGGCCATGAGGGTACATTGCTGGCTCATGCTCATCCTGCTGCCCACTAACACCCCCAAACACTACTGTCTCAGAGTTTATTCCCAACCTGTACTGGTACATGGGGTTCTTTCCCAGATAAAAGACTCTATACTTGCCCATGTTGTATTTCATTAGATTTTTCTCTGCCCAACCCTTCAGCCTGTCCAGGTCTCATTGAATGGCAGCACAGCCTTCTGACTGCAGCAGATGGACTTCTTGGTCAACTACAAGTGGTGACTGGGAGAGTTAGTATAGTTAACTGAGGAAGATTTCAGACAAGGACAACATAGTCCTTGTATTTAGGAAAGCAAGTCCTTTGACACTAGAGACAGCTAGCTCTGACACAAACTGTCAGCAAAGCCTTAACACCTCCAACATCCAACTTTAATGCATTAATACACTAACCTTTGCTAACCTCTGGGCAACATCCTAAGTGATACTTCAGGGATAAAAATGCTAACAAGGAGGAACTGAATACAAAGCATTCTTATGGAAAAACTTCAATGCTTTCTACTAAGGAGTGATAAGCACTTAGTAATAAATCTTGTGCCATACCTTTTCTGCTTCTTCTGAGAGAAGTTGTAAGATCTGGAGCAAGACATAAAACAAGGAAGAGACAAAATGAGCTTATTAGCACCCTTGTGAAGGCTTTGGTTTCCTCACTTATTTTCAAAACTTGGATGTACATAAAAGCAGTGTGATAAACAGTTCTCTAAAGCACTCTTGTTCAATGGCCACAAATGGCAATCCAACAAACACAGAATTTTCAGAGATTTTGTTCTATATCTCATGGCTTAAACTCTGTTTTAGCCTGCTTGTAGGCTTTACCATTGTGATGAAAATATATATATTTTTTAAAGAAAAGACAAATACTGCTATTTACATAGAAAAAACCTTTCCCTGCCTGGTGAAACACAAGTTCTTAAGAAAAGTGTTTATTGACATTTAAGTGTAATAAATCAGTGGTTCCATAGATTTCAGGTATTCATGGCAGCACATTTTCATTCAGAGGTTCTTTGTTTTGCTTTATCATTCTTGATAGCTCATATAGCACATTTTGAGCTTTTGCAGAGGAACAACACTTTTACCAGAGCAGCAAACTGCAGGGTCAGAGGAGATTGGTACTAAATATTATTAAAAGATCTTCCTTTCCAAAATATGAAGCTAATGCAAAGGCAGAAAATCATCTGGAAGCACAAATCCTTTCAAAAAATGAGGGAGACCCTGGTTTTTAATAGGAAGATCACTTGTGCACCTGTCAGCTCTGCTTACTATATGGGTCTTCAACGGTCAGATAAGCACTGCATTGTGATTTAACAAGACTGTACATATAGTTCAGAAAACTTTCCAAATTTCTGTCTTTATATGTTGAAAGACTCCAGCTGACATGGACAGAGCATGGTTTTCCAAGACCATTTCCAAGCAGTTCTAAGCCTCCATACAAAAATCAAAATCAGATTTTATTTAAAACACAGACGTTAACATTCACTTTTGTAACAACACTGAGATTAACATTACCTTTAAATGCTGATAATGGCAGCTTCTGGAAATGATTTCTGGCTCTGTCTCTCTGGCCCCTTTGGTGACTGCTTTGATATATAAATTGTTAGCAGATCTATACACTCAAACACTTCAGAGCAAAGACAATGCTTCTTGTTTGACTTCAGAACTGTCAGAGGCATCTCTCAAACATCAATACTTTTTAAACTAGATTTATATTGAGGTAAATCTCCACAAATCTCCACACTGTCTTTTTTTTGGTGTGTTTTTGTGGAGAATTTTCCTAGCTATCTTTCTTTCCACTGGTTTCTCTCCATCTACTGTCACTTTATGATTTCCACAAGTGGTTAACAGTTGAGGTGGTTTAGCCCTGGTTAACAATAACCAAACCACACAGTTACTCACTCCACCCCATCTCAGCAGGATGAGGACAAGAATCAAGTTTCCTTAAAATTTCAAGTTAATAAAATTCCAAGTAGCTAATTGACAAAGTGTCTATTAATTGGACTACCATTGTCTATCATTGGACTACCAGCGTGAGGAAACACACTGCATAATTTACCCTTCCAAATGTCCCAGATCCTTAGTTTTGGGAACTCTTGTATTTACATAATGCTTCCTGATCAAGTGGCCTGATCCTCTTCCAGATGAAATCACTGACAGAATTGCCACTCTCCTCAATAAGAACAAGGTTCCAACACCATTAACCCAAGGCTATATTATTTCTGATTGTTTTGGTACAAATCACAGGCATTAAGAAACGTGTCTCCACTTTAAAATTAAATCCTTTGGGTGTGCAGCAGTAGATAAAACCACTTTACACTGAGATAGCACTTTCTGTTTCAATGCATTTTACAATTGATTATGTCTTTCAATGCCTTCAGTCAGATAGCCACATCATACTACAGGCTGGAAAATCAGAACAGAGTTGCTACTATTTGCCCAGTGAAGCAAGAGTGAGATCCCAACACACAGCCCCTGCGGGTCCATGGCCCTCTGCTGCTAGAAGGAGGTAAGCTCACAAGTCTCTGTAACTAATCACCCTGACTCTCTGAGAACTGAGCTATAGCTCCATAATCCTTTGTTAACATTTGCATCTGTGATCTGATTCCATAGAAGAAAAAGAAGTTATTGTATGATTGTTCAAGCCAGTCCTAGTCTGTTGAACCTGTCTCATATACTAGTGTCCAAAATCTTCTCCAAGCCAGCTGGGCAGAGCTTAGGCAGTGTTTCTAATCTCAGAGCACATATTCAGACTCAATCCTTCTTTGAAATAAAGAGATCCAATGTTCTGGCAAACTACATGTAATCAGCATCTGAAAGTGCCCTGTTATATGCGTGCTCTTCCTCAGAGCTTTCCCTGCTTTTTTACTTGCCATTAACTTTGGCTGCAGTCAGCACAAAAGGCAGAATGTTTATCCTTCAAACCTGACTAGCAGCAGGTCCCTGAAAACCCTTAAGTTGTATCAAGTATTTTTCATAGTATTCCTTTCTTGCAATACTCTTACTGTTTCTACCCCTCTTCCCCTTTTCCTCTAAAAAATGCATTTCTTTTAACCTATGCACCATTGTTTACAACACATCTTTGTTACGTACCTCATAACAAAGTTCTAGGCTCATCCCTATGTTGTGTCAACCATATCTACAAATATCTGTGTAGAAAAGATACTGATGTGGTCTTCATTGATCCTGACTAGCAAATAGTAGGAACACCTGGTCTTCATTTAAATTACTCAGCTTTTTCACTATCAGCAACACACCTGCAGCATTTGGAAAGATGGAACAATTCAGAGCAGAATACCTTAGTGTTAATTCAGCTCATACACTTGAATCTTGCTGTACTGTTTACAATCTAGCAGCCACACCTGTCTTAAAGGCATTAGGATGGTTTCAGAACTAGCATTTTAAAAGGCATCCTGAAAGTTGTTTGAACAAAGCAGCTGTTAATAATACAGAATAAACAATCTTTAGCTATGACCTGACTTACATCAACACACAAGGTAAAATGAGCTTCCTGGTTTGATTCAATCCATGCTCTGTATTGTGCTACCCACTGAGTTTTTTTCAGTCAGTGATACCACTGAACCCTCAGCTTTCTGCTCCTAAAGCAAGTTCCTGCCAATTTTCTCATCCTACTGACTACTTTAGTAGTTCAACAAAAGTTATACAAAGTTCAACAAAATTATCTGAAGTTAGAGGCCATCTTGCTAGTTACTAGACAAAAAAGGCTTTTCATATCCCTTTGCCTACCTTAATTATAGTTATCTATGTCTTACTTTCTTCAGATACCTAAGCTGAGTCACAGTTAGTGAGTTGACTGGAAATGTCTCACTTGCTCTTCCTTTTTCTGTCTTAATTCTTATTTCTTGCAAATAGTTGTGGTAAGAAGAGTGTGTTTTCCTTAGCTGGATACATGAATTATACATTACAGGGATGCATATCATATTTACAATTGAATTTGTCCTGTTAAGATTTTCATACTCTCCGAAGCATAGTAGAACTGGGGCTGTTTCTGCCAAATAAATCAGGAGATACTAATGAAGCACACAGAATTCTGCTGCTGTCAGGAGAAAAGCTGATGGTAAACCAGAAGACACAGTCACAAGGTTCCATTATAATTTTAGTCTTAACTAAAATAGCCAAAACACTGTACTAAGTGAGAAAATCTCTGTGAAGGAACTTGTGTTTGGAACTTGTGTGAAGTGTGAACTCCCAACCTAGGAACTACTGACTCTGGCAAGACACCCATTAAAACCCTGCATCTTTGAAGTTGAGAAAACACAGTGAAGAGGCCATTATCTGATGATTAGGAAGGGAAAGGGGAAGACTAACTTCACTTAAATACAGTAAGCATCTCAATCTGCATCTCTCCCAAGCACCATTTGTTGCCCAGTCACACTCCTGTTTGCATTATAGTTGCAGTAGCACAGGAGAACAGATGCTACTCTCAAAGATAGCTCTGCCCTTACACTAGCGCAGCCCTAGTGTAAGGCCAGAGGTGAGGGTGGAAGTGAATTGTGAAAGTTGTTACAGGCAAGATAATATCAAAATAAATAAGTTAAGGGTAGCCTGGCTTTCTAGCAGCTCCCTCCTACCATAGGCCTGAGGTAACTGGAGATTAAGCAAGCAGCCAGGCAAGACTGTATCTTTGCAAACAAAGACTGCTGACATTATTGAAAGACAGTATAAATGTAGTTTTGTCTCAGCTGAGACATCCCCAGAACTCCATGCAGATGGTAGACAGAGCCTCAAGAGTCCTGGACTTGTCTTATTATTTAAGAGATATATTGGAAGTCATATCATTTGAGGCTCTTAAATTTTGTTGGATGCTGTACAAACAACTTGAGAAAATGCCTCAGTGCCTTAATGGAGACTTTGAGCATTTACTTATTTTTCATATTAAAACAGAGCAAAAATAGTCTTCAGAGGCCATACTACACCATAAATTATTAAGAAATTGTTCCAGTACTGATAGCTTAAAAATTGCATGGGCTAGGTAGTGGAACTTCAGAGCTGGAAGGAATCCAGCTCCTTCGAACACAGGAGCTGGAATGAACTCAGGTAACACCGAGACATGAAATAATTTAGTATACTGAATCAGTTGTTCTTTTTTCTTTCCTTTGTTCCTTATTCTGTATAAAACTCCTGAAATTATTCTTACTAAGCAATGTAAACAAAAAAAACTATTTAAGAGAGACAATGGATGAGAAAGTGAATAAATGTATTTTTAAATAGTATACTAATGAATTATAGAATTGTTTATAAAAATAGAGAAATCACAGTGGTAATGGCGGCTTCCCAAACTGACACTGTCACCAGAAAAAAGGCTTAAAATGTGGGATTTGTATTTAGATGAAATAATATTGCATTTAAAGGAGAGGTTCAAGAGCTGAGATACTTTAGCTGAAGCAAAGGAGTAAAGTAGAAAAATCTGATAACCAAAGAAATAGTTTCACTATGAGAAAGAAATAAACATACACAACAACCTTCAGGCTATGAGAAATTCTACCACAGAATATGCTGAAAATTGTATTATTTGAGGCACTTGACATTCATCTGAATTCAATACTTGCAAGTGTACAAGGAAGAAAACACTTGAACTCATAGTGGAGGGAAATATTATAAATAACTTTTCCAATGCGGGTTTCTACCAACAACAAGATCTAGAATGGCATGAAATTAATAGAAGCTAGCCTCATCTTCCCATAAAACAAAAGAAAAGTAATCATAATATTTTCTACAGATCAGTTTATAAATATTAGTTCTCTTAACAGCAAGCTGCTTTTCATGACATATCACTTAGTAGAGGCCAGATAAAGATGACTAGGGATTTATCGCCCTCTTGTGAACAGGAAGAAACTTGCAATTTGTCACAAAATTAAGGTGCAGTTGTTGTTTCAAGAATCCTGTAGTAAAAACACACACGTACAATTAATAAACATAAACTTGATTAGTAAAGGTAGAACTACTCACTGACTACTATAATAATCTGTAAGAATTTTATCAGAAAAGGATAAATTACAAGATTAAAAACATTTAAATAACAAATCAGACCAAAAAAGGTATTTTTCCACTGAAGCAGGAAAACAGCAATGTAAATTGTACAAAACCACTGCATACATCACTGATGTCAAATGGCACAGAGCAGCTCAAATGTGTGCTAACCCCCTGTGACTGCAGACTCAAAATATCATTCCAATTCAAAGGGAGAAGAAGGGTAAAAACATAGATTTTTGCTATGCAGGAAGAGGTGGCCTTTCAGATGCAATAACTCATTCATGGGCAGTACTAAATGTTATGAAAAGAACCTTCCCAACAGAAACATATCTGTGATCACTTACTCTCCTCCTGTTTCTGTATTTCCCTTCCCATGACAAAGTGGCTACTGTGTGCTTCCAGTGTCCTCTTAGACTCAGCTTGTCACACAGCTGTAAGCTTTCCCACACAGGCATAGGCCCTTCCTGGGTGCCTGCACAGCATATCCACTGTGTTAACACACATTCATTCTGTTCTTCTGCCACCATATCTAATAACAGGATGGCTTTCTCCTATACCTTTTCAGCAATACTCTCTCCTGAGCTTATGATCAAGTCATAATACTAAAAGCCAAGTGCCATTTGATCACAAGTAACAGAGGACTTTCATTATGAGAAGCGACACTGTCTTACAGCAATCTGAGACCTCCCATCTTGGTTATGCTTTCTTCTTTAATTTATAATAAATAAGCCATAAATCCTATCCAAATGAAGGCATCATTGTGTCCTGCTAGCCCAACATCATAACCATTGTCAGGAAAAGCTATGTATTAATACCACTTAGCATAATAAATGTTTTAAATGGTACTGCAGTAAAGAATACAAATTCACCTATGTATTTCCTGTTCTTAGTAGTGACACTTAATAAACACAGTTTTATAGCTACTATATTTAAATGCAATTAGCTCCATACATTTCCAGCTTAATAAGAAATAATACATATTCATTTCTGCTCATTAACAGTCAGTATATAACTCTTAGCTAATGAACATTCAATTATGGTCCCTGAATACATTGTGGGATAAATTCTCTTTTTGTTGCTCGTATCAGTTCACTTCAATTCAGTTGCTTCTAATTAAAATTCTTTTGCCCCATGTAGACAAAACTGGGTTTTTTTGAGTCCCTGGAGACTTCTTTAAGAGTTCTGTTTTATCTTTATGTACAGTCAGCTCCCTAATTAATGCTTTAAATAGGGTAAACTTTACTGAGGCTCCTGGGTTCAGTTCAAAGGAAAAAAAAAAAAAAAAGTGGTTAATTTTCTATCTCATTCTCACACAATTCACTGGAGTGTCTCTTTTTCTTGTAAATCTACTTTTTTCTTTTGTTTTCAAGTAAATTCAATAATCAGGGAAGGTGCCAGTTTGAGAGCACTGGGAGTTGGAGATCCCCCATCATCAGTCTAGAGCTTTCCTTTCCTAGAGACACAGAAGATAAACTCTTGTCAAGTTGTCCAGTTCTGCAGCTAGCTCAGTTGAGAAAGCAGGATTCTCCAAGGAGACATACCCAATGGATTCCCTGAGGTAATACTACTTTCATTTTCACTCAGAATCAGCAAGACCCAACGCTATTTTTTCCTAATTTATTAACAGAGCTAGCTCAGCAATCTATCTGCCTCTCTAAGACCTAAAATCTAACACAAGTCCTACATACTCCACTAGGACTAACAATGTGCAAGCTAAGCATCTGCTTAAGTGCTTTGCTTTGCAAAGGTCATTATGAGGCAATACTTGCCAACTGAAGTGTCTGAGTTCTTGCCTCTGATTTACTTGGCTTCTGTCTGTTAAGCTGTGTAAAAAGAAAGGTATTCAGCAGAAGAAGCTTCCAGGAACTCCTGGCATGATATCCTAGGATATGTTCTTGGGCTGTTCCACCTATACCTATGGGCTAGATTCTCATACTTAGCAAACCGAGGACAGCAACTTCCTTCTAGTAACAGCGAGAAATAACTCTCACATTGAGTGAATAATTTGAAAACACACCAAGCAAACACCATGTGAACCCTGTGTGTAACAATATAAGGGATACAATATTAGAACGGAAAGTTCAACATTTAGGGAAGAAGGGAAAGAGGCAGAGAAAGAAGGTTCTGTAGGAGGAATCATCTAGGAATACCCAAGAGAAAGCTCAGCTTTAAGGGTGTTTCAGTTGTATTTAACATTAAATGGAAACTCCAAGATGCACATACCTCTACAACTGTCTTAGAAGAAAGAGCAAGTATGTCCAGGTTTGTATACACATGCACCCATGTGTGCCTGCTGGGATGGATACACATACACCAGTGAGCACATCTTCCAATTCACAAGTACCTAAGCACTGTGAAGTGAACAGTCCAGAACTGCTTTTCTTGTTTGAAGTCACACTAAGTCAATAAATTCTACCAAGGGACAGGCAGACCCAGACTCCCAGTAGACTGAAATTGATTGATGGAGCCCTAATGAACCACACAACATGTTATTCAGCCCACTGAACGTTCCCATGAATAACGTTGTTTTATTCAGTGCTAAAAAGATGCCAGTTCTAAAGACTGTGAAGTAATGCTTGTTTCATTACCTTCTGTAATCAGATTTTCCCCAAAAAGGTCTGCCATTTAATTTGTCATTTATCAGTACAGACCTTGAAATAGTAGGAGGCAATTGTAACTCCTTTTCCATAGTATTTTGTCTACTACTGCAGCTGATACTGCCTGCACAACAACCCTGTCAACTTCCTCAAGACATGTCTGCACTGCTTAGCCCTGAGCTGGTATCTCCTCAGAGCCTCACACATCTTTCTGATACACCTAACAACATTTATGGAGTTTTAGTTCAAAATACCCATGGCAGCCCACCACAGTGCCATTTACACAGCATGATACTGAGGTTATAAGTTGCATGGCCATGGCATAAAGACCTTTGTGGGTACAGGGCTTACCAGGATAACACTGGAAGAGTGTCCCAGGTGGAGAAAGACAAATGTTGTGCCTTGTGTTACAATGTTTAGTTGCACTGGTCTCTCTGCGGCCTGAAAAGTAGATTTGGGTCTGGTGTGCAGTAAGCCA
Source organism: Urocolius indicus (assembly GCA_013401255.1). Taxonomy (NCBI): domain Eukaryota; kingdom Metazoa; phylum Chordata; class Aves; order Coliiformes; family Coliidae; genus Urocolius; species Urocolius indicus. The sequence goes on from WBNH01008254.1 coordinate 17,528, forward strand.
ATCTACACACTCAAGACACAGTCAAGATGCTGCTTTATTTTGTGTGTGCACAGAGACAAGTGCTGGGCAGTAGCTCCACAAAGCAGTACACCCAATAGTATGTGCAGTACATCCATTTATACAAAATCTTATATAACACATATTGTTATTCCACTTAATGAGTTCTCCACCTGGCATGTAGATTGATCATCCAGCCTCCGGCATCTGACAAGGCAGGAGGTTCCATCCTTACCAGTACAAGTCATGCACATAAAGTAACCAGGTCCACCCCATCAAGTTGCTGATGATGGTCAGAGTACAGCTGTTAGCAAGTCACACACATAAAGTGACTGGGGCCACCTCATCCATCTGATTATAACGAGTATCTCCCCCTCAGGCAGACAAACTTTATTATTCCAGGACATGTGTTATACATGTCTGACTTGAGTCCCTATATGTTAATTTTGATCAGTACCATCTTAATGTTAGTTCTAACTACAAAGCATCTATACATTAGACCTAGTACATACTAATTCAATCTATCTCCTATGATCTTTTATCTGGTTACACCTGGGGGGAATGAGCTGTCAGCTGTGCCCAGATTGCTTGGATAGCATTAGTTGGCATTGTTCCAGGAGGGAAGCAGAGACTTAAGCAGCATTAGAGAACCAAGAGGTGGGAAGTTAATCTGACGATGGAAACACTTTAGGAATCTGCTTCTCATACACATTTTTCACACACAGCTCACGTTTAATGTCGCAGGAAAAGGAAAATCAGAATGGTATTTTGCATGAAGAAGTTTTGTAGCCAGTCTTTGAGAAAGGGTGGCTCAATTTCTTCTAAGCAGTTTAGAGAGGCTGCCCTGTTCCGTGCTATTGTATGACATGACTGTGGCCACCAGATGGCAGATTTTGTCAAATTCAAGCAGGGAGCAATTAAAACACGAGGCAGGTTCTCGATTTCCTATCAAAAAAATGCCTCCGGGAGGATGTTTCGTGTAAGACGACAGCTCTAATCAGAAGAATGAAATAGGGAAATGCTAAAAAGGGCGACTGCTTTTAGCTTCTGTTTCAGATTGGGAATTACTGATCAAAGATTTGTTAGATGTTTGCAAATATTTAATATTCTGCAGTGTATGATTTTGTCGACCCAGTGCTTAGAAAATTGATACATACTGGAATTACTTCGAAATTACTATAGCTTTATTAAATCATTATGATAAGAATACATGTTTGAGTACAGTTTTACAAATGCCAGGAAAGAGAGAATGTCCCAAAGACAGCTATGAGCATATAAAGAAGCTATGCTTGTTCCAGAGCCACTTTCCATACAAGTTCTAGGCAGAATCAAGGCAATATAGAATAAAACTCTTCAGGGAAAGCATATATCCTCCCTAGTGACCTACAGAACTGAAGCTGTAGCTTCAACCTAGGAAAATGATCAGTAGCAAGCTAATACTGCTGTTCCCTCATTGTCCATCTCAAGATGCATATGCTCCTTCTGGTGAAGGAAAGATATTGAGGTGACTCCAGATACCAGTTTCACAAAAGTTTGATGCTGTTTTGTGTTAGTGGACCACTGATCAAGGTTCATTTTACCACAGATTCACAGTCTAAAAGAAACTATTATTCAAAAAAAGATGCTGGCATAAATGTAGCTAAAGACTTACACATGATGGCACCTTCTCACACATTCTGGACATTTAAACTTCTTTTTGCCCTGTGTTTACATTTTGTGGCCTGCCACGTTAAGTCCTTTTGATGATGGTGTAGCTAATCAGCCTTAGAATACTGAAATATTTATAATCAATATCGTTGCATTTAAGAAACGTACAAGTCACCAGAAATATTCTTCTGCATAATACAAGTGTCATGTGTGTAAAGGCAGGTGTTTTAATATTCCTCACTTCTAGAGGTAAATTTCTGTAACCATTTGGTAAGGATAAATGCGTGTTTCTTACAACAGAAATTGATACAAGTGTTGTCATGCATCACGGTGCAAACCACAAGCTCAAGGTAGTCACAAAAAAAAAAAAAAAACAAATACCATATAGAGATACATAAATATTATGTGTTGGACAAATTAATTCTTCCTGCCCACTCAGTAAGAGTGGTCAGTCCTCCCAGGGAGTAGTATTTCCTGTTTAGCTAATTCAACAAATGTGTGGACTCACCAAAGCAAACCATTAAGAATGTTCAGATATCTAGAAACTGTGATCTGAGAGAGAAACCCTGACAGCACTAGATTGTTTAGTTTAGTGAAAGCTTGAGAGAATTGTAACACTACACAAGCATGTAAAAATTGGCTGCAAAGAGGAGCGCGAACAGTTCTCATATACACTGAGAGTGGATATAAATTGCAATGGATATAAAGTGCTCAGATACAGAAACATATCATTTCATGATGTTACTAGAGAAGCAATGGAACAGATCAGCTAAGGAAGTCATAGGGTTTTAAGAAGGGCCTATACAATCATTTGTCAAGGATGATGGAGGTAGAATTGATCTTTCTGCTTTGGAGTTCTGTCCCCACCTCCACCTTTTTGTCCATTACAATTGTGCTGATCTGGTTTGTACACAGCTTTCTGGTTTTTCAGAGCTCAGTGCTGGTTGTAAGGACCAGTAATCATAGAGAGACTCTGGAAATCAGCCATGGAAAATCCTACACTCTTTAAGGTTCTATTATGGGTAGGCTTCAGTTAGCCCCAATATGCCATAATGACTACTCCTGAACCACCTGCAGTTGCAAAACACAAACAATAATTTTTTTAACAACTACATTTTATTAACTCTGATGCTATCTTTGTGGAAGCAATTACACGAAATTGGGAACTGAACTACGAGGCATTTCTTTTCGTTAGAGCAATAAACAGTGCAGCAACATACAAACTACTGTTACGTAAGGAAATATCAATATTTTTATGTGAAGAACAGACGTGAGAAAGAGGAAAGAGCCATAAACAAAACAAACCATCTGAACCAATGTCGTGTAAGAGGCCAGGAGGCAGCAGCCATGGACCAGTGCTCTCCGTGCAGACTGGTAGCTCACTCCCTCGTACCAGATTACCGTGAGAACCTACAAGTGTGTTTCCTAAATATGGCCAGGCTGAAACTTCCGTTTGGGTTGAAACGAGAAGCAGGGGCAGCGCATTTGAAGCAGTCGGGCGGTGAGGAACTGTGTGTTTTAACCTCCCCCTGGACCGGTCCTGTGCAGCGGCTGTCCCCGCAGGGGCAGCTCCCAGCATAAGGGACTAGATCCCAGCATCAATATCAGAATCTCCCTATCGGTTTTCCGCAGTGACAGAAATGCATCCCTCCCCTGGAAACGACTTCAGTTGCATGTTACGATCACCGTAGGCTGTTTTCTAACAGAGCACCCAGAGTATCGCCAGTGCAGGGAATACATGACGATAAGCCATCGCGCAGCAGCCGCGGAGAGCGGGCAGGGATGCCCGGCCACGGCAGCGGGCAGTTTCAGCCTGGCAGCTCCCGCCTCGGCCCGTCCCCTCCAGAACCCCGCGGCGGGGCGGGGGCGACACCGGCCGCGGCCAAAGCGCTGCCCGGCCCGCCCTCACCTGTCCGGAGCGGCCCGCCCAGGGCAGGGCAGGGCAAGGCCACCGGGGCTGTGCCGTGCCGTGCCGGGCTGTGCCGTGCTGTCGCGGCCCCCCCGCCCCGGCTCTGCCGGCGGCTCATGCGCAATCGCCCGGGGCGGCGGCGGGAGCATGGCGCGGCGGGTGCTGCCGCTGCCCAGGCAGCAGTCCTTCAACCCGCCATCCGTCCCCAACCCCTTCGTCCACCCGCGGCGCCTGAGCGCCAGGGAGAAGCTGCGGGTAAGGCTGGTGGCGCGGGCGTGCGTGAGAGGGGCTGGAGCCGGGCTGAGGTGCGGGGTGCGCGGATGCGCATCGGTGCGGGGCGGGGGCTGCACTCCCCGCACACGGCGGGTGCGCCAGGGCGGGTGCCGGCGCCAGCACAACTTCTCTAAAGCTGCGTTACTTTCGCCGCTCCGAACCGAGGGGCTGTCAGCAATGCGATGTGAAGGTCAATGCTGGCTGTGGAAAGACAGAGCTCCTTCCGATGGGAGAATGCAACCGCGTCAGTACATTTCTGCGGGGAAACGGCCTCTTGCTCCGCGGAAAGCGCTCTGTGTCTGAGCGGAGCGCGGGCGCTGCGAGCCTGCCCTGCAGCCCTGGCCCTGGCCGGTGCCGAGCAGAGAAGGGGCAGGGGCAAACCCGACGCTCAGTTAAACATCTGCGCCTCCCCTCTTTGCTAGGAAAAAGCATCTAGAAAGACCTCTTCCTTCACAAGTAACGGCACAGTATTCCTGATGTATTCAAGTGATGAATAGGTGGCTTGATGGAGGGGAACCAGTTTTAGCAGGGGGTTGAACTAGATGAGCTCTAGAGGTCTCTTCCGACCCCCACCATTCTATGATTCTATGTCAAAGCAAACATGCAAAAAGTATTCAGCGTTAAAAAAGTCACTTTTTTTTTGCCATGAGGTTCCTCAAGCCATTGCTCCTCAGGGTCCACAAACTGCATGCTTGCTATACACACACACACAGGCTTATAGGCTTCAAACTTTAACTTCTAACACAAGATTTGCAAGAAGCTTTTGAAAATATTTGCATGATTATTACAGGAAACACATTTTTCCTAGAGAAAACGGGAGTCCTGCTTGACTCCAGTTTGCATCCTGTTTGAATTGCAAGAGTGAAATACTCTCCATCTCTCCATCCTGTCAGATGCCTCAGCTCTAGATCAAAGATGGTGGTACAATACAATCTGATACATTAAGTGAAAATACAGAGTAACTTTTTATAGTGATCCTGTTTCAGACACTTATCTCACTTTAGGCTGATTTAAGCCTGCATTTATGGGGGTAGTCAACCTCTTCATTCCATGTTGTAGTGGGGACAACAGAAAAGATATCCCCCCCCAGTTCCACTGGGTTGCTACTGACTTGTGTCTCTGGGTGAACTGAATTAGGCTTTTAAGCCGAATGCTGTCCCAGTAGAGCTTGGGTACAAGCTCACACAAGACTTATAGGGTACTTCTGCAATCCAGAAAGCAAGCAGTACTTCTGGGCTTTGATTTTTAAAACCATTCCCTTTAAAAATTGAGCTGACAAATGAAATGTGAACTGACATCTCTGGACAATGAGGATGTCAGTTTGTAGGTGAACTTGCAGCATTGTCTGCTGATTGTTATCAATATCTGAGAGGCTGATATGCAACTACATCTTTCATGTTTCATATAGCTCTTCCTCAAGTTATAAATAATGTTTGCCCTGAAGGTAGCTGGGTGGAGGAAATGTAAGAAAATTAGAAAACCATTTCAAATATTTTATCCCGTGTTTTACTAGAAGCCTGAAATAGGTTTCAAGTGAACCTGAATCAGTAGCTGTAGGCATGAACCCCAAAGTAAAAAGACCAGTTTCTCAATGAGGTTCATAAATGGACAGCTCTCTATGCTGGCTGTTCATTCTAGATAATGCATAGGCTGCTCTCAAAAGTTTGCAGTTTTAAGCCACAATTACCATTTTAGTTATAGTAAATATATCCTACTTTTTCCCTTCAGGAGGAATGGACGAAAAATATGGTGTATCTTAAAGCGAGATACACTTCATACACACCACAATGCATCTGGAAGGAGAAGCACTCATCTGGGTCAAGGCCTGGTGCTAGTAAGCCTTGAAGCAAAATTGCAGTAGTCACAGATTTTAAAGCGGAAGGACACAAGACAGATAACCTTTTCTGTTTTCCCCTGTGGTCATAGAGACTGGGATACTTCCTGTTATCTGCTATATCCAGTATCAGACCCTTACCAGAGAACGGTACAATAAACTTCACAAGAGAGAAGTGCCCCTTCTCTTTCCACTGAAATCAAATGTAGTGTACATCCATTCTGGCATGTCCAATGATTGTTTTGTTGCAGTCCCTCTATTTTATACTATTCTTTTAACATACACTGATAAAAACAGATAAGATTGCAAAACCCTCTCTGGGAGCCCAAAGCTGGATTTTTATGATGGCCCCTGAAAGTGACACAGGCTAGCTGTTTGCATTTCATTCAGCTTCAGATATAAAAATAGGCTGTAGCCAAACTGCAAAGTGGAGGAAGAAGATTGTACAACATGTTGCTAATAGTTTACCAGACAATGAGATTTCTGTCTTTCTTTAGAATGTGCAAAACAAGGATCAGTTGTGCTGTGCTAAAAATCTCTGTGTGCCAAACAAGATTTTTAAATGGTTGTTCAAATACTTTTGGGTTTGACCCTCTACCTGAAGCTGGCTGCAATTCACTGTTGGGATTTTTTGTTGGATTTTTGTTTCATCCTGTTTGCTCATCTGACCTCCTAACTTCCAAAGTACAGCTTCAAAGCACAAATAGTAGTTGTCATTACTATATTTCACTTTATTTAGAAAAGATGCTTAGTGGGTATATGTAATGGTGAACTATGTAATGTCAGAACCAACATGATGCTGAAAGCATAATTTTTTAATCCTATGCTTAGAAGCAAGCAGCTAGACTGCCCATCAGAGCTGTGATATACTCTGGATGCTCATGATAGACTCTGCCTTGCTATGTGTGTGCTGCTGTGGGAGACAGTTTGTCTGATCACAGTTTCAGAAGTCAGGGGAGTTCAGTTGGAGCTGGGCTTCTTTCTGGTCCCTATCCCACTCCTCCACTGCTTCTTAGATAACTTGTTAGCAGCCAAAGTTGAACAAAATGCCAAACTGAATTCTGTGGCTTTCTGATAGACCTACATTCCCTCTGCCCTTATTCCTGACATCATTAACAGTATAACCCCATGTATTGCTCAAGGGCCAGTCACCTGTGGGAGCGTGACCTGAACTGCAAGGACTATTGCAGGTGTCTGCAACAACTGCATAGCCTGTCACTGCAGTTATTGCAGACACCTTAAATAGAAAGTACATGGGTTATTCCAAATGTGGGAAAAGGTTCTTTGGATGACTCAGAGGAATTCTGTCTTTGTGATTACTGCATACATAAGCTGCAGTGGCTCTGATCCTGCCCAGCAGTTACAAAACTTTGAACCTGTATTTTCTTCTGTATGTTTTTCTCCTGTACTTTTTCTTTTCTATCCTACCTTCACCTTTCTCTTTTCTGTCCTTTTCTTGCCCTGCTCTGCAGCTGATGGAGCAGAAATCAACTCTGCCTCATTACACAGTGACCTAGAAAGCCAATAGCTTGCATCAGCAAATCAGTACCACCTGCACATCTGCCTAAAATAGATTAATGAATTTATTAAAGTTTTGAAGAAGGGATTGTTTTGCTTTTGCTATAGCATCCTTTATTTTTCATTGTAGGTCAGTGCATATAAATTCTTTTTTTCATAAAGAAAAAAAGTTATTTTAAGTGAAAATACACTGATTTATGCTTATGCTGCCCATTCTGAATAACTGAAAGCAGCTGAAGTGTTCAACTGGGACTACAGATCATAGTACATGAGGACACATATTAAGAAAAAAAGACACATCTGATTTTGAGAGACAAGCAAGGAGTCTTGGTTTAATTTGCTACCTGACTTTTTCAGATTCTCCATGACTGGCACCAAAGAGTGGGAGCAATAGATCTTGAGGGCCAGATCTCTCATACCTAGGCTACTGAACCTATTTCTGTGATCCAGAGCAGTCCGTTTCCTGTTGTCCATGAAGTTATGGTTAAAAATCCACAGCTATTTATAGATAACTGTTATATAAAAGAAGGAAATAATCATACATGAACGTTCAGATCTCTCCTGGAAACCTGTTCTATGGCAGTGCTTACAGAACATAAGCATCAACATCGTGCTTACGATAATTTACACTGTACATCCCCTGTTACTTTTGGTCTGTTGTCACTATTCCTTTTATAACCTAGAACCATGTCCCAAAGGTCCAAAATTCCTGTTAATCCTTGTCAGTGTCACAGTGTTTAGAGCCAGAGGCCAGAGCCTCTCCTGAATATTGACAAGAGAACTGCAAGAGGACATTACGTGAAGATGAAGGAGATTTTGGTAAGGAGGGAAAGGACTATGTTGATGAAAGGAAAATTAGAACCAATGTACTATATGAAAGCATTAGATAAATAATACTAAAAAATGCTTATATTCCAAATGGACTATATTTTCCTTTTTTGAAGAAAAGGGGTAAATTAAAACCCAATGTATTTCTCACTAATCATAGCTCACCTGTGTAAGATGTAAACTTAAAATGACCACTGTCATGTAAGTTTTGAGGGGCTTTTAGAAATGTAGCCCAAATAAAAATTATTCACAATTACAGTTCTGTTTGAGTGTGTGTTGTCTTGTGCATAGGTATGCACAGCAAGCTGATCCACGTCAGTGAGGAGCTGAGCTGGATTAGGTTCCAAAGGAGCTGAGCCTTTTACTCCCTTACCAGGAATGGTCAGCCATGGCTGCCTCAAGCTAACGCAGTTAACCTGCCTCCCAGACCTGTGCTTGCTCAATCTGCAGAGTGCTGTGTTGCATCATAAGCACCAACCTTCAGGATATCATTTCTAACATGATTTCCTGGTGTAAAACAACTACGAGTTTCTTCCTGCCCTGCCCTGTATCGCAGCTGACTGTTACAAACCTTATGCCAATACACTTGTTTCTTGGAGCTGTGCATGAAAAAATGTAAACTATAAATTCCTTGGTGGGGCTGGAGATGATACTTAAGGATTATTTGCAGCCAGGGAATGTTAGTGTTTCTACTTCCCTCCACTCTGCTTACAAACATGTATGAGGAACTGAAGAAGCAGTGAGAGGCTCTGATCTGGTTTATATTGGTTTTGTTACCAGCTTGGCTGTCTGTGACTGTAGCAGAGCTCTGTCAATTGTTTCATTTGCTTCAAGTTAAACCAAACTAGTAACAGTTTCCTGATTGCAGGGAGGAAAGGGAACTAAGCTTTCTCAATTTATTCTGAAAAAGTCAAGGTCGAAGCAGAGAGGTTACTATCCAAGATGCTTCAAATAGCAAGCAACAAGTTAATCTTTATAATCAGAAGGGTTCTGCTATATGTGTACAGTGAGCAAACCACTTCCAAAGGCAATGAGCCAAGAGCTGCTACAGCAGCTTTGAAAGCAAAGTCTGAAACTTTGCCTTAAACCACAAGTTCAGTTTTACTGAAAACTCCATTTTGCTGAAGTCTAAACTGGGGGAAATCAAGCTGTGCTGTGTGTGCATTTCTCCAAGCAGTAGTAGTGAGGATATAGCAGCAGTAGTATGACTCAACACAAGATTTGTCATTTTGAAAGGGCAAGAGTACATTTTCATCACCTTAACAATCCCACTTGGCTTCTAGACAGGTAGCTAGTGACAGAAGGCTTTGTATGTGTTAGCTGGTCAGACTCATCTGAGCTGTTTGTGTGCCGCAGATCAAGTCTTAAGTATATACCAAAGCCAGCAAAACTCCCTTTACCCTCTTTAACAATATCCAAGCCAAAAACTCAGATGCTTTGATGCTTCATTTCTACCTGAATTAGGAACTCAAAAGTGCAAATGAAATGTTGCGAACGACTGACTTCCCTATATGAACACTGGAATCGTTAACGCTTTCCTTACTAAATCATGGAGCAGCAGTTTTAGTATTTTGAATTCCATATAATGTAACTACACAGATAGCAGTGTCATTCCTTTTGATACCATTTCTTAAGATTTTTTCCCTCCTTTTTTTTTTTTTTCCAGACTGTTCTTCAGGGGATTATTTTGCTACCCCTCCGTGTCATATGCATCACATTCATTTTACTGCTAGCGTGGCTGTTTGCATCAATTGCAACTTTCCATCACCCTGAAAAAGGATCTGTGCCACTTAAAGGATGGAGAAGGTAAAAAGTGACTGATACTTGTGAAAACTGTGCCTTTTTTTGTTTTGTTTTGTAACACAAAGCCAGGATCTAAAATTTTTGCCTTTCCCTCTCCCTCCTTTCCTCCTTTTGATTAGAGTCCTCCATCAAATCTTAGTTTCACTCTTTTAGGCAAAGCAACTTTGTGATCAATGTCTTTTACAACAGCAGTGGAGCTTTTTTAATGGGTAATTTTCAATTGCCTTAAGGCTAAAACAAATCTGCATAAAAATCTTTATGGACTATTTGTAAGCCAGGACTTATTTTAATAAGAGTATCAATAGGAGTATTTTAGAAAACAAACTCAATAAGAAAAGTATTTGGTAATGTTAAATAGGCTGAGTTTCTGTGTAGCCCTTGCGTTCTTGCTGTGCTATAATTTATGACAAAATCAGTTTTGACAGCTCCTCTCTGACCTATGTTGCCCTAGAAGGAGTATTTTACAACTGCCTCTGTGGGTTCTGGGTTTCAGTTTCTCAGCTTCTGGCTTCAGAGCAATGAAGTTCCCTTGTCACTGTGATGCATTGCAGCTGCGTGTGCAGGAGGAGGAGACACAGGAAGTGAATTCTAACAAGAATACAGAGAGTCCCATGAAGGGAACATATTGCCTAGTAAGGAAACACATTCCAGGAAGGGAACACTGTTGTTTCAACACAAGTTCGCACAAAAAGAACATGGAATCTCCTAATTACCCCCCTCCCCTTGCAGCGGTGTTATGCTACAATGCTGTAAAATATAGCAAGAGAATAGGCATACTTGGAAGGAGAATTTAGCAAGGTCCTACATTGCCTTGTCTCTAAAATTATAATCTGGTTTCAACATGAAAAGGTAATATTTCCTTCCCTACTCCTTCCCCTTTAGCCCTGTACCCTTCCGGTCAGTAGTATCAATACCCTGGGCTTGGCCCCAGTGCTAGTGAGAACTTGGAAGTCTTTATGGGCTTTTCTTTTAATGTACAAAAGATACACTAACCGAAAGATGGATGCTATTTTTGTCTTTCTGTTTACAAGGAGGATGATCCAGACAGCCCTCTCAGGCCTAACTCGTACCTTGTTCTTCATAATGGGTTTCCAAGTTAAAGTAAAAGGGAGAATAGCAAGTCGACTCGAAGCTCCAATCTTTGTTGCAGCTCCTCATTCAAGCTTTTTTGATGCCATTATTTCTGCCCTAACTGGAATGCCATCAATAGTGTCAAGAGCAGAGAACTTGTCAACTCCAATATTTGGCAGTAAGTATTTATGAAAAAATAAAGTGTTCAAAGTCAGTGATTTGACATGAGGTGAAAAATCTGATCTCTGAAAGAGATTTAGGAGCAGACTTTAAAATACACTTAGATTCCAGAGATATTGACAGATTATTCAATGAAATCCTTGTTGCAATTTGTCTTTCTGATTTGGTCAAACTGTGTAAAAGTATGCTAGTTCTTTTCAGATGTGAAACATAACATTCCTATGTGACCTGATCTAGGTGATCCTGCTTCTGCAGGGGAGTTGGACTAGATGATCTCCAAAGGTCCCTTCTAACCCCTACCATTCTATGATTCAGTTTGCTTTATACTGAAAGTATGTTTGGAACTGCTCAGGCTAGAAGCTTTCTCTTAAACTTCTCACAGTAAGTAGCTTGAAAAATCTATTCAGTGGCTGTCTTTTAACAATGTGGCCCAGTGTGGAAGTTATTTCAAAATAGACCCAAACTACAGCAGTTGGGAAAATACCATATTTATAAGTTTAAACTTCCATCCATTGTTATGCATTTATTTGGGGTTTTTTTAGTAGGAGTCAAACTGTGAAAGAATAAAAACAAAGTTACTCAAAAAGGAAATGCAGAGAACAGAAAGGATCAGATGACTCATGCTTCTATAATTTTCTCCTCTTTTTGGCACAAAAAAAGAATCTGTTTGCATTATTACTAGAACCAGCTGTAGACTTTCTGCTGGCCATACAGTAACTCAAAACTAAAGTAAACAGACAACATATAAAGGTGTACTTGTAGGAAATAAACTAACTGATATATTGATCTTCCCTTAAAAACATGGGAGTGGGACATAGAAGATAATTCTTACATGAGTTTCTCATCACATCCTAACAAGTCCACACATTCTGATATAGACTTCTCATTACATGAGAAGGGACTTCCTATAATTTACATGTTTTGTAACTAAAAGGGACATCTTTCTTCTACAGCATAGGCTCAAACTACTTGTTGGTTGCAGTCTCCATGAGTTAGGCCTGAGTTCAGCCCAAGAGCAGAGACCCAATCAGGTCTTTTCCTTAGAATTGTGAGTAAATGTTCAGTGAAAACTGACAGCAATAGTAGTGGAAGGTGCTTGGAAAGATTGCATGTTTATAACTACTGTAAAGCTCCTCAGCTGGCAGAATAGATATGTCTTCTGTCTTCCTGTTCTGCAGAATGAGGATGATAACACTCTTATCTATTTTATTCTGAAAACTGTTGGTGCAGTCTGTCCCCTAGTATAAGAATAACATTTTTTTGCTAAAAGGGAGCCTTGAACCTGTGTGCTTTCTAAGCACTAGTATAAGACAACAATTTCTGTCTTTCTCCCAGCAATTTTAAGTTCCCTTCAGCCTGTATCAGTTTCTCGCCAAGACCCTGATTCACGGAAGAACACTGTCATCGAGATAACAAAGCGGGCATTATCAAGAGGCCAGTGGCCACAGGTATATACAACTACTCTTCTGTCATGTATTCATATTCTATATTCACTATGCATCATAATATCAAGAATGCCCAGCTCAATAGGGTTCTGTTGATGTACAAAGCTGAAGTGATCTCTCAGGTATATGACTGGTTTAGGAAAGGAAGACAATGGGCTGGTGCCAAGAAAGATTGTTGTTGCAACTCAAGGTTGGTTAACATCCAGCCAGTACCAACTGTTGTTCTAACTGCAGGTGCTCTTGACTTTCTCTTTTCCCTATTCAAGACTCCACATGCGCTTTTGAGTGTGGCAGATGATTTGCATCGGTATATGTGAATCTGCTCTCAAGCTAGCCCATGTGTGAGAAGCTGTGTAGCAAAACTGTGTTCACAACAGAGAATGAGCAGTCGATAAGGTCGGTTACCCAGGCTGTCCAAACTCCATCATGTACTTAAGCTTAGAATATCAATTTCACATGTGGAGAATAGCTGAGGCGAAGCTCAGTTTGCCCATTAGGTTTATAGTGCACTCAAGCCAAGACTTTTAGATCTGTCTACATGATCTAAGATTTTAACATGGAAACAGTAATTACCAATTCTGCACAGTGTTTCCTGTGGTCATTCCTCAAGCTGCTGTTGTGCTTCCAGGCCTTGAATGGCTTTCCATCCTGAAAAGCTAACGGTTGCTCAGAAAGGAGAAAAGTACTGAAGCAGCAATTCTGCTGCTTTTATGACAGGCAGAGGGATAGGATGAAAATCTGCATCCTTTGCAAGAAGAAAGACCTAGAGCAGTGTGATGTTATATACCTCATTTGGCAGTGCCTCTCTGCTTTCTTCTGTTGCATTGACTCTGGTCTCAGATACTACAAATACAGTGTCATTGCCATGTGTTGCTGGGCAAATACAATCCGTGATAGAAGACTTTTCTCCAAAGATCCCCAGTGCAGGTTTGTGTATGAACTCATGCTTTGTCTTTTGAATTCATTTGTGACTTGTTTTCTTCAGGATTAATTTACTTCAAATGAAAACTCAAAGAAGTGACTGGTTCAGTAGCTAAATTCACAAAACCTCTTTAGTCATAGTTGGGCATCTCCTAAATGACTGAGGAAAGTTAATTTTTCTTCACATTTGTTCCAGTGAAGGGCTCTTGAGGAAAGTTAAAAGAGGCAAGTGAAAACACAGACTTCAGTAGCAGGTGTCACTATGACAGCCATGCACTTCTCTACACTGCTCTACTTTCTGAATAATCTCTAAAAACAGAGAACATCCAAGTGGGGAAGACCAACACGTTACCACTTCTTTGGAAATGGCATTATTGTAACTCAGCAAGTACCTTATGAAAAGCTTTTTAGTTAGTTAGTGTTTAGGCTACTTAAATTTGACCCATAAATTAATTTTTCCAAACTGCTGTAAATGTTTTTAGAGCCTCCATTGGTTGGAGTTTTTTTCAATTTGATAATTTTATGGAAGATTTTAAATATGTTCATGTCAAAGCTAGGAAGGAGCTATCCTCTTCAGAGTGGCTGAGCTGCATTCTCTTGGCACAATAGGAAAGAAAGAGTAGCTGGATCCCCATTCCCTCCTAAAAGCAAAACACTTCTGTCTGGGCAGCACTTGTGCTTATCATTCTGACTAGTGCTTCTCCCAACCCTGGACCAAAACAAAGGAGAAGGAAGGAACAACTACTTATTCTTTGGTCAGTCACTAATGTTTTCTGGGGCTTATAACATGCTAAGCAGACATATACCCATTTTTGTGTCCATAGCACCAGCAAGCAATTTCTGAACTGTAAATCAGTATATGTAGCTGTCTCTGCTGTACCTTAGAACAGCCTGTGTCTCTTGGGTGTGATTTAGTGATGCCCTCTTTCATCCAACTGTTCATTTGAACTAAAGTGGGAGCACACCTTGAACACTCTTTTGATCCAGACCAGTTCTGCTGAGGTTTCCTTTGGAATGCTGCTTATGATCCTACAGTGATAAGAGACATGCAAAGCTTCCTTGTACTGCACAGGAGGCTGGATTCAGTGTGTCACAGTGCAGCTCTCTGTGCATTCAGAAACCTTCTGGCTATTTGGTGTGTGTCATTCAGGCTCAGAGGCTATGCAGTCATGTGTAAGGCCTTCAGAGCACTGCATCACAGATGCATGTGCTCCCTCTGCCTTTTGCTGCTACCTCTCAAGCTGTGATCTTCTCATCACAGCTAGGCTTTTGACTCATGTTGATGGCATCTGTGCCTGTAAATGCTTGAGTACCTTATGCACTTGACTCTTGTTAGCCCAGACACTTGACGGTTATACACTCAGCAGTTCAATAAGGAGCTACTGGCAGATGAACAATTCTCATACTACCAACACTAAACATTTCAAGTGAAATACTTAAAGGCTTTTGTACCATGTTTCTGAACTGATAAAGGCCTTTCCCCAGAACTCCTTTCTTACAAAACATGTTTCTAAATCAAGACGGATCAGGTTAATATTACTGTAAGCATCCTTCACTTCTTTGTTCATTTCTTTTTGAAACAGTAATGATATCCTTGTGATACAGTGAAACATGCCATAGAGCTTGCATAAAAAGCCTTATTTTAACTGATGTTCAAGGGTAATCTTTTAAATAAAATATGTGTATATATTTATTTCTTTCTCTTTAAACCTAGGTACTAATTTTCCCAGAAGGCACCTGCACAAACCGATCTTGCCTGATCACATTTAAACAAGGTGAGAGATTTTGTGTTGTTGTAAAATAATGCCTTGAAGGCTAATTTGGTAGTTATAGCAAAACCTATATTTCTGCAGGTACATCACCCACAACAGCACTGTAACAATGTCTTATATCATTAAAGTTTCAGTGGCATTAAAGCCACTTTTTTTACACTAGTCAGTTTGGTTTTGGGTATTTTGTAGGTTGTGAAATATGTGTGATATATGCAGTTAGTTGGGTGGGTTTTTTTCAGGGTAGTTTTCATCTAATTTATTTACCAAGAAACTTGACTCGGATTATTATGAGATGAACTACCAAAATACATGCTACTTAAGTTCTTTTAGCTCAACTTACACTCATGCCATTAATCTCATTAATGTTCAGAAATATGTAAAAGGTGGGTGTCAGGAGGCTGGAGCCAGGCTGTTCTCAGTGATGGCCAATGATAGGACAAGGGGCAATGGGTATAAACAGGAACACAAGAGGTTCCAAAGAAATACAAGGAAGAATTTTTGCACTGTTGAGGTGAGGGAGCACTGGAAGGGGCTGCCCAGATGGGCTGTGGAGTCTCCTTCTCTGGAGACATTCAAACCCACCTGGATGAGTTCCTGTGTGACCTGCTCTAGGTGGTTCTGCTCTGGCAGGGGGTTGGACTGGATAAGCTTTCAAGGTCCCTTCCAGCCCTTAAGATTCTGTGATGCCATCTTAGATTCCTGTAAATTTTGCCATGCAAAGCTTTGGAACAAAGTTATGGAATCTCTTCGTGTAATGCATAGCAAAGCAGGCCAATAGATTATTGGAAAGGTACTTGATAGCATCATTGATCACTAGATTGTTGTGCTGTACTTAAAGCCAGGCTGCTCTCCTTTCTTGCTGTTGTACAGTGTCTTGGGTAACAAAGCTGCAACATCAGTACTATGTGCTCAGATCCATAACACTTATGAAGATGACCAGAACAGAGGAGGGATCAGGAAAAGCTCAACAGCCTTGTGAATATGTGAATATCTAATCTTTTGAAATGAATAACAAGCAAAGGGGAGATAGTACACAGAAAATGAACAGTCCTGGAATCTTAGGCAGCTTTCTCCTTGAAATGGAGACTAACCCTTTTCTGTCCTGACACTTTGTTGATTTTAGTGCTGATTTAAAACAAACAAACAAACAAAACCCAAGGAAAAAAACAACCCACAACTCACAATCAAAAAAAAACCCCAAGGCCACAACTAAAAAGAACACTTAAAGTATTTACTGCCTTTTTAAAAAAAAAGATACCATGTCTTACATTAATTACTTAAAACTCCCAACTGCTTTATTAAGTTTAAGTCTAAACAATCAATTTTAATTTGTGGTTGCAGGTGCCTTTGTTCCACAAGTCCCTGTACAACCTGTGTTGCTCCGATACCCTAACAAGCTGGTAAGCAAAACATTCTTCTGTCACTAACTAGTAATAGGGAAGCCAAAATCCTGACTGAAATGGTACCTATAGTAAATATTTTGCATTGTCACTGAAGAATCTGTTGCCTTAGCTTTAGAGTTGCATTGTTCCTGGAAGCAGCCGGGCTTCCCAAGTGTCACCATGATGTAGTTGCTATTCCGATTGTGGAAAATTTCCTGCTGGGCTTCTTAGCTATGAAGCAAGAGAGAACATAGGAAAGTATTGCAGCAGAAGTTAGAAACTTCCTCCAAAGCCACAGAACCTGTATTTCGCACTCTGAAACGCACACAACTTCCATATTGGTCGTCATTTTTTAACCTCAGAATACTCTTACTGCAAACAGGCTTGCAGACTCTCAGAACAAAAGCAAAGCTGAGCCATGCACTATCTCCAACACCCCATCCTGTAGGTATCTCAGGAGGGCAGCTTTGCAGATGGTTCTTTTCATGCAACTTCCCCTTGTTTTGCTGAGTAAATGGTTGCACTTTCTACCATGCATAGGAGTACAGACATTTGTCTCTGCTTCACTGGCAGCTGTAAGGCTGGGTCATCAGTCTAGCGAGTTAACTTTTTCTTTTATTATTATCTGATTATGCAGCAAAGCCAGAAAAGACCAAACCCTTCATCCCTAATGGTTTCTAAGATGAAAAACAAGTGCTTGGTGATGTTGCTATTTACAAAGATTCCTTTGTAAAATCCTTCTATAGGTCAATTTTAAAACTGAAGGGAACCACTGAAGGGGATTGGTGTTGCATTTCACTGATGGGATTTAAAAATTATACATAAGAAACAGTAAACTTTGAATAAGAAAAAATAAGGAAAGCAAAAAAAAAAGCCAAAAAAGCATGATAGATCACCTATGCAGATATGTCCTCAAAAACCAACCCAAACATATTTCTTAGAGTATCTTTCTAAAGGGACTCTGAAAAAGTCTTACTGAATTCTTTTTTCTACTTCTATTTTGTACATCAGAAAGACTTAAAATATCAAAGTAACTAAATGTTATTCCCAATTGCTGATATTACCAAGAAGTCTGACATTCTCATTTACAAATGTTTAAAGCAAGGAATCTTAGTCTCTTTGACACCTTTATTTATTTTTCACTGCAGGACTATAAAACCATCATCTACTTTTACTAACCTTGTGCGTGTTTTATATTGTAACTCAGCTGCTCTCTAACCTTCATCTAGTTTTGTCATACATTTGTGTTTAATTTTTTTCCATAGGATACTGTGACCTGGACATGGCAGGGCTATTCATTGTAAGTTTCTCAGTCTTACTGAAAATTACATATAGCAGTTTTTTTCCCCTCTGTTGCTAAACAATCTGCCAAACAGATTCATCTAAGCCAAGACACATGTTCTTCTAGATCTGTATTTATGAGGGGGAAATACTTGGGGATAATACTGTCATGCAGCAGCTTTCATATCTGAATGGCTAGAGAAAGGGTTTGCAAACGTGGAGAGATTCTTTCCAGTTGTGCCACTGTTTTGTTTCATTTTCTCCTACATTTTGCATGTTTAACCCAGAGCAAAAGAAACATTTGAAATTCTTTTTCTCTGAGAAACAATAAAAGTCACCAAAATACAGAGATGTTTACAGTTCTCTATGTGGTATACAAACAAGAAAAAACTAAATATTATTTTATTCCCTCCATCTCATTTGAAGTAAATGGGCAAAACAAGTATTGATTTTCACCATCTTTCCCTATTCAAACATCTAGGATTCTTCTTTAGTTTTTTAGTTTGTTCTGATTCAACACAAAATTGTTTTGAGATCCCAGTGAAGAGGCTACATATATACTATCTGACATGGAAGTACTGAAAACTAGTTTCTGCTTTCACTTACTACTTCTTTCTGACCTCTGTGTCTTCCTGAGAGGAATATGCAACGTTATGTGTTAGAAAATCAAGCATTAAGAGAGGACTCCTGCAGAAAACAGAAGGGATCCCATAGTTGTTGCCTTTTCTCTTTTTTTTTTTTTTTTTTTCAAAAGAAGAACAGAAGAAAGAGACTGCTGGAAGGTCTTCTTTCACAATTTCCCTGATTTAAAGAAAAGAGCTGGTGTATGTGCATTTCAGCTTAAAAATCATCATGAAAAGAACAAGGGGAACTGATGACATTTATCTTCTTTCACAGTTTCTTCCTCCCTTACCTGTTAATACTAACACTTGTGACTTATTTGTCATATACTGACACTTCATTAACACATTTATGTCAACACTGCTGTAATTTGAAAAATGGCTAGCAAATACTAACAACTCCTTGCTTCAGTTCTGCAGAAGGAAATTACTGGTCCCATTTTGCAGATAAGAATAGGAGATAAAGTTACTTCTCAGAATCAAAGCTCTTAAAGCTTTAAAATCCAGAATGTATTCACCTCTTTAAAGATAAAGTAACATATATATATATATATTTTTTTTGCTGGCCAAAAGACTGTACAGTATTATTAATATACATGACACATCCAAGTTTTCTGCCCAGTGACCAAGCAGCAGCTATATGCAGAAGCCCTGTAGAAAAAAAAATGTCAAAACCAATATTTCAGGGAACTTCACTACAAGGTAATTAAAAACCTTACCCAATATTAGCTGTGGTTTTGTCAATGTTTTTAAAAGCTTCATCTATTAATGTGCAAATACTTTGGTTTTAAGTAAGTAAAATGTATCTTCTTCTTTCTCTTTGCTTGTAGAAAGGAGCTGTGCATTATGACACTGTGTCAGCTCTTCACAAGAGTAGAAGTTGAGGTAAGAATTGGAAGTGTTTTTGTACTAAGATTCAGCAGGCAAGGAATTTATACTTAAATATAAATGTATGATTCACCTTGTTAGTTACTGTTAGTGAAAGATAAGTGAATGTCATGGTGACTAATATATTTAGATTTGTTGATCTTATCTGTGAATCACTTAATCTGATGAGTTCCTAGAAGGAAGCTGTCAGAAATGCCTTTCTTTTTAAAGCATTGTAAAATCATTGCTAATTATAACCACATGCATTTTACTCATCACCACATTTAAAGTAGGAAAATACTAAAGTATAATGCTAAAAAAAGTAATACTAAAAGTAAGAACTCACAACCTTTTCCACCTTCTCACTTCCCTGCTCCCTCCAAAGTATCCTCATCTTCCTCACCATATTCTGAGACTAAACTCTAAAAAGTTTCTGTAACTAAGAGCTTACTTAAGGACTGCAGAACTTGCACTGTGCCTTGTATAGTAAACTAGTTCCCTTGATCATTAAAATCAGCTGTACAGCACAAAGACAGATGAATGACAACTGAAATAACACAAGTGAAACAGCATAGTATCAGTTCATATACTCTTAACTACTGCCTGTCAAGTAGTCAACATCCAAAAGACAGTAGTGAGGAGTCAGATAGCTGAAGTGTGATTGTCAGTGTGGACTAAGTTGTTTTAGGAACCTGAGGAGTGGGAGAACTTCAGACAGGTTTTGCAGTTTATTTGCAAAACACAGGATTTAGCAAAGTTGTGCAAAACTTTGTGAATACAAGCAGTGCTGCTACTACTGACAAATAGCAATATGGTCCTTGTTGTGAAACAGTGAAATTCACTTTAAGAGAAGACATTGTTCTTGTATAGTAGACACGTAAGATGTACTCAGGATCTAATTGCCCTAATGATGTTCAGCAGAAAGACAGATCTATGTAATTTATATATATAGCAGACAGAAGTAGTTAATGTAGTCCTTTCAGTAGAAGAGAGACCAAGTCAAAAACAGATGAGAGATGTTTTTGCTACTGAAACTGCTAGCAAGAATTTATCTAACACTGCAATTTGACAGGGAAGGTATAGTTACTAGTCTTGACCAGATAAGCAGCAGTGTATGTGTGTGTGAGGTCATGCATGCCACTTCAAGGAAGCCAAGAAACCAAATTCTTCATCACCAGCTGTGGTTTCTGGCAAACTGGTTTTATGAGTAATTGTAGGTGGGTTTTTTGAAGGGAATGGACGTGTTGTTTAACCTGCCAGAAATTTAGATTGCTGAGCAAGACCTCAACCTCCCACATTCCAGACCATCACCCATGTTTGCATAGATAAACTTCTCAGAGTCATGACTTCATCTCTCAGTTCTCTATGTCTGTACAGTGTGCCAGTGCTTCTTCACTTTAAGAGTTACGTGACTTCTGCAGAGGAGTTTTAATAACCAGGGCCTATGTCAAACCTTGAACGGAGCTGGCAACTGCTTCTAGAAGGAATGAAATCTGAAAGCTTCATGTGCACAGCTGGACCCCTAGTGTCCTTACAGGGGAGAAACCCTTTTAGCTATATACAGAAAACTGTAATGGCTATTTGATAGATCAGATCCCATAAACTTACTGGGTTCAATCACAGAAAGGCAGCATTCCTTAAAAGCAAATATTAAAAAGCTGTTCAAGAGAGCGTGCATTTATAGGGGACAGTTAGTACTATACTAGTGCATCACCAGCAGCTGCAACATAACTGAAGAAACATACTGATACACAGTTAGAAACTGTTCCAATGAACCATGAGCAACACCTTAATCTAGGATTGCTGTATGCTAGGATTTAAGGGCAAGGTTGCAGGGTGAGGAGTAGCAGAACTCAGATAAATCCTACTTATAACCAAGAAAAAGCACAGTAAAAAGAGCTGCAAGGGAACACTGGACTGAAGTAGAAAGAACAAAATACTCCTCCACAGACACTACTTTGGAAACAAACAGACACTGATTCATGCCATGTCAGATAAAGCCAGCTATAGCACATTTTTAGTATAGTGCTACTTCACATTTCTTACATAGTAACATTGAATAAATCCTCAACAGTAAATTCCTTGCTCTTTAGCTATCTGGAAGTTGCTAGGTTTAGGAGGAGAGGAAGTTCTACTGTTAGACTTTTTACTCTCTGCTTGGAGTTCCAAAATATTACAGTAGTGCTCTACAACTAAGATTCCTTAACATTTGTATCATGGAGGAAAAACTTACAAGAAACTTTATTGGTCACATGCTGACAGATACAATTCACAGGTACAAGATGAGACTACAGCAGGTATTTTAAAACATTAAAAGCCTTACATAGGGTATTCCAATATACAACATCACTCATAAAGGATCTTTGAAAGGCAGTACATGGCATTTCAGATTCACATTCTTACCAATGTAGCACTTTTCTAACTAAGATTTATTTTGAGAGTTTAATTTCTCACATTAACGCAGCTTCTGCCAATTTTTAAGAGGTAAGTTAAATCTTTTTGTGTGTGGCTAGGACAGAACAGCCCGAGTGGTTTCTAAAGCAGTTGAGACCTCTAGTGTCCATTTCCTTCATTGCACGGCTGGGGTTTTTTTCTGTTTTTCTCCCATTCCAAACAACTAGAAATTGTCCATGTTGCTAATAAAGTAGTGACTACTGAATTGATTTGATCTCATCTCTTTCAGTTTCTGCCTGTTCATGTTCCTACTGAGGAAGAAAAGAATGATCCTATTCTTTTTGCCAACAGAGTCCGACAAACCATGGCAACGTATGTAAACAGTCATGAATAAAACCTTTGAGAACTTTTCTATCCAGCAATTCCATATATACCTCAGCCATAAAGCACAATTTCTTCAAGTCCGAGGAACTACATGTTGGAACTGCTTTATTCCTATACTAAAATACCTGGATTGTTTTTACATGAACCATAAAGTTGTCTTACATTGGAACATAGTATGTTCATGGAAAGCTGGGATAAATTGCTCCCTTATTTGCTTGGCAAGAATGAGTGAGTGGTTTGTTCTCCAAGGTTACTGGGCTCCATTTACAAGACTGTAAAAACATCATGGCTCTGCCATAATATAGTTTGACACAATGGTATGTTGCTTCATCCTACTTGCAGCAGTGCAAGAACCCATTGTTTTGTTTGTAAGTGTTGAAGCCAAACTGAGACTGAGAAGGGAAATAGTCAACTAAAGTCATTTTAATGTAAGAAATTGATTTTTCTTTTTCTTTAATTTTATTTCAGTGCTTTGAATGTGCCAGTCACTGATCACACATTTGAAGACTGCAGATTGATGATTTCAGCAGGACAGCTGACACTACCCATGGAAGCTGGGCTGGTGGAGTTCACCAAAATTAGCAAGAAACTGAAGTAAGGGAAGTTTAGCTTTAGCAGCACAGTTACTGCAGTGGGGCAGTTGTTGATGGCCACCTACAAAAACTAGGCCAAAGTAATTCTGTGTGCAGTGTTACAAGAAGAAAAATGCATTTTTCTAATCTGTTCTGGAGTAATCTCACAAAAAGAAAAGGAAGGTAGAGCAGCACCTATTTTAGGCACTTAATGTTAACCTTGTGCCCAATTTAAATTGCTTTTGTGGGGATTCACAGACAGTATGTGGTAGGAGGTAAAAACTTAATTCCAGCCTGAACCTTCAGCCAGTGCCTTACTGTTCTTAGATGTGCTGTGCAGCTATGTTTCAATAGTGATGTCAACTTTTCTGTCTGGATACAGTGGAATTTGACCACTGAACCACTTAGTCATACAGTAACTCCATCAAATAACCTGGCATAGCTGTGGTCAAATCTGAAGCATGTGCAAAGTGAACCTTGACTTAAGACATATGTGCTATGTATCCATTTATAGAACTCTGGAACAATCCTCAATAGTTGCATGGCAATCCTCATTACTCTTACTGAGGCACCATGGTGTATTTATGCAGAGATGAGATACTTCTCAGGCTGTAGTGATACTAGCGTTTGGCTGAGATTTATTCCTTTCTGTTATGGAAATATTCACCCTAGAGCATGGTGTGAATTTATGGTAATGGAAAGCTCTCTGCTAGACTAGCCTAGCTGCTGGACAGATGATGCTAGGTTTTGGGAAGTTACTCTAGGAAAGTCTGATATATCCAAGAATAGAAATGTCTGCTTTTAATATTAATAACCAGAGAGAGAAGTCCTTATTTGCTGATTTCATATAAAATGTCCATTTAGAAGTATGGGATTTCTGACGCTGTACACACTTGTTTTGTTTGGCTGTTTTTCATCTTTGAACACTGTAATAACTCCCACTGAAATTCCATCTGTCCAAGATCTGCTGTATAGAAATATCTCCTCTCCCTCATGTTTGCCTAGCCTAAAATGGAATCATGTCAGAGAGCAGTTGGATACCTTTGCTGCGATTGCAAGTGCTTCCAAAGGGGGAAGAATTGGAATCGAGGAGTTTGCAGAGTACTTGAAGCTGCCTATTTCAGATGTCCTCAAAGAGCTGTTTCTACTCTTTGACAGGGTAAGTACATGGTTAAGTAGATCTTGTTGACAATGTTTTGTTAAGAATCATACCCCAAGGGGATATTTAATTCATTATTTACAGCTTAATAAATACTTATTGGTTAGCAGTTTCTGGAGGCAAGATACACGACTCTTACGGTTTCCTTCTAAAGTTCCCATTGGAAAAAGGTTGGTAAGTTTGTAGCTTGTGAGATGACAGCTAACTCTTGGACCAAGCTGCTGCATCACCACCAGATGATAATGGTAATGGCTGAATATTTCCTTGTACCTACCCCACATATTATACAGCTTAATTAACTGGTGTACTTGTAAATAGATAGTTTAAGGCAGATTGAAGCTGACTAGAACCTGCTGTGTTTGTGAAGGGTGCTATTAGACACTATAAGCCTCTTTTACAGCTGGAGATAGACAAGAAGAGTTCTATCTGATCATTTAGGCTTTTCTCCCTAGCCAGTGGTGATCTCTCCCTTTTTACACTTCTCTCTGAAGATGAGAAAAAATTGCTTTGTGGATGCATCCCTCTGACTACACCAAAAGTGTCAGGGAGTAGGGTGTAGCATAAATTCATCTTACTTCTCAGCATCCACCATGCAGTTCAGTGCAAGCTGCCTGTTGTATTGCAAGTGCTTATGAACTGGAGTTTGTTTCTTGTCTTACAAGCCCTCTCAACTCAGCATCACTCTGCTGTGGTTGACTTAGCTGTAGCAGTATTGCTGTGCTTGGGAGGCCATTGCATTGTATATAGTGATTAAAACTGTTTCAGGATTTTACAAGGTCTAAAGTAGAGTCAAGGTTATTTCCTTAATTACTGAATGCATTGTTCTAGGAGAGCTAGGTACTCATCCTTTCTTTTTTCTTGCCTTTCCACCTTGGAACATGTATTCCAAGCCCTGAAGCACAATACATAAATAGAAATCAGGTGTGGCAAGTAAAATAATTAAGGGCAATCAAAACTCCTTTACCTGGCACAAGTTTCAGTGACTAGAATTAGCAGTGTAATGCTCAATTCACTAAAAAAGCTGGAAGCATTAAAAAATTGCAAAGACAAGACTGTAATAAGCTTTTACTGCATGCATCTTTAAGGAGATGGTCTCATGTGAGGGACAGTCACACTAACGTGGCAGGGCTTGCTTCAAACTGCACCAGTTATGAGCACAGGTGTTTTAAGGCTTCTGCTGTATGGCTTTCAGCCTCGTCATTGATTGGTTTTTCTAAAAAGATTCCTCAAATCACATACAGCTAATTATGCAGAGAAGAGAAGGAAAAAATAAGAGGCGTATCTACAACTGACAGGAGCTACTGAGATCTGAGGTAACTCTGGCAACTTGAGACATGCACAGGCATGGGGAAGTCTAAGCACACAGATAAAACCATGTTTTGTCCACACCCAGCTCAGAGACAAAACAGCTTCACATAGTGAGAGCAGCACTGGATCACTGAGCAGCTGCCTTCCCAAAACCTTCACCATGTTCCTCGCTAAAGCTTTGCTGAGTGGAGGAAGCAGTAGTGGTCATGGAGGAAGCCTTGCACGTGGCCTTGGAGGGCTCCTAACTGGAGGTGGACGTGGAGGAAATCTTGGAGGACTTGTTGGAGGTCTCGTCAATCTTATAAGTGAAGCAGCAGCTCAGTATAACCCAGAGCCACCTCCACCTACTCACCACCATTTCACAAATGTGGAAGCTTATGAGAGTGAGGAGATCAGACATTTCCGTCGCCTTTTCGCCCAGCTGGCTGGAGATGATATGGAAGTGTGTGCCACAGAGCTCAGGGACATCCTGAACAAAGTGGTTTCCAGGCATCAAGATTTGAAGACAGATGGCTTCAGCTTAGACACATGCCGCAGCATGGTAGCTGTCATGGACAGCGACACAAATGGCAAACTGGGCTTTGAAGAGTTTAAGTATCTGTGGAGCAACATCAAGAAATGGCAATGCGTGTACAAGCAGTATGACACCAATCAGTCAGGTACTGTTGGGAGAGCTCAGCTGCCTAACGCCTTGAAGGCTGCAGGGTTCCACCTGAAGAAAGAGCTCTGCCAGGTAATCGTGCGCAGATATGCCAGTGAGGATGGCAGCATGGATTTCAACAACTTCATCAGCTGCTTGGTACGACTGGACAGCATGTTCCGGGCCTTCAAGTCACTGGATCGAGATGGAAATGGACACATCAAAGTGACGATTGAAGACTGGCTGCAGCTGACCATGTATTCGTGAAGGCATAGCACAGAAGAAGGAGCTTTGTCTGGAAGATACACATGGAAGACCACAATCCTGTACAACCACACTGTAGCCTTTTCCTTCTTTTAAGGCAGATATAGCTAGTGATAGCTCAGCTTAAAGCGTTGCTATTCCTCTTCTGTATGCATTAGTCTGCTTTTCCAAAGGGTTTGTGTAAATTGTGGGTTGGACAGCTGCATAAGTCTGTCTCAGAAAACTCTCTCTAGACTCTGAAGTGAGGGAAGGTGTTGAAGGATCAAAGCACAGTTATTTCTTCACAGAAAGTGGCTTGTATAGGCATACAACTATTACATAAAGAGCCTGTAAGTTTGGCACTGATTTTACTGTTCCACTTTGTCAGCATTTGCTATCTGGAATAAAGCTCGTTTGCCTGAAGGCAATCGCTCATAAGGAGTTGTGCAGTTATTTCTAACAAGGAGAAAACCATAAGGGTTGCAATAACTGTAATGATCAATGAATTTCTAGAACTATATTTTATTTCCTTCTCACTTTTGCATTTTTCATGCTTATCTGCTTAAACTTGAGTGGTGTTGGCAGTTCTACCTGCTAGCCAGAACAAAACTGCAGACTTATGTATGGCTACTTTTACAACCTTTTTCTCCTTCCTAGAACTCTGTTAACTAATTTATTCTTTCATTCAAGCTTTATAACAGAACGAAAACAACTTAAAATACTATGTTTATATTTAGAGAAGCTTGCTGTAATAATGCAGTCACATAGCAGCCAGCCAGCCAAAATCAGCCTCTGGCTGGCTGAGTCATATTTTATCAGGGTGCAGTGTCTCACTCAAGCCTGGTAATGCAGTTCTAAGATGTCAACTTTAGAGTAAAAAAAAAAAGGAGTAACATGAACTGCCAAAGGTACATTTCTGTGAATTAAGGATTACACGGTTGATGAAAACAGCTCTTGCACCGCAATGTAACAAGGCAGATTTCTCAGCAGGACTGTGCTGCTTTAAAAGAAAATTGTCTAGGGTGTGTGCTAACTGACTGGAATGTGGAAAGATGAGTTAAGTAGTGCAGGCTACACACAGTGGAATGGAAGAGTCCACATGCCCCTGCCCCTCCCCAGGTAAACATCAGTGACTAATTGAAGAATACCACCCAATACCTGCAGGGCATTTGAATGCTAATGGGGTACTGTGGTTTGGTTTTGTTTCTACATTCCCATAGCTTTGATTTCTAAATCTTGTAGTTACACTTGGCAAACAATATTTTCCAGACTAATGAAACCTCATCCTTGGTATACTTGCAGAAGCCTTTTACTTGCAACTTAAGAAAAAGTCACTTAGAAGTTTTTCTTAGACTAGTTTCTTCCTGTTCTTTGATTAATATAAGTCTGGGTGATTAAAATGAGAAAAATATTCTCATTGCCCCTAATCGTGAAGAGAGATGTCAGTTCCCTCTTAATGGCTTTCACCTCCCTCCCTGTTATTCAATGGAGAAGCACACAGTTATCTACAATGACATTTGGGCTCTGAGTAACAGAAAAGTGAGCACGAGGGAAATTGATACCTCCAGGTGAGCTCCATCCTACCAAGTTTGATTCAGAACTTCCCTGACTAGTTAGGATTTTCATGTAGCAACAGGCAGTGGGAGCATGCACATGAACAGGAGAGATGCATCTTCAGTTCTTCCCTGGCTGGCCCAGTTGTAGCTTCTCTGTGGTAGCCCATAGAGAGAAAAAAGGTTTGAGGCAGTGGTACTTCAAACTTTCCCAACTGAATCTGTCTAGTAGTCCTTGTACAGCCCTAAGAGGATGCTACTTATGACAGTACAATTTTTCATGTTTCCCAAAGTGTAAAACAACAATGGAACCCTAGTTCCTTTACTATGCTGTAGTGAAAACAGTAGCAGAAAGCTACTTCCTTAAACAAAGGTTGTTGAGGCTACACTATAACTTATTTTATGTAACATACGTGCAAATATCTAAATATTGATGTTCCACTTTGCTATTTAGAGAATTGGTACTCAGCTCACATGTTGTTTCCTTAAAATATTCTTGTGTGCATAGGCTGAGAATACAGCTAGATAGGTGTAAAAGGGCTACTTGCAAAGGCTTCTTTGCGGAGATTCTATACAAACACTGGAGGTTTTCCTGCATTTTCAGTTTAACTCCTACCTCTTTTTCCAGGCAACAATCCTATAATTCCTCCCTAACAAAAACACCAGAGCATCTGGAAGTTAGCCAGCAGCCTAGGGTTTAGTAGAACTAGTCACAACATGAGCTCGCAAGCATAGTAAGTTTATTTCCTACTCAGATGGTTGGAGTTCTGTGTATCAGATTGCACTCAGTTTTGATTACTAGGTTTCAGCACTTTCATTAAAGTAGTATGACCCTTTATTAGCTCTTATAGTTTTTCCACGTGCAGCCAAAGCTGTGTTAATAGATTTCAGAGGTTGTTTTTTAATGAGATAATTTCATTTAAAGTTCACTTCCCAATTTATTTTCCTGTGATTCTTATTTGTATCATTAGGAGAGAGAGAGAGATATAATGGTCTCAACAATCCTTTGCTAAGAATACAGTCAATAAAACTGACCAAAAATAGTATTCTATGGAACTTGGAACAACTATTAACTGTACTCAGTTGTTTTAAGGGTTTATGTTTATGATGGTAACATTTTTAAATGAGATTATTGTTATGAGAACTACAATGTAGCCAAAATACTTGAAGTCAAACTCTAGCACAAGAGCACAGATTTGTAAATAGCCTTTATAAAAGTACACCGTCCTTCTCTAATCATTAAAATCTGTCTAAAGTTATACTTAGACACACATGAAAGTAACTTAAAGACTATTACTATTATTTTTGCTAAAAAGCTTCCTGAAAATTCACAGGCCTGTAAAGTACAGGATGCTGAAAGTTTAGATGTCTCCAAAAAGGATTGGTTAGACCATCAAGATAAAGAAAATAAGTTGCCCACGCAAAACAGTCCTGAATTGGTTTTGAAGACTAAACAAAATTGTATGTTAGCAGTATTAAATCTTGTCAAATACATAGCTTAATAAAGGCTAGTTAGTACTAAACACATTATTACACATATTTTGTTAATCAAGGGCTGGCTTGAGACCCAAATCCTATAACAGAAATCCCTCTTTCATAGAGCTCAAGGTTTTCCAAGTGCTCTGCACAGCAGCCTTAGCATTTCTCC
This sequence comes from Urocolius indicus, assembly GCA_013401255.1. NCBI lineage: Eukaryota > Metazoa > Chordata > Aves > Coliiformes > Coliidae > Urocolius > Urocolius indicus. The sequence goes on from WBNH01008254.1 coordinate 46,777, forward strand.
ACTGGCAAGCTCCATGTTCCACCATACAACAGCAGAAAACCAAGAACAGAAAGGGTAAGGTTGGTATGCTCCAGAGGCATTAGAAGTTGGTAGAAGAGCCAGAAGTGGAATCTAGAGGACTCTTCACTACAGCTTTACCCAGGAGACCCATCCCCTTGCTTGTTGGAAGTGTGTTGTGCTGTTCTCAGACTTCTCAGCTCACATTTTCAAAAATCTTTTTCTTATTGAAATGTACAACACTATCCACAAAAGGAACTCCACTTTACACTTTGCTTTTAAAAAGGCTTCGATGAATGCCCTTGTTCTGAGTGTTCTGGACTATGAGCTACTAGTCATCTCTATTGCGCTTCCATTAACTATGCTGTGTGCCTTCATCTAACATTTGTATATGGCTTCTTCCCCACACTGGATTCCCATAACCCTCAGGAAACATGCAGTGTGGTCACAGGAACACTACTGACTTAAGCATATCTTTCAATGAGCCATTTTCCTTATCTGCAAACATAACGCAACTTACATAGAACTAATCACAAAACCCATCAAAGCAAGCTTCAAATGTTTTATTGATGTAGCTTTGTAGTTAACACATTAAAATGTTGGCTCAGATCAAAATTGAACAGAGAGGCTGTTACAATTAATTCAATGCATTTCTAGCTTACAAGGTCGGATGGTGTATTTGCTTCCAAAGAGCACATAAGGCAATGCATCTGCTTTAAAGAAAGGCTGAAAGCAGACCATGTTTATTTACTGCATCATCAGGCTCTGCTTACACTGGTATGAAGGTAATTGCTGAACAACCTTGGGAAGAATTAAGTCCAGGCAGTACCCTCACTGTTGGCCTGTTTATTCTGGGAAGTTGCACTTGTCTCTGAACTTTAGCAAATGCCAGTGCTACATGATCTGTTACAGTTACCTCAAACATAGACAACTCCAAGTCTTGTTAGAAGCTTTTTGGAGGTCACATACTAAAGAACAACTTGCAAGTTGTTAATATTTCTGGTTTGCATGTTTACAAGACAGAATTTGATACCCAGTTTCTAGCTATTGAAGACACATATATTGCTACTTCAGCCCTGGTGTTATTTATACTTAGCAAGCTGTTACTGTTCTTTCAAGAAGAACAAGTACCTCCAGTGTTGTAAACTGTCTTAGTGCATGTTTTACAGGTCATTTATACAACAGCTTTTAAAGTGATTTGCAGTATTAACTATAACTACTGCCATGTGGCTTTTGGTTACAGAATGGAGATGGCACCATTGACTTCAGAGAATATGTAATTGGTTTGTCTATTCTTTGTAACCCAGCCAACACAGAAGAGACTATTCGGATGGCATTTAAAGTAAGTTCCATTTAGTATAAATCTTCAAACCTGATAAACTAAAGCTGACTGTAAATCTGTTAGTTTTCCAATCATAAGTTTATAGCTTCAATCTGTAATGCAAATGTGAGTAATACTCTTAAACCAATTGACATTTATAATGTGAAGGGGAGAAATGCAGGCATCAGCTTCATAGAAAAGGGTTTCAAAACCCATGTGAAGGCACTAATGAATATGTGAGTTGGCAGGCTAACTCTAAAAATGATTCAGCAGCACTTGCAGGTTTTTTTGCCTGAGGTTTTTTTCAGCTGTGATTCTTCAATGTCACAAGCAGACAATAGATGGAGCAATATCCTCCTGTGAGTCAAGCGCTCTGTAGAGCCACTGTTGTTAACAAATGAAGGGGGAAAGAAATCGAGAAGGGCTATTCAGGACTGGCACATCCAAAATTAGGCTACATCTAGAATCATCTGTTACCTTGAACTACGGTGTCCTAATAGTACAAGCAGCCAAGGAGCAGTAGCTTCTTTCAGATCTCAGGTACAAGCAGGCATTGTCACCAGAGATGCCCAGGTTGTGAATCTCAATGGGAAAATGCTCAAATGACTTCTTTTTTAGTAGATCTTTGACACAGATTCAGTTATTTTACCCATTAATCTGCTCTTATGAAGCATATTGAATATACTGAGATATTAATCATGTTCATCTTAAACTGGGTACCTTTTAGGACTGATGCATATTCAGGAAGCTCTATGATTTGTATTGGCAATCCATTATATGCACAGGCTGCTTTGCAGATAAGCACAACAGCTGGTCCAAGTGATATGTGCTTTTTTAAAAGACATGTTCTCAATACCAGTTCCTACGAAGAATCAAGCCTAGCAGCTAGTGGTGCTGTTTCATTGTTTTGTTTTCTAGACCATACTCTTCAGTATCTTGACAGTTGTGCTGTCCAGGGACATGTTTCAATTCCCAGTCTGAGCAGGAAATGACTGGTTCAGCTGGTAAAAGCTGCTTCAGTCTAAAACAGAACTAAAGGGTTCCTTTTACTACCTCTTTTCTCTGCCACTAAATCTTTCCTTCCAATGGGCAAGCTTGCTTGTTTCAAGTACTTCAGAATGGATCTCTTATATTTCTCAAGCGTTGATTCATGGCAGATGTTTACTGTCACTGCTCTGGGAAGGATGGGGTGATCAGTGTACATCTACCGCCTGCATTCCAGTCACCAAAATTCTTTGTTAATTACAAGAATTCCTTAAGGGATGACAGAGCAACATACACTAAAATTTTTATATCAGAGCAAGTTTAACCTGATCAGAGATGTGCCATAACAATGAAAAAGAAGACTAAAACCTAAGATGTTCTAGTACAAAGCAGCTGAATCCAGTAGACCCTTAGCTCATGGTGCTAATTAACATCAACCTTTGTTTACATTTTGGTTTTATGTGAGTTCTGTTACTGAAGGAGGGGGGTTTGTTGTTGTTTGTTTGTTGTAGGTTTGCTACTATACTTTTCCTATTAGAGAATATTCTAATCCCAACTGGAGCATGTACATTGCTTTGTGTAGTGTCTGCTTAGTCTTATTCTGGATAAAAAACAACTTTTGCAAGAGAAAGTACCTGAGATGCAACCAGTCTCTTCAAATCCCAAAAAAGTCACGGTTTGCAGGTCACCTCTTGAATACTAAAAACCTACTGTAGGTGGATAACATGCACTGAAGGTTCATAGGCAAACTGGTGCTTAAGTATTTCTACATGTAATGTCTTTTTCAGCTCTTTGACATGGATGAGGATGGCACTATAACAGAAGATGAGTTTGCTTGCATCATTCAGTCAGCTCTGGGGGTGCCGGAGCTTGATGTTTCTATGCTCTTTAAAGAAATAGATGCAGATCAAACTGGGAAGCTGTCCTATGGTAAGTTACGTCCTTTGGTAACAGAGAGCACTCTGACAGCCACCTTAACACCTGAAATTATCTGATGGTTCTCATACCATATTACTGAAGAAAACTGTTGGAAGCACAGACCTAGATATTGTGGGATATGCCTGAGAGGCTTCAAAGGAAAGGAACTGGAGATGAGCTTCAGTGAAAGCAGCAGGCACTGACATTTTCTTTGATTCTGTTGCTGCACTGGAGCATCTATGTTTTTTGTGTTTTTCAGATGAGTTCAAGAACTTTGCACTCAAGCATCCAGAATATGCCAAGTTGTTTACTACCTACCTAGAGCTACAAAGATACCATTTACATATGTTGGAGGAGGATGACATTGAGTCAACTGAAGCCAAACACAGTCCAGATAGAAAGAGTACAGTCCTAGCCTCAGAAACAACACCAATTGCAAGAAATAAAGTCTGTCCTGAAGGCAATGAAGAGGACAACTCAAGTACCTCTGACAAAAAGGACGACTGAGAAGAGCTAAAGAATTCAGCTCATGACTTCTACAGATTATTTTTCCCTAGCTATTCATAAGCACAACTGATACAAAATAGACACAGAAGTTTCAGTTTTTCAGAAATGTGTGTCTTTTAATTTCATATCAGGAGGAATGTAAGGGAAAAACCACTGTAACTGTTCTGTCCTTGATGTCAGTATCACTATACTGGGAATGTTGTTCACTGTCTTCCAATTTCATGCTTCCACAAGAGTAACAGATGTGCTAAGAGGAATGAGAGGCTCCAGCACTGCAGTGACCTCTCAGAACGGAGACTGAGGAGTTCACTTGTGTAAAAACAAGTGGATTTTTTTTGTGCTGCTCAATTCCTCTACATCCTTGACACGAATTAAGGGGGGAAAAAATGATGGCATGTTTTAATTTGCAATATCCCTTAGCCTTTCTCAGTTTTGTGAGACACACAAGTGAGTTACAAGAAGCTGAGAGCTGAAGCTGTTGTTTTCTTTTGGCTGTCTTTTGATTTCCGTATTTACTTGTCAACTATAAAGCTTTAGCTTCTGAACAATACATGCAGATTCACTGATGTTAATAGAAAGGGCTTTAGGCTTAAAGGCTAGTTAAAGATGGAAATGACTGCACTTCTAACAACAAATAAAACTAACTGGAATTCCAAGACAGCAGCTCACAGTCTAAGGGAAAATGCAGACAATATGACTTAAGAATTAATGGACTATGTAAAAATAAACAGAATGTATTTAGAGTAACAAATGTTCAGGATCACATTAAGAAGAACATTTCAAACTTCAGCATATTTTTATTCTAGTAATTATCAACAGAGAAACGTGATCTTGCTCTGCAAAACTTAAAAGGCAAATATGCTGTCAAGCCCTAGTTCTAGTAGTGAGTATCTACTCTAAAGTTGTTTCCTAGAAACCATGTTTGCATTACTGGGCCATTATTCAATGTGGTTTTAAGGTTTGATTCAAAACCAATCTTCATCTAGTCAATGGTTTGAGTATGTTTTCCTCAGTCCCCTCTATAGTCCACTGGAAATCAGGCCTTTACTTTTCCATCCTTCTTTTGAATGCACTTTACTCTCAGTATTTAAAATGTACAGCTATTTATGCAAGTACTTCTAAAGAAAAACTCAGGAGTGATCAGGTATTTTCAAGTAAAAGATGGGCAAAAGTCTAAATGTCTACTACCAAAAATAATCAACTTTCAGTATGTTCCCATGTATGAAATGGTAACCTCTGCCTCTAAGTTATTGCTTGCATTGCCTGGCTGCAAGCTCATCGCCGTGATTAATCTTTCTGTATTTATAATTGTGCCTATCCTGATGTTTCATGTGCTTAAAATAAATCTATATTTTTAAAAATAAACTTCACTTGAACAGCTAAGGCTTTTTAGGACAGCAGTAAGAGTACTCTGTCTACCTCAAGGGCTGAAGGGATTTTCAGGAAACCATCCTTTCAGTATTTTACCTTGATAAACACAATGCAACCTGAAGTTGACGCTTTTAGTTTCGAGTTTGATGGCACTTTTCTTTATGGCAAGGCTAGAAAAGTAAGACAGGACTGATGCTCTTCCAAAGAGCTAATTCTGTTGATTTCCTCAGCAAAATGATATACGATATTAAGAAGACTTGCAGTAAGTTCTGATAGAAAGTAAGACATCGCCTTTTACAGATAAAATGAGTGACCTCAACCACAGCTAAGAAATAACAATCGTGGCTTTGCGTAATACAAACGCCGAGACTTTTCTTTCCTTCTAGAGAAGGAGAAGCAGAATTTCCCCTAACCTGGCTGAACAGTTAGCTGGAATACATGTTGATTCCTTGGCAAAGACACATTTACTTCGCGTGTTAACCTAAGTAATCTTTGATGTCATCCATCAGCAATGTTTTCAAAGATGACTTCCATTCCAACTAGTAAGAAAAAGGTGTGTGGGCAAAGGTGACAAAGACAAGCACTTCAAGATCTTTGAATGCCAGGGGTGCCTTACACACCAGTTCCCGCTGAATCCAGCCACATTCAACATCCAGAACACTGCTGTCCATTGGTGTAGCACGTGGGACTTGTGGTTTCATAAAAAACTGCAAGTCATACAAGCATTTTGCAATTAAAGCTAAAAATACTGTGTATATAATTCTACATATCCCAATAGTTTAAGGAGGAAAGGCGACAAATGGGTTTGGTATGTAGCAGTGATTCAACTATGTTCTGAAAAGAGATCAGCTAAACGTTAGAGACACTAACTCAATATACACACATCTGCTTGATGTGCAGGAAGGGAATACATTAATTTCTAGGCATCATTGTGCCTCAGGGAGCTTTTAAAAGGACCAAACTAAAAGCAGCCTGCAATAAACAGGCATTACATTAAGTGGCAGAGCAGGAACTAAACAGAAGGAGAAGGTTACTAAACAGAAAATGATTCTTGATCAGGCATTGAGGGATGACACTTCTCTACCTGAGATTTCCTATGGTGTGATTTCTTAAGTCTGTGGGCTGCTTAAGGATCACTTAGAGTCCTCCACAGTAGGGCCAGCAGAAAGGTGTATTTGGTCCTATGTCAATGTAGGAAACCTCATTTATTTGATCAGTACTTCTCTATTGGGCTATAACATGGATTTGATGATAAAGTCTTCACAGATACCCAAAGGACTGCTCAGGGATAAGGGCTGCTTGACCATACCTCTCATCTATCAATTACCATCTAAAACAAAGAATTCCTTGGGTATCATAAGTCTGAGAAACATCTGTTGAGATATTTTCTTTCTATGGTGGTCAGCATACCCAGGCCCTACTCCTGGGTAATTCCTCAAGCATTATGCCAATGCAAATAAATATGCCATTATGTCTGAGCAGGCTTCTGGTGCTGTTTGCATGGGTACCAAGGGCTGCTCAGAATGCATGAGGGTAAAAAACCAGGGCCTGAAACTTAGAGACTAAACATAAAAAAAATAACTACTTACACAAACACACCCACACTCCTCTGTGGACAGTCTGCCTGTGAACTGTTTGACCACAGCCTTTAACAAAGAAGGCAGTCTAAAATTTCATGCTGAGAATTCCATAGCTCTCACTTTTGAGAAAGCCAAAGGAAAATTTAAGGCTTGAGTGGTTTGTAGTTAATACTCTGTATGATTTCCTAGGAAGGTTGGACTCTGGTCAGTGGCCTTTGGATTACTTTTTGCTCATCAGTTTTGCATTCCTTGTAACAGCTTACCTTTCTCTCTACTGTCTCCCACTATGTTTCCACCTAAACCATAGCTCCTACCATTAAAATATGTATTCCACAATGATTAAAGTTTATAAATTGTAAGATTAAAACATAAGAATCACTAGATGGGGGGAGATTCAGGTGGCACAGACAGTGTTCAGGTAACTACTTTCACTGGTCTGCAGTAAGAGCAAACTTGTCAAAGGTTGCAAGGGATTTTAATGACATTTAATTAATTATTTTTAAATCTTTACTCAATGAAATAACATTTATTAGACTGACTAGCAGTAGGGAGACATTTGTCAGCAGTGCTTAAGTTGGCAGACTCTCTGTTACTATACATAGCCAGAGAGGCAGAAAGTAAACATCTTATAGGATTAGCAGCTCTGTTCACAGCTGAGATGAAATTTGGACATTTCATTAGTATAAGATTGATTCTGACATTTCATAAAGCCAAAATGCAAACAAAAAAATGTGTCTGATATAAATACAGTATGCGGCTGGTACTCAGATAAAGTTCAAGAAGTGCAGCAGCTTTAGTGCCATGACAAAGGAAATACAGAAGGGTCATTTAAGGACCCAACTTCTGCTGAGCATTTCAGCATCTGTTTAATCCTGTGGGCATCAACCAGATACTTTGTACTTATTAAAAGCACAGAATAATACTAATAATTAGAAAACAGGAAAAAATGCCATGGCTAGTTATTGTTAATTGTGGGAGGGATCTTCAGCCAGGGAAACACTATCACAACTGATGATACTTCATGGAAGTTTTCATTCCTTGTGTCATTCTTAGTTTACGCTAACCACAGCTTGGCTGGTGAGACTTGAGAGACACGTGAAAATGCCACAGCATGAAATGCTCCATTACCCTATTACCTACCGTTGTCTTCTTTTAACGTCCCCATGCTACAATAGGTTGAAAGTAAATATATGCCCCTCCTCTATTCTCACATCATGGTTACTCTACCTTTTCATACTACTACATGCTTTAATGTGATTAAAGTACATCAATGATAACATAATAAAAATTAATGGATGAAAGAAGTTACTATCTAGAAAATATTTTACTGACAAATCTTTTGCATGTTAAAACAAGGCTCATCTTTAAAGCTCTGCCTGCATGCACATTGCTATGTTCTGAACTAAGTGTAGGTAAGAACACTTTCCCCTAGTTTCTAGAAGTCTCTGTGAGCATGTTCTCTCATGGCTGCATGAAACTCAATTTAGTCATGTAACAGTACAGTGTAACAGGAACCATCCAAACCACTTGCAGTTTTTACAAAGGAGATTGAGGAATTGGTATTTTCTATTAATTGTGAGCAAAAGTCAGGAATTTTAAGAATGCTACTCAGTTCATTTTTGGTATGAGCTACAACAACCAACAAACATGCACAAAAAGATTCCTTTCCTATAAACCCAGTAAATATAATTTGTTTGCAGAAGTGAGAATTCATTAAATGAGACCTGATATTAAAGGTCTCTGCAGAGGAAGATTGCACAGCCTTGCCAGACAATCCAGCCCATTGTTGAACAACTTCTACTGTTAACAAAGTTTTCCTCAAGGTTAACATGAATACTTCTGCAGCTGAGGTCCCTAGATTTTGTGCTCACTTTCTTCAAGGAGAAGTAATTTCTGTTTCTATGTAGGGTAACTATTTCTATCCATACATACATATACCCACAGCTTATCTTGATGCCTTTTTCAGTTTTGTATCATCTAGCCTGTCTTTCTTGAGCCTTCCTTTCTTCCTTTTTTCCTTTCTTTCCTCCCTCCCAGGTTGCACTTCCTAGCCTATTGGTTATTTTCACTTAGGTTCTCCAGAGATAAGCACATGAGCTCCAGCCCTTCCATGCCTCAAGCAGACTGGGAGGCTTTCTCTCCAAGGTTTGCAGTCCATATTCCTGCTCATACACATCTGGCCTAAGGCTTCACTGTTCCAAAACAACACATTGCTCACTTTTACGGCTATGGCCACTTTGTAAGCCCTAGATCCTTTTCTAACCACCGCTTTACCAGCTTCCCTCTTCCTACAACTGCTCATTCCTGCCTACTACTATCTTAGCTTTTTCCTTACCGAATTTAAAAGATCAGTTTATCAAGAACATTTTGATCAGCTCAGATTATTGTTAAAAAGAGCTTTCTTCTAACTTGCCTTTTGTTAAGGTCATTATCATCCCACAAACTTCACTAGACATCTGACATTGCACTAGAAGTAAAGCAATACAAATCAGAGAGACATGATGAAAGCTTAGAGGCTATAATTGTTCAAAAAGAATAATTTCCTTTTCAAAGGTAAACATCAGCCTTGCAGACAAAGATAAGGCCAAGTGCACCATTAGATATGCAAGTCTGTGTTTCTGCTCCTATCTCCTGATATCAAAGATTGCAGGAAAATCCAAAGTGTTTTCTTAAAACGTTAAAAAGAAATGAACAGGAAAAAGTGTAGGAGACTACCAGGAGTCACACCAGAACTGCCGGCAGCTTTTAGGAAAGCTGTTTTCCTCAATGCAGGAAGTCTTTGAAATGGGAGATAACCAGCCATGATCTACAGCAGCTATTCAAAGCAGAAATCAGTGCAAATGTTTACATTTTGTACACTGCTCTTGCAAATGAAAGCATGCCAACCTCCATCGTGGTCCTTAATAGTCCGTCTCTTGTAAGCAGAAAAGTATATTGTCTATATATACTGGGGAGAGAGAAACATTTTCATCTAGGCAGTGAACTACTGCAGGTTTGAACTATTACTAAAACAAAGCTACATTGAACCTAGAACAAAGTTTGAAATAAATACAAGCAGGAGCCACTCTTTCTACCTTTGCTATTGCTGATTTTAAAAGCAGAAGTCTATGCTTTATATAGTGGAAACTTCTCTTTATGTAGAAAAGATACACTGTGGACCAAAGAGAATTGGCCCTTGAATGACAAGTAATAGGAGACATCTTTGACAAAACTCTCCATGATTCATTTTATTACAATGGACATCACAGCAGAAGAAACAGCCATTGAACTAAGTATTTTATAAACCACACAATAAGGGTGTCTACCTTTCCTGGATATTTAACAGATTATAAATAGACAAGGCAAAAGGAAAGTGACTACCTTGGCAAAAATTACACAAGAGGGTCAGCACAGCAGAGATAGAATGCAAGAATTCTGATCCCTAATTAACTGAATTACCCTTGAGCACTCATGGTGTCCCAAACCCCATGATCAAATTTGACATTCTTTGCTTTAACACTTCCACTAATTCTTTTCTTTCCCAGATGCAAAAAGGTGACCTCAGCATCAGATCACAGCAAGCATAGATTAAACAGAATTGATCATTTAGACTCTTTTATCATCTTTTTCCCTATCAAAATAGGGAAAATAGGTGTAAAAGACAGACATCTCAGATCTCCATACACGCAGGGGTACGTAGGCAAACTCTGCCCTAGCAGACACCAGCCTGCCAATACCAGTCAGTGTCTGACCTTCTAGTGGAGTCAGTCAGTCTCAATTTACGCTTCTTCCAGCCTAATGTGAACAGTTTCACAGTAGACCAAAAAACCCCTCCCCTCCACCTAATCTCTTATTAGTTTCCCAAGTGGAGTCCATCTAGCTTACATCAAAGAAGTGCTCTAGTTAAGCCATTGTTTTATAATCTGCTAATATTCTTCCTGCCCATAATACAGAAGACACTGCTGATAGAAATATGTCAACAGGAAAACAAAAAGGCAGCATTTGACATGCTATTAGTCCAAGTCTGGGTGGATAAATAAATCATACATCAAATATTCATGGGGGGGAAAACACTGTTTATTTCCACTGGATTCATTACGCACACATCTGCCATAGAGCACAGTGGCAAACATCCCACTAAAAGAATGTCACAATATACCCAAGAAAGGGCTGTTGATGCAGAGGGGACAATGTATTCCCACTTCAGAAAGTGCCTCAGTCTCTTGGGAATGTATCACAGCGGTCATACAAAATGAAGCCAGCTAGAAGCATCCTTTAGCTATATCACTGTGCAAGGCCAGGTAATTCATCAAGACTGAATCACTTCCAGTCTCTAGATATTTCTCTGAAAGTAATTTCTGCTGCAAGTGCACTAAGTATTTCACCCTTTTCTTTAAAATATTGAAACCCACACACTATTGTTAAAGTATTTTCTAACCCTATTCTGATCCTACATCAGGCCTACCCATTAGGGTATTCCCACCATCTTCTAGGAAAATATAAAATGAGAACATTAAGTTCGTTGGATACACATATGATATATATATATATATACATATAACTACTAGCACACAATGCACTCCATAATAAATGATACAAATGCAGCAAAACCGAACCAAATTTATTTTGATAATGCTCCTAATTAAAAACATCAGTAAAGAAACCACCTTGGCAATTGTTTCAGATGCAACTATAATGATCACTCTCCCCTAAAAATAGCGCTACTGAAATCAGGTCACCCAGACTCTAAGAAATAAAACACACACAGATATGTGGAGGCTTCAGTTACTATAACTCTATAGCTTTGGGTCTTTAGTAGTGAAACGAATCATCCAACAAAAATGAGCATTTTGTGTTAGAAGTTTGCCACTAGACAGATGCCTGTGACCCACACATGACAACCCCTTTCAGATGCTGGAGAATGATTAAAAACAAAAATCAAGAGCTCTTTTCTATATCTTCAGAAAGCAGTTAACTCCAGAAGAAGCATCTCAGGTTAAAATTCACCTTGATCTCTAGACAAATGCTGTGTGGAAACACTCAGAGACAGAAGGTCATGTTGTTTAAAGCTCAAAGGTGCCCCTGTGCTTAAGTACCAATTTCCACAAACCACTCCCTGTGTAAAGGACCAAGTGTTGTTAAAACACAGTCTCAGTTTGCTTCTTCAGAAAACCCAGCCTAAACAAGGGCAGAGCACAAAGAGTGTAGGATAGAAGAAAATCCCCATCAACTCCATTTTAATTGTGAAAATAAGTTCTCTAAAGGACTTAAGCACAGGACTGGTGAAAAAAGTACACGTTACTCTCCCCACATGGCGTTCCCGGGGCAAAGAAAAACTAATAAGAAGCCAGGAAGCACTCACAGTACTGCCAGAGGAGCAACTCTTGTCTTGGTAATTAAGCAGCTACAACTAGAAGCACAGCAGCAGCATGACACAGCCTCTTTGGCTTATAGCAGTAAGCCAAGTAATTTTCAGTCAGTTTTGTTACATGGAAAATGGAAGGTGTTTGCCACCCAGTGCAACAAACGCCTTTAATGAAAGTTCCATTTCTGCACAAGGAAGCTCATCTCATTTTTATGACACAGTACCACATTGACTTTGTTATCGCCACTGAAAGGCGGTGCTGGCTCACAAAGCACATGTCTGTACGGAAGCTTTTTTACCTCCCAAAAACAGCAATTTCTATTCAATTGTTTCATTATTCATGGCTGAGTGAGGAAACATTGCCAAAGTGCCATATTTTGATCTCTTCTTGCTTACAGACTTATACTATAACTAGTTAATGTTCATCACCATACACATTACAAATTTGGTTTCTCATTAATTTATCAAGAGTGCAAAAGCCAGGGTTTATTTTCTCTGAATCTACTCATCATGAGAGAGCAACTAAGGAATAGTTGTAATTGAACACCTCCAGCCCTAGGTTACACCACAAACCATCTTCCACAGCTTTAGCCTTACCACTGCTGTTACCCTGCAATCACACTGTGTGTTCTCTGCTACTTGATTGGATAAAAATATTTTTTAAACCTCCAAGCTATCCCAAAAAAAGGAGCAAAAACAAAGAACTAACCTAAATCTCAGCTGTCCAGGAAACACTAATGCTCTTCCCCACAATATTAATGGTAATGCCAAAATCCAGGTAATTTTAGTTGCATCATAGTTTCAGTTAATGTCTGGGAACTAGCAATCTGATTTTAATTTGTTCCTACAGAACATATGAAAATAAACTATTTTTTAATCATTAAAATACTTTCCAAACAAGTGCCTATTCCTCCCAGACTTACTATTTAATCCTGAGCCACAAAAACACTTAGATTGTACCACTTACCTCTTCTCCTTTACCTTCACTCTCTCCATTTCTGTCTCTTCTCTGTACAGAGCATTAAACACTAGCAGTAACACAGATACATTTGCATTTCAAATAACTACACTTACCAACTGGAAACAAAGAGACTATAGAGTCTTAATAAAAAGTCTGTACTCAAATCACATCTGCCTGTTGCAATAGTTTGTGAAAAATAAAAATAAATCAAGGAACCAACAAAGGCAACAAAAGCTACACCTAACATTAAACAAATTCAAGTCCACTCTTACCTCTTCCTTGGGCCTTACTAAAGAAGTTTCTGGGAGAAGCAGAACAGCTGAGGTTTTCTGAGAGACAGATGAAATGAGATCAGCTCACTTCGGGAACAGGTGTCTCTCATTTGCTCATTTTCAAAATCATGAAACAATCCTGAAACTCAGCTGCCTCCCTGTAGAGAAACATTAAGGTTGATGTTCCTACATATCACAGGTAAATGCTCACCATTAAAAACTAATGTGTGGGAATTTCCTACGAAACTCCATATTATAGTCATACATGAAATACATTATCAAGGTCATTCCCTTGCTGCAGTTCAGTAAAGGATGCATTTCCTACAGGAGATAGCACAGCAGAATTTAACTTCAAGGGACTTGCAAAGAATGGCTGCTTCATTCCTGCAAAAGGAACCAATTAAAGACTCAGTGCTAAAAGGAATTTTGAATGTATTGCTCTTGAATGAAACAATGTTTGAAGAAAGAAATGAATTTGTTTATGAGATGCATTGTTGTCTTTGCAGAGATCTACCACCACAGTTTTCCTCCAAGAGGAAATAACATTATTAAACAAGAAGGAAGAAACTCCATCAATACCAGTAAGGCAGCCTAATATTACAGTCAACAATGACATGGTAAGGTCCCTACCACAGTTTTATTCAGTATTTTCAATTATAAACCCTCCAGAGATTCCAAAGATCAGTTTAGATCCAAATTCCATTCAAATGGTTGAGATTTTAACTTGAGCCTATTACATATTGTTACTTGTTTAGGTTTTTTTAAACATGAGTACTGGCCTTACGTTGGACATATCACAGAGCCTAGCACAACAGGGCCCCAAACTCCACCTAATACAAATATAATGTATTCAGCACAGCAATCTAACCCTTTAATGTACACTTTTGGAAACTGCATTATCAGGTAGATCTGCCAAGACAGAACAGGCCCCAGAAAATAGGTTCTCCAAACTGTATACCAGAATCAGGTAATTACATTGCATGATAATGAACTAGCCCAGTTACGGAAGCATCAATACTGCCTTAGTAGTTCCTGAAAGTGAAAAAACTGAATTAGTGTGCCATCAGAACTGTGTTAATATACTACAGAAACACAGCACAAAGCTTACAGCACTTCCCTGCTCCTGGCCTCATACTTATTCCAGTAAGGAGACTGTGCCTTGCTGCTGCTGTCTCTGCAGGTCTCATCCATTTTCTCCTCTCTGGAGCTGCAGAGACTGACCTAAACAGCAGGTACTGGAACAAAGTTTTGTTGAGATCACCTCAGAAGAAGAGAAAAAAAGAATGAAGGTATGGAGAAACAAGGAAAAGTATGAGATAAGTAACATTCAAGACAAGAACACTGAAGTGCTGTTGCTGCATTAAACCCTGCTTATAGCCTCTGTGCAGACACATAGATCAAGTATTGTGAGGACTGAAGCCCATAGGAAAGGGAAATGTTGAAGACAACTGAGCAATTCTAGAACTGAAAGAAGTAGATGAACTAGCATCTATACATAGTAAAATAAAGGCAATTTTACCTTCAGTAGCCCTCTCCCTGATAAAGTTATCGACCATATCAACTTAATTTGGTTCTACTTATTTTTTCTAGTCTTGTTAAGTCAGCATATCCTGACATAACTAAATACACAATATCCCTTCCAATTGCAGTTGGCCTTACAAATTTTATCTAGGGTCTCCTAGAGCATAGTTGTGATGAAAAACAAAAGATGCAGGAAGCTTCAGAGAAGTCACACACTCAACTTATCTTCTTATCCACAAATTCCCTCACAGTTTCTTCTGTACTTGTTAATTTATTGAAAGGGCTCCTGTGCTAACCAGAGATCAGCCTAGCTAGCCTATTCCTGCTTGCAATGGAAAAAACCAAACCAGCTCTTAACTGCCAGCCCATGCAAGTCTTTACCAAGCAGTATCTATACTTATCTCTTTTTTGTTTCTTTTTCTCTCTCACATAGAAAAAAATAGAAGGGAAAAAAATGAGAAACCACATTTCCCAAGTTCCTCTGAAAGTTCTGAGTCTAGTTCAACTCATCTGCATCAGACTGCCTTGGGTCAGAGCCCTTGCTGGAAGGACTCTGAACTCCTGGCTGGAGTGGAATTCAAGGCAAACCACACTGCTCTGTGGCCCAGCAGGAGCCTGAGCCCCCCACAAAGAGGTATGGGAAACATCTGACACTCCCTTCTCCTGAAAATCTACAAACTGCTAATGAGATGCAGAAGCTGGAGATGAGACAGGACAGTATTTCTTGACTTTGCATAATAATGTGCTAGTTTGCTTTTTCTTTTACATCTTTTCACACACATTCAGTTCACTCTCTCCTCTCCCCTTTATTTTTTACTTTTCATGTGCTCCTTTGAGCAGGAACCTTCTGCACTACACACTTACGGGACAGCACAACTGAGTAGAACATTATGTAATTAGAGCCTGATCCCATTTGTCTCCCCATCTCTACCTCTCTACCATGGTAGAGCTGCAGAAAGTGAAGTATGTTAGAAAGGATCTGAGATGTCTCCCTGAAAGCAAAGAGGCTCAAGTGTTTTTTCTCTCCTGAAGATATTTAAAAAGCACACTGAAAAACACTCCCAAATCCATCTTTTCTTTAAAAAAAAAAATAATAGGGCATTTATTCTGTTTTTGAGCCCCCATGGTTCACATTTTCAAGCTTATGAGACAGAAATGTATCTTTATCCTTGAATGGAAGTTGAGTTTCTAGCAGAATCACATGAATTCATGAATGTGGAGCTTTTTGAAAATGCCCTAAATATCATGAGGTATGGACAAACTGGCAGCCCTGGGCCCACCCACAAAGGCAGTGGATCCCTGAGGAGCTGCAGTACCTCAGCCCATCTGCACCCAGCCACACCACCCACCAGCCCTCCTCAACTCTGTTCCAGCTCAGTCTTGCTGCCAGGCACACCCCAGGGCTGGCACTCTCAGATTAACTTCAGAAAAAAGAGATTCCTTTCTGTGGGAGTTCCTTTCAGAGAATGCACTGCTGTTCCACTTTGTGCTCATTTTTCTGTGTTCCTCTCTATGGCTAGAAGAGTGACTCTATTTCCTTCTCCCAGTTCCTGCTGTGAAGGCAGGTTCCTCATTTCCATTGCACCGTCCTTAGCATGCCAAAGGTGGCACGTGAACCAGGAGTGAATGGTGCCATTTCAGTACCCATTCTGTACCCAAATTCTGAAAGAACCATGGCCACAGTTCACCACAGGCAAAAGCAAAGATAGATGGATGCATAGCACCATGTTGTGCCATGCTTGGAGATAAGCTGTGTAGCCACTTATTTTGCCTTTCCAGTGCACAGTCATATTATTTTTGAATAAATTTGAAAAATCCAAATCATAGACACAGGGAAAGCAGGCAGAATACTCTTCTACTGTGATCACATGCACTCATTAGTTAATAATGATGATCTGGGAAGGGATATAAGAGACCATCAGTGGGACAGAGAATGGGGAGACTGCAAATGTAGGTGTTCTCAAAAAATGAAAAGGAGCATAACTGCCAGTTCTTCTTAACAGGGTAACACCTCCTTATACTTCATAATCTGAGCCACTGTTTAGGTACCTCTTCTCCCACTCTAATCTGTTGTGTTTGTAATCTGTTCCTGTGTAACTGTGCATGAGCAGAGGATGAAGACCACTGTAGACTGCTATTGGAACCGAGTTCTAGACTCTGCTATCAAAAAAATCACAGAATTCTCTCAGAAACATCATAGAAACTGTTAATGACAATACAGAGGTGAGTATATGCAACTTCCCCAGCACAGTTGCCCAACAAATGATAATTTTTTTTTACTTTGACCACAAGGAATTATACACTCATCATAACTTGGACATCAAGATAATGCAACATGCAAGTCTTCATAAAGGAGAGATGATTGCATGTTTACCTGATGGTTCCATCTCAGCTCATTAATTTGAAATCTACAAAGAAATGACTGATTGCTCAAATCTACATCTAACTTCAAAATCGGCATTTCTCTTCTCCTTCCTTTTATGTTGAAGATGCTTGTCTGCTCAGGACATGGAGCAATTAGGAAAAATTTTGTATGAGCCTTAGGAAACCTACATGAAATTGGTAGAGCACACAAGTTTCAATTCCTGGAAATGGCAGAGAGACAGAACAGCATCTGGTGGGTGAGAGACCTGACTGTCAGAGGCATGTCAGGGGCACAGGCATGTTCTAAGATCTGATGTCAGCTCTTCCATTTGCTTTTGTCACAGCAAGATCTTAACTAAAATATTATCTTGGCAATATTGCCTAAACTTTGACTGTCTGACTTTGCAGCCGGAGCCTGCTTCTGCAGGGAGGCTGGATAAGATGACCTCTAAAGGTCCCTTCCAACCCTACCATTCTACGATTTCTATGATTGCCTTTAAACACTGCTGTCCATAGGTCTCAGGTAGATCCTTTGAATGAGCACATTCGCTTCATCATTAAGCAACTCTGTGTCTTCATTATTTTCAAAGCTGCAGAAAACTTCTCAGTTCTCTTTTTTCCAGAGGTGCTCAGTGTTTGACAGCATAGTCCCCATGGTCCTGCTGCCCCACAGTACCCTCTCCCACAGCCCTGCTTCCCCACAGGCTGCCCTACAGCATTTCCCCATAGCCCCCCCTTCCCCACAGTCCCCCTTTTCCACAGACCCCTTCCCCATAGTCCTCCTTCCCCACGGACCCCTTCCCCATGGCCCCGCTGCCCCACTGCCCCAGAGCCCCCCTCCCCACAGTCCCC
>WBNH01008254.1:64789-88110 GCA_013401255.1 Urocolius indicus
GCCTCCTTCCCCACAGTACCCCTTCCCCCCACTGCCCCACAGCCGCCTTCCCCATGCCACGGCACCGTCAGCCACGGTAGCACTGTGCCCACTCCTTCACTCTCATCAGCGGGAGCACTACAAGTGTCTGTACACTCAAAGCAACAGTGAAGGATTTTTCTCTAGATCTTTCCATTCTTTGCAAAATAAGGTTAATGCCTTCAAAACCATTTGGGCATAGCCTGGAAACACAGAGAAGGAATTAGAAGTAACAACAGAGAAATCCTGTGTTCTCCTATGCCTCGATAAATACATTACATTAAATAAATAGAAGAGTTTATTTGAAGCTGCTCTTACTGTGCAAAGTTTGTCTCTGACTTTTCAAAAGAGCAGACAGAGCTAGAAAAAGATCTTTTTTTCTTTGTTCAATAGCCTCCCACAGCCCAATACCACTGCAGCTGCTCATGTCCAGGCAGCCTGTCTCCATCTACATTACTGGCCAACGATTCAGGTTCACCTGATCCTTTTAAGACCGACAGACACACACCACACACATCTCCTCCCCCACACCCCCACCAAAAAGCCCATCAACTCCCTTGTATAATATGGTTGTCACAGTGCAGTCTTTCCTTTTAATCCATGAGCTGAAATGCAGTGATAGACGTGGATACATCTGCCTGAGAGCGTGAGGGCTGTGGGTCACCTATGGTTTTCAGTGATGACTGATATTAGATGTACAAATTAACGTTAACAGAGATGGTTAATTATATTTTATTTTTCCTCACATAGAAAATATGTGCCTTCTGTAAGAATGTGCATTTGGTATCCCCTCCTTTGCTCTCCCCCAACACCCCGCAGCGTTCCTCCTGATTTAGAAACTCATAGTCACTGTACTTCCAGATCTGCTCAAGTGTCCACAGCCCTGACCACATTTAGGACCTAAAAGTTAGTTTGTTTTATCTAGACTTGCTTTATCCTAGGTCCACCTCCCTTCAATTCAGCTTCTTGCTTCTAACCTTTCAGCTTATCAGCATTGATTTATTTAATATAAAGTAGTAAGGTTACCTTAGATCAATTATACCTTTTTTTCTGTGCAATTTCCAATGCTTAATACATCTGTTAGTGCTCAGCCGCAGGGACAACTTGTCCAGCTGCATCCTAAATTATTTCAATCCTTAATTCAATTGTATTTTTGTCACAGCCCAGCCAATGAGCATAATTCTTTTATAGCTAAGAAGCCTCTTTAGAAATAATCCAATAGCCCATATTAAAATATAGGTCCTTGTGAAAACTGCCAAATGCCTGACTTGTCATAACTTTGAAGACAGGCTCTGAGTCTCTTTCGGCATTGCTGATTCTTTGGTGCTTGGAGGCTTAATTTTAAAACAATCAGCTCAACAAAACCAATTTACTTATAACTGTCTGAACTAGTCAATGTTAGCTGGGAAGCTAATTGGCTCTTTGGTGCTGCACTTGGACAAATGCTGTAACTGAGGGCAACTGGAGGTTTCTAAGTACTAAATCAGTTCACAACTTGATGGACCTGTTGCTATAGAACTGCAAAGGCTCTGGACAGTAAAAGTAAGTAAAACCCATTCAATCCTATACACGAGGTGACCACATGGAAACACTCTAAGATGAATGTGTAAACTTACATAAGGCAAAACATACACAGAAGTTCTTAAATGTTGAGAAGACATTATTTTTTGCCTTTCAACTAAGGCCCACGATGAAACCTGGATCATTCTGAATGTTTATATTTACAGATTGACTTTGTTTTTAAAAGAAATATAGATTTAGCATTGTCAGTGTTTTAGAGACTATTTTCAATTAGCTACTGGGGTTGGTGTTTTTTCTCCTTCTGTCTCAAAGAGATAGAATCACAATATCAAAAGCTTAAGGAAATAGTTGCCTTAGGAACACTGACAGATAGAATGGTCCATTCTATCAAGCTACGAGCAATGGAAAGCTAATTGCTTTTAGGTAGGTAAGGTGAATCTGACTTTTTGCTGTGCTTGTGCCTGTTCAGAGTCTAGCACAATAGAATTCTGATTTGGATATAACTGCAGTGTAAGCCTTGGGCAACAGTAGTGTGATCTGTTGCTTGCATGCCTTCCCTTATTGAAAAGGCAACTTTATTGAGCACAATTCATTTGTTTCTGAGTACTCTTAGAAAAGCCAAAAATTACAAGCACAATTTTGACAAGTGAGGCTTTCATTTCCACATCTCTCCATCTGTGTAGATCATTCTCACTAGCCACAGAAGGAGTTCTGTTTCTAAACAAAAAGAAATAATTTGGTAGGAAGCACCAACAGTGAATAATTTAAATGTTCTCAGTGTTTGGGCTTTAGTGAAATCAGATGGTTTGTATTTGGAAAAATCATTCCTGCTGTGTCTTGAGATACAGGTGCATGATGCCTCAATATGAACAAGGCTCTATAATGACTGGCTTTAAATGTGTTCAGTAGTAAGTGTAGTAGACAATAAACAAGCTCAGAAGCTCATGTTAAGGTGCCTATTTCTAATTAATCAAAATATCAGTGCTCATTCTCAGTCTTTTTTGCAGCCTGCACAATTGGACAGATTTTACTTGCTGTACAAGCAGAGATACCAGCAAGAGACTGGCACCTAGATAAAGGACAGGTCTTCCCAGCAAGACAGGACAGATTGCTTCTGGGTTTTTGTTTAGTCTTTCAACAGGAGGAAAATAATATCCATCCAACACCTTGCTGTCAGCAGTGCAGTAAAAAAAAAAAAGAGTCTTAAGATCATTTGAAATTCCATGAATGTTCATATCGTGATATATTTCCGACCATCTCTCAGTCTACCTTTGGACATCAAGCAAGGTGTCTTGTTCTGCGTCTGCAGATAACAGAGGTTATGAAGTATCTTAGAAAACCTTTGGTTTAGGGAGATGGATATAATCCTATAAATGGTTGGCGGTACCAAGTTAAAACACTCTTCACGGATTCTACCATAGGCATATAAGCACAGAAGACTGCTAGATGAAAAACAACCTTCCCAAAGGATACCAGATTAATCTGGTAGCATATTCTGATAACTGCCTTCTATAAAAGCAAGGGAAAAGTGGTAGATATTAATCTGTCATGACCTCACAAAAGCAGCTGCTACAATGGCACTTGGAATTGTTAGTCTGAGCAGAAGAGATGTAGATAAATAGAACTGTTAAACCAGGAAAGGAACTGACTAAAGAGGATATAATACTATGT
Organism: Urocolius indicus; assembly: GCA_013401255.1. Taxonomy (NCBI): domain Eukaryota; kingdom Metazoa; phylum Chordata; class Aves; order Coliiformes; family Coliidae; genus Urocolius; species Urocolius indicus. The sequence goes on from WBNH01008254.1 coordinate 68,000, forward strand.
TGTGCTGTAAGGATAATTACAGGCTTAGAGATTAAACATGCTGAAAGATCTGTTACTGGGATTGAATTTATTAAATATTTGCATTAATAATACACATCCAAAAGTTTGTAGTTGCTAATGAAATTTAGAGATGATGAATTTGGCAGGTAATATTAAATCAGTGAATAATAGGACTCACAGAAAAAAATTCTTACACTAAAATCCTAGAGTAACAGAAATGGGATGGAAGCAAACAGAATAAAATGTTAAACTTGGCCTTTAAGAACTAGAGAAATAACAGAGCAGAATGACTTGGGTGGTTATAACCTGTCTATGGACAAATATTTCATACAGGTGTGGAAAATGCAAGTGAAATCCCCTTCTCATTAAAGTCCTGCCTGATAATCCTGGGAATTACTACTGTTTCACTAAATGTTGGTAAGACTTCTGAAATCTAGGCCATTTTTGCTCAGGAAAGGTTTATTCCCACTAGAAAAGAGAAAGATTATATGAATATGTGCTGTGGTGAACCCAGTGGACTACAGGAGATCCAAGCATGTTGGTTCTCTTACTCTTCAAAGTAGGGAGTAGGTCAGTGTGTGCCCTTGTTCCCTTCTGGACCCTGCACCTGGATTCTCTCTTGTACAAGCCAAGATGAAGACAGGAGGATGGAGTGCATCTCATGCACAGCCAGACTGAAACCAGGAATGTTCCCAGCTTCACTACACTTATACACAGCTTTGCAAATTGCTCTCATACAACTATCTCTGAGACAGAATAAACCTGATGCTAAAGCAGCAGCAAGAGCCAGCGATTCAAAACAATTATCAAGAAAGAATATTGTTAAAGCTAGAATTTAACTGCTTCTGGTGTCAAATGTCCCAAAGATTCATAATCTTTAAAAGATAATAAGTGCTGTAAGCTGGAAAGAGGCCAAAGTGAAGAGTGTGCCTATAGAGAGGAGGCAATAGCAAAACCATGAAGAAATAAAATTCCTGGAATTCAACATCATCCTCTCCACACACACGTATTCTGCATGTGATAAAATGAAAAAGACTCCATGAGATAGCTTGCTTGGGGTCCCTTGAACAAGATCACCTGATGCCGGGGTAGCAGATCCCAGGTAAAATTAAGCGTGTAATTGTGACAAGCTCAAGAAACTTGATAAGAAAAATATAGATGCTACTACTATCACAGCTTTTAAATGCTAAGTAAACACTATATTTGGAATGGCAATATGATTTTAGAGACACTTTGGCACAAACCTACCCAACACATTCACAGCAGTCCAGGAAGCTGGAGCTGATATATCTATCACCTTCAAAAGGTGTCTGACACAGTCAATAGCATGGTATCCTTTACCTGCTAACCTAGAAAGATGGGCATCTCTGTCATGTTGCTATCACTGTGAAATTGGTTTAACATTGATTCAGTCAGAAGGCTGTTGTCTACTTTGTTCCCACTTCCTGCAGCAACTGGCCATTCCCCAAGTTTCTTCCATCACAGAATAACCAAACCTAACTTCATTCAGCGTATGCACCTTCTTTGAAAAATGTTTAGTCTTTCAGTGCCAGTGGGCCTCAAGGCCAGAATGAGCTTGGAGTTTCTGTGGATGTACCAGGACCTGAAATAAAATAGCTTATTTTATATCTTGTTCTGGATCTTCAAGTCCAAATCCTAGCTTTTCCAAGAAACTTCATCAACCACCATGACTCATAAAACAGTATCTTAAACTCCAGGTCTTCAGTTCCCAATGTACTCACCACTTTAATAAAATTATTCTCCTTTGCCAACTAAACTGATCAAGATTCTTTTGTCCTTTAGTTTAAATGGTGGTGGTGGTAGTGGCAGGTTTTTTTCTCAGTGACAATTACTTCAATTTATTTATAAAGCAATCATATACCCCCTCAGTCACTGTTTGTTTGATTCAACTGCCAAGGTCTTTCATCATGGGTATTGGACATAATATGAAGCAAGCCTGTCATGGTTTAGTGAGGAGCTGCTTTTGCTCACTAACAGGGGGAGGGGGCTGCAGTGCAGGCTCAGTAAGGAGTTCTTGGACTTTCCCCTGGCTCTAAGGTTCGGAGCCACCTCCAGCCTGGCTGGGCTAATCTGGTGCCTCTGCCAGCACTATTTAAGGACAGGAATTTGAAATGCATGGAGGGAGATGGAAGAGAAGGGCAAGATGGGAATGACCACGTGGAGCCCGCATCTAGGAAAAGGCAGAAGGAGTGATGCTGGACCAGAGACATCCTTGTAGCCCACTATGCATAGCAGAGACCCCCCGTGACACAGGCAGCGAGAGTTGGAGACTCCAGGTCAGAGGGAACGAGCAGTTTAGACCCTGACCCGGAGAAGATGAACTGTTGCAGTATCTCATCAGAGCAGCCCGGCGTGTGGGAGTCCCCGAGCTGGAGTAAGGGAGGACTGCTGAGGAGCACTTCTCCTCAGGAGTGTGATAAGCAGCAAGACACATCAGGAAAGGATTGATGGCACCTCCCATTCCCTGCCCCCGGCACTGCTTCTGCAGGGAGGAGGTAATGACACTGGGCTCAGGGCTCCAAGCCCAGGAAGAGAGAAGGGGTGGGGGAAAGGTAATCTTAAAGAGCTGGTTGCACTTCCATCATTCACCCTACTCTGTATTATTTTTCCTTTGGCTGTTTCTGTTTGTTATGTTTTAGTTCAAGGCAGATTAAGTTTCATTTTCTTCTCCAAGCTGAGTAGCCTTGTCTGTTTTGTCCACGACCATAAGTGGCAATCCTCCCTGTCCTTCAGGAGTTCCAAAGTCTGTAGTACTTAAGTCTAATCACGATCTTTTGTCCCTGGATGGGCCTAAACCATGACAAAGCCTCTTTCAGATGTCCCAAATTCTAATATATTTGGACACTGCTAGATAGATCCAAAGGCTGGTTCACAAGGACAGTAGCCAGCCCCTGAGAATTCAAACACTGCTGTCAACAAGCACAGTGAGCCTTCACACCAGCAGTAAATGGAAATTTGGAAGTACACATTAAAATGCTGTTCATTGGAGGTTTTTTTTCTTCATAGACACTAACATATGAGAGTGACGATCCCAGCTTACTCTTACAGCACACAGTATATTGTCCTATATGTTGCAAAGAGAAAGACAGACAAGAATTCAAATAGCTGATGACTAAACCAGTAACACCTGACTTTTCTAAAGTAAATTATAGCCTATTTCCCAGCCAACAGTGGAGTGCCACCAGCACCCTGCCATCTTGCCTGGCTCCATTGAGGTTTCTAAATACAATATTCCTTCCTCTGACTTCAACCCTACCCGCTGTCAAGCTCCATTAGGTGTAACAAGATCCAGGCAGATTCAAGGTTAAGCAACTTTTTCATAAAATCCAATTGAGGACTTTCTTACCTTGAGGGTGCAGCAGCTATTACATTAACCAGATTGTGCACATTTTCCATGCAAGAACTAAAGGCATATATGTATATGCACAGTGACTTAATTCTCTTAGGAAATAAGCGGGGGCTTTCTAGATTCCTCCCACCATAGCCATCGTGATCTAGCTCAGCTAATTGAGATCTTGTGGGGAAAAAGGGTGTTCCTTAGCAAGGCCTTATTTTTCCAGAAGCAATATGGGAGTGCTGTTGTCTAGCGTAGGAAGTGTGTGTAGATTATTAAGGCTGTAATAGTCACGTGGAGAGAGGGGAACCAGGTTTAAAAAGCTCCTACTGGCTAGACTACAGCTTCAGCTCCCAGAGATACTGCAGTTCCAGAGTGCTGGCATCAAGGAGGAATCCTCTTTCAGTCATCTTTCCTCTCCTCACAGGTATCAGGGAATGGGACAGAGGCATCCCCAGTGCTACTTGGTGAGTCTGTCAGCAAGATGGCTTCAGGGCTTTGCAGGTGGGAGCAGAGGCTCTTCTTACACCCAGAACAGAGCTTGTCTTTTACTTGCTATGGGAGGATGGATGTGAGNNGGGGGGGGGGAGGGGGATTATATGTGGGGGCACTGCATATAACATGTGTATGTATTTGATGCACGTGATGGCAATGACTGCCGGATGGTATGAGGAGTAGACAGCAGTGTAACTGTGCATGAATGTAAAACGTAAATGTATGGGCAAAGAACAAGTGTTTACAAGGTACTAGGTAAAGACTGTGCACAGGAGAAGTATCTGCAGCATGTATGGCATTAAGTGTCAAAAAAAACCCAGAGAAAATGGGGGCAGGAAACCACAGTAGTTGAAAGAGAACATATAAGTTGCATGTTATAAGTGTATAATTGAAACAGTATAGCCACTACTCAATCACTTCACCCACATAAAGGCTTTAGGACCCAAGTCACAACTGGGATCTTGGAGCTTGAATCAAAATCCTTTTGTGAAGGCAGAAAATTACTAGCACCTTTGCAGTCTGTGGCCTACAGAGAGGAGGGGAGGATACTAATATGCAAGCTTTAAGCTAGGTTTCCTTTTCACATTCCAAGTTATCAGAGGAACCTGCTATTCCTTGCAAACTCTGACTATAGCACCTCTTCACATATTTACAGTTACAACACTGTATTATCAGTCCTAGCAGAGTAAATAAGAACAGTGGGCTGTAACACCACTGAGAATCCTCTGTGCTCTGACCTGTTCTCATTGACAGCAGGCAGAAGGAAAGCTAGTCAACACTGGGGAGCAGAAGGCAGTTTCTGCCTTTTGTGCTCAAATTTCATTCCCTTTACAGACACTAAATGTAGAGTTGCTGCTTACAGCTGTAACAGGAAAAGCCCCCCCCAAACCCCTTTCTGCACCTGTATTTAGCCCACTTTTGGCACCAGTCGTTCTGCCAGCTAACTCACTGTTCATTTTACACGTAAGACTCGGGTCCCATTTGGAATAGCAGCAAACAGTTAATGTCCTGCAAATATTTCAACCTGACAACTGAATCCTACCAGCCCCACGCTTGCCAAGACAAAAAAAGCCAGGCATTCACCAGTCCTGGCGTAGGAGTATTAGCAGTGTCCAGCTCTGTCACCCAACCTGCACCTCACCGAGTTCTAACGTCAAAAGGCAAGTTCTACCGTTTAACTCAAGCCAACGCTGGCAGACAGGGCAAAGCTGCCCCTGTCCTGCAGCTCGGCTGGGAAAGCAGAGAAGCGGGCACTCCAAATTAGCTCTACCTGTTGCCCGCGCACCGCACTCTCGGGTCGCTTGCCGGGGGACGCGTATGTCGCCTGGCGGGAAGGAGCGGCTGCGAGCGCCCGGCGCTCCGCGGCACGACGAGCCGCAGGTGTCCGGCTCAGGGGGACGTGCCGCCGCTGGATGCGGGGCTCCGGCCGGCTCCCCGCAGCCGTGCGCCGTGCGCCCGCGGCTCGGCAGGCTGCGGCGCCCGGCCGCCGGCNTCCCCGGGGGCACCCCGGCGGGCGCGGGCGCCGCGGTCCCCCCTCTCCCGCCTCATTTGCATGGCTCTTATTACGGCCGTGCCTCGCTCCTGCCGCGCTGACACCGGCGGGCTGGAGCGCGGGCTCGCCTCCAGCGGGAAGGGCACTTCCGTTATCTGCGCTCCCACACCCCGCCTCGCCCGCTCCCCCGCCTCAGCTCGCTCTCTCTGGATGTTTAAGGCAAGGATGAACAAACAGGCAAGGATGAACAAACAGACCCAGCCCGACCGCAAAGTGTCGGTGGTGGCCCCCTTGCCGGAGCGCGCGGGGCCGCCGCCCCCGAGGAAGGACGTGGAGCTGATCCTGGTGAAGGAGCACAACGGGGTGCAATATACCAGCAGCAGCCTCCTGCCCGCCGGCCCCGCGCCGCGCTACGGCACCCAGGACCGGGAGACCTGGGGCAAGAAGATCGACTTCCTCCTCTCCGTCATCGGCTTCGCCGTGGACCTGGCCAACGTCTGGCGATTTCCCTACCTCTGCTACAAAAATGGAGGGGGTAAGAGCATCGCTTGGGTTTTTTTTTTTTTTTTTTCCCCGTCCCCGCACCCCAAAGCCGCACCAAGGGCGGGATCCCCTTCTACTTCCCGGAGTTCCAGCGGGAAAGCCAGCAGCCGAGGCTTGCCCCGCGGCTCCCGGGAGCTTGCCCCGCTCCCCGCGTCGCCAGCCGGCCCCGCGCGTCCCGGCCGGTGGCCTCCCGCCCGGCCCCGCCGTGCAGCTCCGGTCCCGCACGGTGAGGATTGCTTGCACGTCCCTCGGAGTTTAACTTAGTTTTGAGCACAGGCACATTTGCCTTCTGCTGCTACTTCAGCCTGCTTAACGCTTTTTTCGTTCGCAAAAAAATAGCATCAAAAGGGGAGGAAAAAAAAAAAAACCTCGAACCAAAACCGCTTGAGCAGAAAAACGGCATCTAGAAAAGTTAGCGCCAGACGACTGAAAGGTTTCTTGGGGGTAGTTTTAACGGGGGACCGGGATTCCTACCCTTTCTTCTGCCGTTTGAGAGTTCTCTCCCCTCCGAAGTAGGTATGAGACGTTATAAACAAAACCTCACCTCCTGCACAGTTTGGCAATGACAGCAGCAGCAACAACAACAAAATTACACACAGTAACTACAGTTAGCTCAGATTGTCTGGGACAGCTTCAGTAAAACCTTAACTCCATCATCCCGTTTCATCTCCTTGAAATACGCTGTGTTGTCAGGGATGACTCCACACTGCGACGGAGTAACACCATCTGCAAGGTGGGCAAGTGCTTTCAAATCACACACGGGAAGCACAGACCCTGCCTTGCAGATGGAGGGATGTCTGTGAACAGGGAACGGCAAAGAGAGAAGAGCTGCTAGATAGAAGGCATGTTCTTTAAGACAGATATTTATGTCTTGATATGTGGTTGCCTGGTGATAAAGGCTAATGGTTCACACTTGTAGCATGAAATACTTGCTTCCCATGGAAAGAGGAATCGGGAATGGGAAAATCCTTATCAGTTAGTGTGGAATGACACTCATCCTTGGAACTTCCTAGGATACTAGAAAGGGCTGGTATACTTAGTTTAGTTTGGTACCTCCAAAACTTCTGAGGTGAGTCAGAAAATCTCTCTGCTCACCATCCAGACAGGCTGAAGAAAGCAGTTAGTTCTGAAAAATAACCTCCACCCTCATTTCATTAGGTCCAAAAATAATTCTGGCAATTCATAGACAGTAGCACAATGCACCACAAACTCAGCAGGCACCCACAGTGTCAAGTGCAGGTGTGGCAGCAGCAGCATTCATGCCACTCAGTACATAGGTACCACTGTCACATCTCCAGGTTTTTTAGGGGAAGAGATACATTCCTCTATCCCACATTGCATGAGGTGACACTCAGAGAGCTTGACCCCTTTTCTATCAGATTTTGAGTCACAGTTTCCTCACGTGCTTCCTTTAGAATTTGCTGCTAGCTCAGGCACAGCAGGCAGCAGTCTGCAACTCTCTTGCATTTTGCTTAGTCCCCATGTATTACATCAGTTCAGCTAGAGAAATCTAGGTCTTCATTAGCATCTTTTAATTCAAATACTTACAAATTGCAGTGGAGAGAAAGCTATTTCATAGCTACAAGGGGCACCTTTCAGTGAGAAGTTTGCACTAGTTATTCCATACCAACAGAGTGAAATCAGACCTTTACAAAGTAGAGAGGCCCTACATTGTCAAAGTCTATAGAATGACTGAGAGCTGCTTGCTGATACAGAGATCATAAACACTCACTTACTGTGCTTTTCAATAGAGAACAAACTGCAATATAAAACATCTCAATCAACACCTAGGATGCCGTTCTTGAACACATACCTAATATTACAACATTGGTGCTTAAAAGACTTATTTTACCATAAAATAAAAGATGAGATAACCCTGATGGTCACAAGCCATCAACAATGGGCTTTTCTAAGGACGTGTTCTCATGGAGGACATCAGCTGGCTAACCTGGACAAAGACACATCAGCTGTGGCTAATGGGGGGGCAAACTTAAGTTTTACAGTTTGGTCGTATTTGTCTTGGAGTTCAATCATTCAGATTGGTTTTCTGTGTTTTTGATGGAGTATGGCCACCAGCATATCAGCTAATAGTATTCAGGAGGGCAGAATTTCCAGGATAAACCCTGTGCTGAGAAGTGGGGAATGGAAATATCACCAAGGACTGGTTAAGAGTTCTCTCCCTTCTCTTTACAAGAGTTGTCTCTACATTGTCTTAAAAGTTTTCCACCCATTGCCTCCCATGTTGGACAATATACGTCAATATCAGTATCAATTCTATTTGGCAGAAACTCCTCTAAGAGGATCAGGCTCAACACAAAACTTTGCCGACTTTCAAGCCAACTCAGTCTCTTCTGTCTTCTTTTTGGGAGCTTGTTTGGTCTATGGGTAAATTTTCCTACAAGACCAAAGAAAATGAGGCAACGAGCAGAGCTCTGGAATCTTACTGGATTTCATTGATATCTTTCTCATCTTAAATCACATATATTCTTAAATGTTTCATTGGTTGGTTGTTTTTTCCCAACACTGCGACTGCAGGAGAGAATCCTTCTAGCACTAGAGTAATTTTTGCTATCTCAAAAGAATAATCCAGTAGGTTTCATATAGCTGCTGGCTTACCTATCTCCATGCAGAAGATTTAATAAAAATAAAGGTATTAATAGACATGGAGAACAATTTATTTCATTATCTTAGTAGTTTTACTGGACTACCAAGCAAGCTAAAGAGAAAAAATCAGGTAGCATTTCCATAGCATGTTCAGACTTGCTCTTTAAAATAGTTTTATAAGGTGATTATAAGACAATAACAGTTCGTCTTTTGATATTTATAAAGAGTTGGTAGATTAAGGGAAAAAAAAATCCAAATTATTTTAAACTTGAATTGGATGTTGTGTATAAAGTAAATCAGTGGAAGGGAAAAAGTTTCCTTTCCTCTTCCTCCCTCAGTTTCTCTTTGTTCTGAGAGCCTCAGCAATTACTCAGCCTCAGCAATTTAACTAGAGCTGACTTTAGACAAAGATAGTCAAATGTGAGTTATGAACTTGTATATCTGCAACAGAGTGATACAAAATAGGCAGTGAAAATGAAGCACATTGCAGTGCTGTAAGTCCTAAGCCACTGAAGTATTTTAACGTTTGCGCTCAGCGTAGCTAGTCCTATCTAGCAAAAGAAATTGTTATCCTTCTAAAATCTACGCCCAGAATGATTGCACAAATGCTCTGAAATGTTGAAGAACTGTGTCAAGAACATGAAAGTAGAAAATGCGATACCAAATGGATTTATGTCTGAAAAAAGTGGTGTGAGTGGCATGTGGACTGTTACATTCCTAGACCAGCTATGATTAATTTAAGATGCCAGCAAAGACAGTAAGGGCCTTTCCATGCAAGTAAAAATAGGTGGTTCTCAATAAACCATGAGAACTTAGAGGAACTCAGAAACAAAGTATGAATACACTCTGTATTCCCTCATTCAAAGCTGAATTTTACAAGGATATGTATGCATATACACCCTCATTTTTGTACTAGCCAAATCCTTAAGTTTCTTTCTTTAATAAACTCTAAGGAAATTTCCTGATTAAAAACCAGACATACAGGCTTTGGAGTTAGATCTTCAAGTCCCTCACATACAAAACTCTGGTAGTTTACTTCAGTGGGTTTTACTTACATATGGTACACCCTACCCAGCAGTACATAGACAGACTTTTGTATGTTAGGGAACTGGAGACAGCACTGGTTGCATTAGGAAAAAAATGTGTTTGTATTTTAACAAGCTCCCAGTAACAGAAGGCTAGAGAGTAAGAAGCATCCAGAAGCACTAAAATACTGAATGAGTAGCCAGAAACATCTGTGTTTTGGGAGCAGCCTGCTGAGAGACCCCAAAGGGACTTCTGCGCAAAGATAGATGGCAGAATGTAACCCTTCTGTGAACAGCTATGATTTTTGGAAACATTCTTCTGCTATTAAAAAAAATAATTCCCAATCTTACATAATCTAAAAAGCTAGAGCACTTCCATAGGACTTGCCTGCCTTTCAAGGGCAGAAACAGGTCCAGTAGCTGAACTATACTATAAAATGGGCCACAGAAAACTTTCAGGACCATTTAGTGTGAACAGACTGGATGAGGTCTTGCCCCCACAGACTACTTGGAAGTGAGATATGCCCACTATGTGCCCTAAACCACTTTGTAAGATGATAAGGAGGCTCTGTACAGATGGTAAAATTCTGCAAGCTCTCATGAAGCAGATAAGAATACACTACAGAATGGGGAATTCTCAATCAGCACCTTGTCAAGTTTGGCTGTTCAATAAACTCCACAATTTACATGTATTTGACAGCTGCTCACAGCACAAGGAAAATCACTGTTTGTAGCAAACCAAATACTTCTGCACAGTCCAAATGTTGTGGATGTTTCACGAAGCAGGGTAAGTCACTGGAGAAATCATCAACTACAGTAATTTCTACTGGCTGTTCTCACATCATAACACATTTCTGGCAAAAGCCCAGTTTTCTTTCTTGAAAAAAAAACTCCCTAGTTGCATGAGTCTCTAAGTGGTCAACATCAAAACAAGCCTTTGGAACGCATGCAACCTTTTAAGTCCTCCCCAGTTCTGTAAGAAGCTATGCTGAATTAAAGAATGAGACAGGTATTAGGCTCAAATCAACTTAGGAAAAGATATTTGGATTACATCTGAAATTTTACTGATGCCAAATGAAGTTGAGTAATGCCTCGTATGATTAACTGATGTGCTCACAGTGGGGGAGGATGGTGCTCAGTCTTAGTTAGAAAGCTATTGTAGTTTTTGTACAAGACACTTCTAGTGTTAATGTTCATTTTTATTTTGTTTTCCTGCATCATCATTGGCAAAATTAATATTTCCCATATAAATTTGAGGAAAAAGAATTTACCAATATAAAGTACTTTTTTTTTGCTGAGAGTATTTGCAAGGTCAGTCATGCTCAGACCACTTACTAGGAAGCATTTAATTGCCGGATTAGTCACTGGAGACTTACTGTATCATAAGAAACAGATTAAGCTTTTAATGATTTTACAAATAGCTGCAGATAAATGTTTTAACAGTTCTCTAGCTATTGTCATATAGACTTTTAATCTCCTCTGAAATATTATTTTTGAAGTGTTTTTAGACCACATTACTTGGAAATTTGTTTCAAAGAACAGTTCCCCATCAATCAATAAACTTTAGAAGTATCTTAATGCTCTCTTTTCTCTTTGTACGTCCATAAGCTGTAATATAGGTCTGAGAAAACCACAGCACAGGTACCAAAGAAACATACAACTGAACTCAAATATCCCCAAACAGAGCCAACGCAAAGCCAGGAGCCAAGAGCTGTTGCACAATGAAAATGACACCTGTGAAAGTGTCATCTCCCAGAGAGCTTGGGAGCCTCACTAGTGCATTGCTTCACCAAAAGCAAGCTATGATGCTGACCAGAAGCACTTTGCTTTTCTACTAGGCTCTGCACCCCGCATTTCACCAAGTGTTTGCCACCAAATGTTACCACTATTTTGAGAAGGAATATAACCTGGCACTTTGCACTTCAAAGTGCAAAGGTGGATGACCCTATCAGGGTTTACATTCCAAAATAGCATTGATGGTGATAATAAGTCAATTTTGAGGTAATTTCACGGCAAAGCCTACGCCAAGGGTTTGACTCATCAGTCAATCAAAGCTTAGATGCAAATCCAGTGATTTTGATTTCCTAATAAGGGGGTTTAAGTTCCCATTAGCACATCAAACCAGCGACCTCAGGTTAAACTGTTAACACTGATCTCCACACTGTGGCCAGGAGCTTTGTACTCCCAGGCATTGTATGACATTGAGGACAATGTTCAATTGGTCAGTGTGATAGTACCTCTTGCCCAGAGTTGGATTCAGAGCCAGCTCACAGTTGCTCTCTTTCTCATGTAACTTCATCACTTTCTTTTCCTTGATTAGCCACTACACATCTGGTGTATACAGAGCATAGATTCACCTGGCTCACCAGCACTGTAGCTCATGTGCCAGTCAGTTGCCAGCTGTTTCTTTTAAATTTCCTGCTCTCTCCTGTGTCTTGTTGGCTCTGTAAAATCTTCAGAACTGTAATGTCTGTAGGGTTATAAGCTACTATGTCAAACACCTACTATATATGAAGCATTGTGAATAGTTGATAAGGAGGAATTGATCTTTCTCACCCAAACCTTTCATTAATTCTAAAATTCTAGTTTTGGATTCTGATGTAAGATGCCATGAAACAGTGTGTAAGTGGTACACTGTGTGGACTCCCAGCTAAATACCTGGCTGAGCAGATAAGTTATTTGTCCCTGAACAATTCCAGCAACTCTTACACTGACAATTTTACAAAATTTCTAGAGACATACAGCATAGAAAGGTTCTAGACAAGACTCATAGTATTTAGCTTGACATTATACCTAAGAAGACCATCCTATGATTAACGTAGGGCAAGCATTCAGAACTGATCTGAGGGGTGCTCCAATCAATCACGAAAACTGCTTTTCCCCCTTTGCTCCTCTGTGTTACCAAGATGATAAAAAAGCTGGTGGGAACCAAATGAGTTGTTCTGACAAAAGCAAAGACACTCCTTTCTAAGCACATTGAATTAACACATTTTGATTCCTACTTAGAAGCACTTGATTCTATAGTAGGAGTCAGAAAAGACATCAAGTAGTAATTGAAAATCCCTGCTTAAGGTCTTCCTCCCCTTCATTCCTGTTTGCCCTTCTCAATTCTGCCAAGAAACTGAAATACCAAAATATCCCTAGAAAACCATTCCAATTAGTTATATATCCCTCCTGAACAAGTCAATTCTGAAAGTCACAATAGGAAGCCTTCTACATTCATATTAACACCTTTTAAAACAGATACAGGAGTTTCTCATAGTTTGGCTAGCGATCTCCAGTTTTTGGCTATTTGTTCAAGCTGAAATAGCAGGAACTTAAGCTTTGGTTGTTTCTAGTGTGTTTTCTCAATAATATCTTTTTAAGCTCTTTGCTAAACTCGCTGGGAGCAATGGTAAATAGAAAGGCCATATTAGAAGTGTAGCAGCCAACAGCTCTTCTTTACAGAAGAAACCAAAACATCTCTAAGGAAACTGAGACATGATCTATATGGTTTTGGAACAGAATTTCCTTTTCATCTTCTGTCAAAATATCACAGAGCTCTCTGTCAGTCCAGTGAATTTGTGAATACAGCTTCAGTGGTTTAATGATATTATTTCAAGACAGATACTTTCCTCCTTAAACTGATACGAAATAAAACACTAATATAACCACTTACATATAAGATCAGACAGAACATACAGATTTAGTGAGTGTTTAAATATGCTGTGACAGAAATGATGATTAAACTCTGTCTACAATTACTGAATCTCCTGCTGTGAATTAAATGGAAACAAATGGTTTAAAGAATTTTGGAAGTTATGAGGAGCAACGTCCAATAGCTCATGGTTTCATTTTTGCTAGGCCTAATGGGAAGCACATCGGCAACTCCCAATTCTAAAGTCTTTGTTCCACCTTAACCAATTGATTAAATAGTTAAGATTTGTAATATGGGTCTCTAGAGTCATTTGCACTGAAAACTCCATAGCTTTTACTTTTACATGCATTGTAATTATTAGATGATGTACCTAACTGCTCTCAGCACTAGTACAAAATCATAAGCCATTACCAAAGACATTTTATACTTCAAGACATATCTATATTAAAACACTGTAATTCAGAAGACAGGAAACAAATTTAAATGGAGTGTCTTTGTAATACAGTTGTAGATCTTTCAGTACTACCTTGGCTCTTAGTACTTTCCATTCTCTTTGGATATATTCTTCATGTACAATATGCAAAACTGTGATAATGGATTTGGAAGAGTCTTGCAACTGACTTCTTGACACGAAACGTGACAACAAGAAATTATTAGTATATTATTATTGCTATTCTTCTTGTTGTTATTCTTGAAATAAGTTACATACTGGACAACTCCACTGTGCCAATACAGTTAGAATGTAAAGATTCCAGGAGTATCACATTGATTATAAACATTCAATTTAAATCCTCAGGGCATTTGGAGACAAAAGATTCCTATTAACAGCCTATTGGCCATGTCTTGGCAACCTGTAGTTCCCTCCTCCAACTATAACTCCTCAGCCTTCTTCTTTGCTTCTCCCTGCTTCCAAGTTAAGTCCTGAACCTTTCATGGCAAGATTTCATCCAAACTGTGTAGAACTTACACAGAAGTGCCAAGTCAGGACAGTTTGAAATGAAGGGCTTTACTGACACTCAGAATTTGACCACTTGAATATGAGTCCTTCATGAAATTGGCACCAATCATACCTATACCTCAAGTAATACTGAATAATCCCTGTGATCATGGAAATTCTGGAGAGAGAGCTGCAGTATAATTCAGCATCTTAATTTCTGTATAGATTCAATGTACTTAATTTTAGCCATATAGATTTTGAAACCTTTAATCCATAAAGAAGAGGGAAGGAGGTGTCAGAAACAATCAGGAGATGGTTAAGTTCCTTGCCTTGTGACATTCTTCATGAAGACCATAGGAAAAGCTGTCACAGCTATCTTTGCTTTATTTTCATTCATCTTTCGCCTTTCACCTATTCTCTATTTAAACAAGTTTTGCAATTTCCCCCCTGAAGCATGACAAAGGTGACAACACAGCACACTACTTTCAGAGCTAGAGTCTACTGTTCAGAAACAGAAACTGCCAGCAGAGAGATCTAGCCACATACTTCTTTACACTCATATTCATGCAAAGCACACTACCAACTTTCCAGTGCATGGAATTCCATGATAACTTATTACTAAACCAAACTCAGACATAACTGGGCAGACAGTTGTCTTTTGCCAGTCCAAAAATGTTTTTTATGACTAGCATTCTGATAGCTGGTATGCAGTAAGACAAGCTGCCCTCATTATACAGTAAGCCTTTTTATAGAAGATGGTAATTTTTCCAGTGATCCTGCTCTTTAAGGCTTTACGAGCACAACTACTCACTTTCAAAAGCACAAGTAATTGCAGAAGCTGTGCTCTTAATATAGATAATTAACTGGTTGCTGTTGTTTGGCTATTACTATTGCTTAAAAATATACATTAATTTTAGTATCCAAAATAGGATTCAATGCTGCCAGACTGGTGGTGTTAAACTGCACAGATACAATGTCTTTCTTGGACTGCTTTGTTATAAACTGCTTCCCTAGAACAAACCCAACATCAGAAAAGCACTATTGGTTAGATCCTACCCCATTAAAGGACACAGGAGTTGTGATTTCAACAACAGAAGAACATTACTCCTTTACAGTCTTTATTTCAGAGCTGGAGAAGAGTACTGCATGATTTCCAAGCACTGCAGTTAGTGACAGAATGAGTAAAAAGACGCATTTTGCTATAGCCCTCTTGTTAGTTTAAGAAACAACTTTTGTGGCATTGATGTACAGGAAGGATTGTGGCTGAGAAACTGCATAGCATTCACCTCTACTGAAGTCTGTAGAACTGTGGAAAGCCACTGATTTTCTGGCTCATTAGCAGCATGGAAGAGTACACGCTATCTGATTGCCTTGCTGACCATACAGACAACCTGCTGCCATAGGCCTGGCATACCTACTGAAGAAAGAAACCAACTAGTGTGTATCTTGTGTTTTTCATAACTATTCATAATTTATTCTGTGCCTTCTGAACTATGTGTACTGAACAGCACTATTCACTTTTATTCCTCTTTCTCTGTGTTTTTCTCCTCTGTAATCAAACACCTCTTGCAGTGTCTATCCTGAAGCACACCAAAGATAACAAGGCATTACTTGGCCTTGAAATCCATATCTCTAGAAGTATGATACTGATTCCAGTCAAGTTCCAGCTTAATAAAAAAAGGGAGAGGATGGACTTTTTTCAGAGTATTCTGAAAACTTTTTTCAGACCACAAGGTGGAGCAGTAGATCCTCATAGGTCTGAGTAGCTCTAACAGCAACCCACTGAGTTTACGGGGAAAAAAAAAAAGACATACTGGGGGACCTAACTGGGTGGTTCATGACTTTCAAATAGACAGCTACCTAGTAGTAGCAATAACTGCTCCCAAACGGACCTTTCTTGAATTTCCCGAATAATTTCATTCATTAGGACATTATAGGAGTGGCAGTTTTTAGCATCAAGGAGCTCCCTCGTCAGCATGGCCACAATGACAGCAAGAAGACAACCCACTGATAACAAGATGTTATCCCCTGAACACATTTTTCAAATGAGTGCAATAATGTAATGGAGACACAGACTCTTCTCTCCAAGGAATGATACCAGGAGAAAATTATTGCTCAAGTAGTAAATTTAGGAAATTGTTCTCTAGAGATGCCTCAAAAGATATACCTTTAAAAAACACAGACTTCCACTACTATTCTACTATAAGAAGACATGCTTTTTATTTTCCTTCTTCAATGTTAATGTGACCCTTCTTCCAGCAGTTCTCAGCACCTTACCTTCTTGTTAGAGGCATCATTATTTCACAACACCAGTAACAGCAAAGAGTTTCACTGAACAGGGACAAATAAGGATATTGTACTAACCATGATATTAGAATGTTCAAGGCCAAGTTTTACCAAAACATCAAGTTTACAGGTTAGAAACTACTCAAAAGTTCCTTTGCTACATGACTGTCAGCATGCAGGACTGTATCTGCCTCCTGATGACAGAAGAAAGCTCAAAAGCTTATGTCCCCAACTGAGGGAGGATTACAGCTGTACACAGGCATGTTATTTATAAGATTTATCACAAAATTAAAGAGTAGCTTTTGCTGTGCATTGCTTTTGTCTCCTCTTCAAAAAGAAATGCAGATATGTCAATGAGGTCACGAGCACCAGAGATACTCCAGGATTTTGTTTTGGGGATGAGTTTGATTATTTGCTCATTTTCTGCTGCTTGTTTCTCATTTATGTATGGCTCTACAGCCTTACTTAAAATCAATAGATTCATAAACCACAAGGGAGAAATCTTGACCCAGCTGAAGTCAATGGGTGGCTTTTTTCCATTGACGTCACCAGAGCCAGGATTTCAACCCAAATAAGAGACGTCTTTCTCTTAAGGACTTCTAAGGAGACAGAATTTCCAGACTGAGAATTATGTGAGAAGAAAAACAGCGTAAAGTAGTAAAAAACTATTCTGATTAAAATGATATAGAAGACTTTCACTGGCTAATAACTGATCCTCAGTCAGGATCGGTACTTTACCTAATAAGCAAAATGTCAGGACTTACATAAATGCTGGTCATTAATGCACAAAATTCATTTACTTTTTAAGAATTAGACTATGATCTTGGCATTCTCCTATGTAGGGTTCAAGCAAAAAAACCACAAAAACATGCTGTTTTAAAAAGAGATTTTTAACAGTTTTAGGGAGACAAATGATTAGTAAAGAATCTCTTTCTAGCTATGAAGGTTAAAGTGAAAAGTTGGGAAAATACAAAGCAAGTACAAGAATAAAAGTCAGAAGGCAAATAAAAGGATTGGACTAGAAGATCTTTACATTTTAAGATGTTTTAAATTATTCTGAGGCCTAAGCCGTGGTTTTTGAACTTTTGAAGTTGGTAGTTGTAGGAATATAGCTGACATCTCTTTCTCCCTCAGCTCTTCCCTAAAAGAAAGTGACAGAAAACAGTTACCAGGATATTTCTAAATTGGAGGTTAATCCTTCAATAAAATATACAGAGACTGACAAGACAATGGTTGTCTTTAAGCCTAAATGAAGGGATTTGGAGATCTTAAAGATCACCTACATTTTTTCTTCTAAAGACTGTTTTACAGTCATGAGGTATTATGTGTTTAAAAGCTGTTCAGAAATAATTAAATAGCTGTGTGAGAAGTTGAAAACAGCAAGCTCAGTCACACTGATTTATCACAGGATTGCAGTAATCAGTGAACAAAATTGACCCCCATTCTGCCCTAGCAAAAGTTTGCACTGTGATGAAACAAGAAAGATTTTGCTTCAAACTGTTAATAGGCCTCTGCTTCATCTTGGCAGTGAACTATGATGGGCCATGAGTTCATTTTCACATTCTTCTATGACATTTCAAGCTAGGAGGCCCTGTGCAGAATGGCAGTGATAAAGTATGTACTGGACAGCTTGAACTGAGGGCAAAGTTTACTTCATTGTTTAAAGCATATTAGGAAAATAGTCCCCAAAATAAGAACAAATATAAAGCTTAGGTTTCAAACTTAAAAACTTTTGCCTGATTAATTCCCACAGAAGAATGAGAATAGCAGGACAGAAAACAAAGGATGCTGCTAGTCAGTACAGCTAGACTTATGCAGCACTGTTGTGCTTTAATGCTGGTCTAGATGAGACTTGGTTTACCCTTTGAAGCAAGAGAATGCCAAAACAAGTAGTTCTTACAGTCTTCCTATTTCAGGGATGCTACTGAAAAGTTTTCTTGTTGCCCAAGACACCCAAAATCTCAGAGACTCCACCTGATGGCTCTGCATTGCATACAGAGTATTACCGTCACTGTCTGAGGCCAAATACAGATTCTTTTTCCAAGTGGAAAGGTTTCATGTGAATTATATTTTTGTGAAATTCTTTTATTCAGTCCTAACAGAAGGATGCAAAGTAAAAAAGCCACAGCCATTGGAAGTTACCCTTGTCCAAGCCTGTCATAATTTTCGCACAATCTAATACCAAGCACAATCTTTGATAAGAGTCCAGAGTCTTGCATTGTTTTAGGCAATTATGCAGCAGCAGCCTTTGCTGTAATGGTCGTTTTGGCAGAACTGTTGCCAACAGCATCACACACAGCCGTTCAAGTTATTCAGTTATTATTCAATTTATGCAACATCTATTTTATGTAAGGAAATAATGTTTGTCACTAGTAACATACTACCCCTTTCAAAATGTGTGTGAAATCTCTACTTTGTGGTTTATATAACATATCTAAGAAACATAGATGTACCAGAAAACTGTACACATAGAATACTTCCAGTAGTGTTGACAGAAAACATAGGTGGATTTTAACAGAACATGGAGAATAATTTTATAGTGAACATAACTGTCTGCTTTCTACTTTAAAGCCTTGTGCAAACGTGCACAACATGTCATTTGCAGCTTCCTTTAGTACCATCAGAAGGAAGATTTATTCGGAAGGTTTCATTTATAACATCTGAGAGTGAAGGTTAGGTTTACTAGAATTCTTATAGACAGGAACATGTAACTGTCTTGTGCTTCTGTGATAGAACAAAACCTTATTGACAGGAAGGATTTAGAGGATTATTTTGCACGAGAGTTTGTAAAGATTGAGATATTAGAGAAAGTATTACAATATTACAAATAAATCTCTAATAAAGCCTGGAAGGAAAAGGGATGTTTTGCTTTGGTCACTGAGTCCAACAATTGGAGTTACAATTTATAATTGGATTAATAGCTAAATGGTAAAGCAAGTTTTAAGCATATGTCAGAGCGTTGATACTTGATTGTTCTCTATCAGGATTTCAAGGCATTTACCTCCTATTGGTTTATACATTAATCCTCTTGAAAGCTGGCTGGCACTTGTCTAGAGCTGATTTAAGATGTCTTGAGCACTTTGTTTTACCCTGGCACGGTTATGAATCTCATGATACCTAAAAAGGATACTGTGTCCTCTCCAGAGGGTGCTTAACTTTGGGTCTATTTTTTATTTTGACAACCTGCAAAAGAAAAGCAGTCTTTAAAAGAAAAACTCTCCAGAAATTGAACTGTTATGTGTACAGAACAAAACACATTTAACGTGCTTTGTCTCACAGTGTACATTAGCTACTATTGTGGCTTTAATTATCTCTGCCAGGGCAGTTGTGTCACATTGTATTGAGCATCCAGTGCAGGTGGTACAATTAAGAGATGAGTCTCCCCATGTGTACCCTGTACAATGTACACAGGACAGTGAGCAGCTCCCACAAGGGCAATCCTGAGGATGTTAGAAAGAGTCAAAACGATGGGCTGAAATCCAGAGGATCCATCCCAGGCCCTTTTCTAGAAAGTTGAACATCTCAGGGTTATAAACTTGGCATCCCTGAAGCATCAAATGTGCAGCTCAGAAAGTGGGTACCATAACTTCGTGTAGGTATTAAAAAAATACCCACATAACTCTTCAACCTGCCCATATATGAACCTGCTACAGCAAGAAATACCTGTAAGGTGGGATTTTTAAGCAGAAAAGTAGGCCTCAGTATTACACTAAATAATTAGTCTAGAAAAGAGGAGA
>WBNH01008257.1:0-10841 GCA_013401255.1 Urocolius indicus
TCTGAAATAAAGGTCATTATGTTTGACTCTTTTTTAAGTCATTGTAGTAGGATAGGATGGGTTTGGATTTTTTTTATCTGAGGTAGCAACTAAAGCTACATTTAACTAATTTCCTGCAAATTATTTTTTTCCAAAAAAGAACCAAACAAAAATTTTGAAGACACAAACCACTCTTGTTTTTTAACTTGCCTCACTCATAATCATCTCTCCCTTAGAAAAATTCTAATTCTCCTTATTTCCAATAATTGTCTGAGAATACTAGACTACCGTGGCATGGGTAAAGGTCTTTCACAGCCACTAGCTCATCTGTTTCTCCTCCTGCATCTGTGCCATAGACTACTGTGGCATGGATAAAGGTCTTTCACAGCCACTAGCTCATCTGTTTCTCCTCCTGCATCTGTGCCATAGAAATTACAAGAAGATCAAAAATAACTTTGATTTTCTTGAGGCTATAAACAGTCACAAAATTTTCACATCTTAGAAACATTTATGTGCATAATTGTAACACTTATTTGATTCACAGGTTTCATGTAGAAACAGAAAAGTGTTTGCTCAATAACCATTATGTGGAAAAGTAATGTATACCTATTGCCTGTTAATCTATTACCAAAGAGAAAGTGAGACAAAATAGTCAATGTGTTAATGGCCTGCAGGATCACAGGTGTAATATAATACTCCCATGAAGGTCTTGAAATACTTAACTGTGGATAGTAAACATAAAAAACCTGTATTTCTAAGTGAGAACTCTGTACCTGATGCCCCAACACCCATTAGCAATGTGTGTTAATAGAAACGTAAAGCTTTTATTTAACCCAACAGCAGCCTATCCTTCCACCTAGTTTGGTTTCTGTCACTACAGTAATATCCTTGCCTTCTCAATAAGTATTTTAGGTCAAACTGTGCACTATTCTGTGCAGAAGTTCACCATCTTTCTTTCTCCTTTCACTAGTGATGTCCCTCCTTGCCTCCCAGACCTATTCCAGAACTCTCCTAAGTAATATAGTTTCCATTCTGTGCCTGTCAAAGTTATCCAAACTTAATGAATCTACCTATAGCCATCTCACCCTCCATAGGACTAAGAAATTATTACACTATCTGCGCTCTGATAGCTGCCTTATCTATATAAACCACCTGCTCATTTTATTCTGAAAACCTTCCCATAGCCCTTGGTAGCTGTTGTCCTCTGTCTGTTGTTGACCTAAGATGCTTTTGGTTCACAACGCGTCCTGTCTTTGGTGATTGAACTTCTCTTCCTCTCAGCATCTCTTCATCTTTCCAGGGAATAANATCCAAATTTCAGTAATCTCATACATTTGGCTTTTTTTTTTTTTTTTTATTCTTGCAGTTCCTTCATTGTAGTAGATTAAACTTTGTACTAAAACAGTCATATTTCATTGCATACCTCTCAGTTTCAGGGCTTAAGAGAACGCTTCCACATTATTAATTTTTCTCTACTTAAATTAATGGTTTGCTGCCTTGGAAAACAAAGCATAGAACTACATGATATACTATGAACACTATACATTAAAAATTTGTGAGGATCTGATATGAAATGCTTCAGCAAAGCTGAATACTGGCTACAGTTGTTTATGTCATGGATTTCTATCCTTAATGTATTTCTTGTCCAGTATGAATTTAAACTCACAGAAACACTTGGCATCTGCAGCATCCTGTATGAAGGCCCAAAAGTCCTTGTACTTGTGTTACACTTGTCACCTTCTACTTTAACTTGATACTATCCAGTTTTCCTGTTAGAAGAGACAGCAACTATCCATACATATTCTTTCTGTATTCCAGCCATCATTTCATAGACCACTTTCATTTCTTCTGTTACTTCTTCACAATATCTCCCAGTTTATCATTCTTTGCATAGAAGCCATTCCATAACTTTGGATATTCTTTTTGTTCTCCATGTAAGATTTAAAATATTAAATGTAGTCNTTAGGTTGGTTAGTTCCATGTGTGTTATAGCTTCTTTTCATAATTATTCCTTGTTTTTCACATTAAAATAAAATTAAAAAAAAAAAACATTAAAGACCATACTTCCTCCTCTCTTACAAGCAGGTTTATATGACTGAAAGCTCTGTGATAGCTGCTTAGTGCTCTCATAGTACTGTATTGTATGTCTCACATGACGTACAACAAATGTGATACAAATATGTCAGCCAAAAAACAATGCAGATTCATATAATATGAAATAGCTTCTCAAGAATCTAGATTCTGGGATAAAATATTTGGCCAAAAACATTTTTTATGTATGCTGGCACACATATGCATACACAGATACTTTCATATAAACACACATAGATGTGATTGTAGAACTCATGCTACTCCCATTCTGCACCAAAACCTCCATTACTGTCAGTTTTACTTTTCATATATCTAACTTCTGGCAAAAATGTAATTTTAAAGAAGTGTACACATCTGTTTATATGTCTTGACTGACAAATGTTGGGGATAAAATACCACCAGGTATAATTCCATTGACTCTAATGGTTCTGTGCTGGGCACACAATTTGACCTCACATATATTACAAATATTTAAGTGCATTATTTTTGCAAGGTTATGAACATTTTGCATATTCTGAAAAAGTCAGAGACAAATAAAGGGAAACAGCAAGACAGGCAAGAGAGTGAGGGAACATCCAATTAAGAATGTCAAAAGGATTTAAATGTTCTGTTTTCAACTGCTAGAACTACTTATGTATTTGGAAGCCCTGGCTGAAAATGTGTCTACCCTCCTCTAAAACCCATCATTAAATGTCACCACTGTCTTTGACTTCACTCAGAATATACTGTGTTTTCATTTCTGCGTAATGGAAATACATTTAAAGATATTTTAAAACCTATTTTCTTTTTCTTAATATAAGAAGCAATTGGCAATTAAAAATAACTATACCTTTTCTTCCTATCAGATAATTTTAAATGTTTTCCAAATGTTTAAAGTTTACAGTTTAAGATGATAAGCTTATTTTTAAAACACAGCTGGCACTGTCCCAAGTTGAATAATGTGACACAATCATTTTAAACTGAATTGTAAAAGACTTAATTTGATCAACTGTTTTATGGACTCCATAAGTTCTGATGTGTACAACAAATTGAATTTTTTTAAAACTTTGGATATACAAAATAACACAAGATCAAACAGTCACATCAGCCCAACAATCAAAGATGTATATTGGGAACAAAGCAGTGTGTACACTAGTAATTCATTCAGATACTATGAGATTTTTGTGATTTGCTATTTTTTTATTATCAGTGCTGCATATGTATAACACATTTAAAGAAAGTTACCTTACTTTCAGGTAATTCTCACGTTCAAAATAAATAACTTTGCCCTTTTAGCTGTAAAGGAATTTAGGATTCAAGAGTTAGTGAAATTAGATGGCTTCTTTTCTCAGAATGTAGAATTCTTCCACTCAAACAACAACATACAAATAAACGAAGGTTTAGGCAAGCAGAGTGTTTCCAAAGAAACACAAGGAAGAATTTCTTCACTGTGAGGGTGACAGATTACTGGAACAGGTTGTCTAGATGGGTTGTTGTGTCTCCTTCTCAGGTGGTCCTGCTCTGGTAGGGGACTAGATGACCTCTGGAAGTCCCATCCAACACATAACATTCTGTGATTCTGTGAATTTTGCTAGGACTCAGACTGCTGTGTCTATGTCTTTTTTTTTTTTTTTTAGGAGCAAAAAAAATTGGATCTTTATGTTGGAAGCAGTGACAAAGATGCAGAACTAAATGAGTAATAAGAATTTATCTATTGGTACTAGATCATCATGTGAGGTCGTATATCCTTCATCCAGGTACTGACCTTGTTTTATCCTATTTTATTAGTTTATATGGGAAAAGTTACAAATACAGAGCTTTGAGATAAAAATTGAATACCAAAATAAGACTGCAAACTGTAGAAGTGTTAAGTCTGTCAAACTCGAGCAGATATGTTTGTGACTACTTCTACTGAATGATTCCAGAAGGTGTGTAAAATTTAATACGATGGAAACACTGAGACAGTCAGACAGACTTTTAGAAGATAGGGTCACCTTTTTCATTTTGCTCTTTGATTCAACATTAGCAAAATATAGCAAAAAGGGGTAGGAATGCTCTTTTCTTTTGTTTTTTTTTTTTTTCCTGAATTCATCTGTGTGTATGGTAATCACTGACCTAAAAAGCCTACACCAACATATGCTGTAAGAAAAGCTTCAAGCAACCTCAGCATCACTACAGAAATTTCAGTAAAACATCTGTTAACTAAGACTCAGTTATGGGATTGATATGATAGTGATATTATTTTAATAATAACAAATGTATTTATCTAACATGTTAAAATGAAAGTCCAAAAGCTTTCATTGTCAAAAGACTACTGATGTCAGGATTTTATATTATTTTATTTGTTTCCAACAGCCAACAACTGTGGTGCATGTTAACACTGCAGAATGGAAAGCATTTCATTGCTATTTCTTGAGACAGCAGAGCACTGATAAAAGGTTGTAAATATTTGAAGCACCAACTTTAACTCAAGAGTGTTTTCCTCAACATAATGAGAGGAATACTCAGAGTAAAAAGGGGGAAATAATTTTTGTGAACTCTACTGGACTCTCACCTATCATGTGCTTTACAAATTCAGGTTTTGTTTTAGTTTGGCTTTTTAAATAAAGCATGAGAGACTTTGGGATGACCCAATGTAGTTCTCGGATGACAGATTCTTCCGAGTAGATATAACTCTAGTATTTAAACTGCTTCATCAAAAGATTCAGTAGTTGTTCTATTATATTGTTGCTTCTACACAGTAGATCCATAGGATAGTGAAGACTACAGATATCAATTCAACATAGTTATTGTGTGATGGGATGCTAGAGCTGTCAGACATAAAAATATGCATATTGTCTTCTATTTCATGTTACATTTGATAGCATTATTGATACTCAGATAGTTTTATTTTAGACTACTCCTAAGCTATTATTTTACTGGCAAAGTATACTCTCTTTCCTTCACCATAATCCTTTATGCTTTCAACACAACCAGTCCTTGCCTTCTGCTCTGCCACAAAATGGTAGCATAGAATAAAATAATTCCTGTTCTACTCATTTATATAATTGGGAGCTCCTGCTGATACATTTTTCTTTCCCAAGTGAGTGATGTAGGGGCTGGGAACTGTACTGAATTTCTTGTACAATTATAATCTGAAGCTCCATAAAAGCTATAAGAAAGGATAATAGGTATGTATAAATCCTATCAAGAAGGACTTCTGTTCAGTTGCAAACATGTACTAAAGTATCTATTATCATTACTCTTGCTTTTGAATGCATGTTTCAAACTCAAAAAATGTACTTACTTTCCACTAAAAATAAAAAAATCAAAATTACATTTGAGAAGAAGTTTTGTAAAATTTATAATTTTAAAATAATTTTGTGTGCATACTTGTATCACATTTTCTCTCCTGCCTTCACACTTGTCTTCCTATGAACTCTGAGGTTGTAGGTGCAGTTGGAGCTATGTGTTTTTAAGTACATTGGTAATACATGACTGCATAAAGCATACTTTACTTTTTTAATGACACAGGTTAATCCTCAAGATCACAGTAATTTCAACTGGAAAGTAGCAGAATGTTTTCAATCTAAATCCAAAGTCTGAAAATTATCAGTACTTACTTAGTGACTGCATAAAATAAGCTAAAGGAAGGCTAGCTAGCATGTAAAAATATTTAAGCACAAGCACACAGATGTACCAAAACGGCCTAATCCAACATTTTATCTGGTCTAAGCAAGGCTAACAGTGTAAGTAAGATATGTTACAATTACATCAAAATCAAGAGAGTGAAATATAGATTAGTCATAAAATTCATCCTTCTGTGAGAGTCTTTGATCGTTAGACTTACAGCACACTCAGATTTGAAATAGGAAATTCCAGAAGCCAGGTGAGGAAGCTGCATTTTCTGTTTCCTGCTTCCCCAAAAGTGTGTAGAAAGATGCAGAAAGACTAACAGAAGGTCTGGAGTAGCTATGGGCTTTTGTAAGAGGGCAGAGTTGTACTTGACATCACGGCATGGAGAGTCTCAGGACAGATTTCATTCTGTCCTTATGTCCCTGCCAGAGCTAATTCTGGAGGGAAGAGTGTCTGTAAAGTTCAGCAGACATCTGTCCCTCTCTCCTGTATCACGAGCTCTCTCCTCATTCTTGCAGAGTACAATAGTCTTTGAGAAGCCCTACTGCACGTGCTGCAAGCTCAAGTGGAAGCAGTAAGTTCTAGCTCTCCATGAGATTCTATAGGTAAAAAAAAAAACATTAAAAAGTTCCTTCAGTATATTTTTATGAATAAGTTGAAAGCAAACAGACTAGTAACACTCCATATTCAATACATTAAAAAATGTTTTTCTGTTCCTCCCATCACAGATATTTTTCCTCTCTCTTCTTTCAAGATCACGCTAGCTCCTTGACCTTCCTGTAACAACACGCTTTGGCTTTCTGACCCACTGACTCTGCAGTTTTTACAGAGTCTAAGGAAACTTCCCAAAATTTGGCTACACTCAATTTCAGCTTTTACTAGCCTTCCTTCATCTACTGCAATACTCTTGACAACTTCAAGACTTCTCTGAACTTGACCATTTGCTGCACATAACAAAAATGAGAAGAGCTGTGAGCTGAGAAGACGTCCCATCTGTTGTGTTGGTAGCAGTGCTGAATTCTCAAGTTTTTCTCTGTGGACATTACTATTTAGTTTTCCACATCATATATATTCAGAGTAAAGATAGCCTTCTCCTTTATCCTTTCAATTAATGTCTTATATCTGTTTTGTCCTTAAAAAAAAAAAACTCCAAGAATTCCTCCAGCCAAAATCTCAAACTTATTTTTCCGTTAAAAATACAACTTGAATAGTTGTTCACCTTCCCATGTCCTTTCCTCTTCCCTCAGTAGTTTATACTATAGCTATTCCTTTTCATATATTATTTTCTAAATTTTTCAGAGACTCATGATCTTGTATAAATGCTACTTCCTTTCAGTGTGTACTACTGCCAGTAAAGGGTCATACCCTAGCAAAACAACTCAAAAGTTTCAAAATTCTATCTTACGCACAAAAAAAATCCCCAAACCAAAAAGTGATTACTATAGACTAGTTGTAAGTGCAGAAAGGGATGCCTCTATGAAAAGTTTATGAAGGATTGTTCAATTTTCTAGCTACCATTGATATTATTCTAATGAAAACTGTTATTACTGTCTTTGATTATGGTAGATTATTGTGGTGGTTTAGCCCTAACCGAACAATAACCAAACCACTCAGTTACTCCTCCTCAACTCAGCAGGATGGGGAGGAGAATCAAGAGAGAGTTGTAGAACTTTCTGGGTTGAGATAAGGACAGTTTAATAGAACACCACAATGAGTAGACAGTTACAATGATGGACAAAGGATAAAGAAAAATGAGCAATGCCCAATGTAACTGCTCACTGCGCTCAGCCCAACACTCAGCCCGACGGCAGAACTGTAGTTCCCACACTGGCCACAGCACCGCCCCAGCCCAGCTGCTGCACTTATATCCCGAGCATGATGTCACATGGGATTGAATAGCCTGGCCACGCTCCCCCAGCGGCAGCTGGGGAGAGTTAATTCTATCCTGGCCAAACCCAGGACTATTATCTATGAAAAAATTCTGAATGTAGTCTCATTTTCCAACATGCAAGATGCAATAATGGGTATCTGCCTTTCCCTAATTTTTTCCTATAAGCAGACAAAAAATTTCAACAGCCATTATTCTGGCTTTCAAACCTCAAAAAAGAAAAAGGTCAAGAAGGCGAACAGATAAATTATCACTTTCCCTAACAGAGAAATTGTATCTTAAAAAAAATGGGTTAGACTGATTAGGTATTCCAGCCTATGTAAATTAGCTTACTGAAGACATATCTATATAAATTAATTTAGGTGAACAATGGTTTAAAACAAATCAAATTATTTTTATGAAATACATATATTAATATGGATATTAAAGTTTTCTATTAGATCTAGGGATGATGTTTGAATTACTCATCATGACTGTACATAAGAGCACTTAATGAAACCTGTCACTAGAGGTAAATGCTGAATGCCATACCATTTCAAAAGTAAGAACACTGGGTCACACTATCATCCTTCAATGTCTGGAAGTATAGATGTTTTCTGCTTCATTGACCTAAGAATAGGGAAATACCTTCAGTTTTCAAAGTAGAGTATGCTCACTTTCCTACAATGTCTATGTCATCTCCAAAATTAAAGTCTTAAGCCACAGGAGGTTTTAATCATCTTAAATATTTGATCTTTTTAATATAAAAATAAGCTATGATGAAGAAGCAGCTTTCTGTTGGAGCATACCTCTTCCAGCTTTGATAAGATTATAATGATGTTTTAAACTTCCTTTTATATCCTCCATGTCTCCTTGACAGATTTTGCCTTTTCTCCTACTTTCACAGAAAACTGAGGTCTTCAGTTATTTTCACATCTCCATTGTTTATTATGTTTGTCCACGTGCAAAAGCAAAGAAATGACTTCACAACAGGACCTCAAACACTGGCAAGCTGTTTCTCTGGTCTTCTTTCAAGCCTCATTTTATGACTGTGGCTAAAATTCAATTAATATAACAATTAATATAACAATTAAAATGATGAATCAAATGGATAATATAACCCACTGTTCAAGTACATGAATAAATCAGGTTATGTCAGATCTTATGTTACAACACTTGCTCCTACCTCCGTCACTCTCACCCAAGAGGACAACACACTAACTGTAAAAGATTTGTAATGCCAAATGCTGTAACCTTTAGTGAATTTTCATGTTGGTTTTCACGTTACCTTCCGGTAATGGCTACAGTTCCTGTGAAATGTTCTGTACAAAAGTACTTGCCTAAGAACTGTTCTGTGCTACAGCATGTAACTATTAAAGCTGGCACTTGTAACACAGCATGCATCCATTCCCAGTAGCCTTACAACTGTGTTCACACAGAGCACAAAACTTGGTAGACTGGCTGGCAAACATCAATGGTGAGTTTGACGGCCTCCATCAAAAAACATGAAATGTGCTTAATTTTCCCTTGCCTTTTCAGAAGCACAAATAGTACGCTAATACATAGGTAATATTTTAATCTCATTAGTGCATGTAGTCAAAGAAAATGGACAGCACTTATTTATTCTGATTTTTCCTCTTTCGTTCTTTGAATTTTTTTATTTTATTTTCAGTGGACCTGGATTAATTCCACCGTAATTCTGATGTTTAATTGCAGCTATTTAGGAACTTAGTTGAGGTCCTTTCAATAGTGAAAGGAGGCTATGCCCTGACACCGCTTTGTTGTGTTTACTTGTTTATGGTGTTGCTTGGTTTGGTGTCTCTAAGATTAGACTTAAAAGTCAAACCTGTGTTTGGGACTCTTAACAGACTCTTAAGGGACTCCATTTGTTCCTGGAGAGAAATAGCAAGCAAGTAATCATATCTAAATCCTGTACTTACAATAGTAATATGTGCTCTCAAAATGGATGTTTTTCTTTCATAGTAGAAAACATTGATTAACATATGTATATAGATATTTACAACGTAGACAAAAGAGAGAGAAAATTTGAATCCTGGTGCAGCCCTTCTAAACATCAACAGCAGCACAATAATGGTAGATTATTAGAATTATAATTTGAATATAAGAGTACAACTAAGATGCCAGGTTTTTATACAGTTTTGTCCTTCTTTCTTTAGGTTATAGAGCATCAAACTAATGCCATTGGCAACATGTTGTGGTTTATGGATATTACAATTTAAAAAAAAAAATCCCACTGTTGTTTCTATATCAGCCTTTAGTACTGCAGGAAGGAGAAAACAGAAATATTGAGAAGATCTGAAACTGATCTTTATCCATAAGCAAACAATCTGAATTGTTCATGGCTGATACTGTAGCAGAATAAATGATGCTTCAAAGAATGAGTCTGGTGTTGGCTATTTTTTATTTCCATCAAGAAAATGGAAAAGTATTTTCAGGGGAAGTTTATAAATAAAGAGCTGAAGAGATAAAAGTGCAGGTCAGCTCTCTCCCACCAGAGAATTTTGGCAGCCAGAACAGCTCTGTGGAGGACAAATGTAGTAGGGGCTGCAGGAGGCAGCAGGACCCTGAACCACTAGAGGCATGGGTTGGTTCTCTCCAAGTAAAGCAACTGAATACAAGGAAAGAGAATTTCTTCTCTTTGCAAAGGAAGAGGCAGGAACAGGTGTTCCTGTGAAGTGCTGGAAACAGAAATAACAGAGGTTAGGGGACCTGGTACTAAAATAAAGAGATTACGTAAAATTTTAGACATACAGGGATTTGTTTGTGATACCCTTTCTGACCCGTCAGGGTAATCTGTTCTGGACATGTTCCTGTGTGACCTGATCTAGGTGAACCTGCTTCTGCGGGGTAGTTGGACTTAACAATCTCTAGATGTCCCTTCCAAGCCTGACATTCTATGATTCTATGAATCTATAGGTAGTGTCTCTCAGAAGAGGATAAAGCCTTTATATGCAGAGAGCACAGTCTACATGATGGAGATACATCAACATTGATATGATTAATGTAAGATTCATTGCTAGATTTTTTTCTCAGTATGTGACTCATATTTCATCCTCTCAATCAGTTATTACCTGATAGAATTACTGCAGTTTCTTTGCCTAACAGAAAACAAACTACTAATTTTCAGAGTTGGAAGATTTAACAATACTAAAAATCTCTATTAATGTTTTTAAACAGCTAAACCTATCTATCTATCAGATTTTGTTTTCTTGATATGACACATTCGTGTTCTCTGTTAGTTTGCTTGTAACAAAGTTTCAAGTAGTGCAGGAAAAGGAGGCAGGAGGCC
>WBNH01008261.1:0-12681 GCA_013401255.1 Urocolius indicus
TCTATGATTCTATGATATTTTTACACATTGGCAACTGTGCAGCCAACAAATATGTTTTCCTCCCGATATGTCCCACTGATTGGAGGGATTTGAGTTCAACTCATCTGATTGATAGAAAAACAAAAATATCTTCAGGAAAGTCTAAGGATGGAAAATTTCAGCTCAAATAAGGAACAATTGTGTAATGGAAATTTATGAGCAACTTTCCCAGAATTTCAATGTGAAATTTTATCAGAGATGTTTGTTTATTTCTTTAATTATTACAAGACTGATTAATTTGCAAAGACAAAGACCTGAACGTGAACTCAAAATAATGATCTGAAAGATAAAATTCGGAGCATAGTGTGGAGAAGTGTTCACATATTTGACGAAGGTGGGTTGAAGTTATTTAAGTGAAACAAGTAGGATTTTATTCATGAATCCTAAGGGACTGACAATGTAGAAGTTGTTTGCTTTGGTTTTGCACAGCAGTACTAACACAATATTCATAATGCACATCTCATTGCATTAGCCAGCTAAGTGAGTGTCACTGCTTCTGAAAAGTGAAAGTCTGATTGTACCAAATCATTCTGAATCAGAGCTAGCAAAAGAGTAGCCTTTTCCTCCCCCTTCTCCAAGGAGCTGCCAAGCATGTCAGATCATTCATGTTAAATTATTCTGGATGGCACTGAGATGTGCACTACTGTCATCTAATGGCTGAGCTGCAGCTGTCAAAGCCTTTGCACCGTGAGACTCCTGTAGCAATACAACAGTGGTCCAAAACAGAGGAACCGACCCTTATGTGCTAATTTATGGCTGATTCGAACACGACAAAGAAACAGCAATACGTGGCGATCAGAAAAGAAAAGAATTCTTATCAACTCTAACGATTTCTACTGGCCTGCAGAAAAACCAGTTTATTAAAATCCCATGCTAAAATTCCGGTACAAAGTGCTGCAACATTGTTGATTTAGTCAGCAGCTTATTTGGCTATATATTTTTAACCTCCAAAGCAGGAAGAAAGAGGGAAATTAACAAAAAAAAACAGGAACATTCATACCAGGAAAATGTTTATCTGCATAATTATACCATGAATTATGCTGTGGCTTTAATAATTTCACTCAAGTTAAATTAGAATTACTGACTGAGGCTCAGTAATAATTAAGCTTGTACCTCTTACATATTTATTGCCCTTACTGACCAATCTGTTTACTTAGTAAACAATCTTTCTTCAGCTTTCTTGTGGTTCAGTCCATGCTAGGAAAACTCTAATCTCTCCCAGGTTTTAGCTTTCTCAGTTCCTTTACACCATGGTTTGACCTGCGGGCAAATGAAGCCATTCAAATATTTGCTTATCTTGTCATCTGTTCTCATCAGACCTTGCAATTCCTGTCATGCCCCACATGTCAGTTTAAAACATAACGTCATTAATACCTCCAGTGCACTAATGGATGCTTCACACATGAACGCATTAATGAAATGTGTTATTGTTTTCCCTCACAGGACATTAACAATCTCACTCACGCTGAGCCCCTGAAGCCCTGCAGTGCTGCTGAAAACCACTAGCTATCAAATGAACCCTCAGTTACGCCTCAATAACTTTAAGTTCAAGTTTATCACTGAAGTGTCACTCATGTGAGGAGAAGATACAAGCCTCTAAGGTCTTTTGGGCCCAGCTTCAATTACCATAAAGAGTAACAGGAGGCAATAGCTGCAAGGGAAAAATACACCATCGTATAAATGAAACCCTGTCAAGATAAAACAGCAAATATCTTAGTGTGAATGTAGTCATTTGTTTCTTGTTTCTCCCCTTTGTCTGTGGACTGATGGCTTGGATAATGAAGACAGGGTGGGTTTTCTAGAGGATGGAAACATAAATAGTCTACTATCCTGATAGAGACAGGAATTTATATGATTAAGTCATTAAATATAGGAGGCTATAAATAATTCTTAAGCAAACCGTATTTAAAATTGCTTTTCTGTGTCTTTAAGAATTATTTCCAGACAAGTTGTGAAACAGCCCTAGCAAGTTATTCAGCTTGTTCATGTAAGTTAGCTAAATAAATCTACTTGTCTTCTGTTAGGCTGTGATTTCAAGTGCACTCTGGCAGCAGAAATAGGTTAGTAGCTTTTTCACATCATGAGTACTGTCACTACCTTCTCTATAGGTCAAAGGAGAGTACAAATCAAGCTTTTCCCTGCTTTCACATCCGCTACAGCAAACAGTCTCTGGGTCCACTGTTTTTTAATTATTTTACAAAGCCAATGGATGAAGTTGTCCACTGTATGGTTAGCTTTAAATACCAATGTTCAGAGTAGCTGGTAACTTTGGGTTTTCCACTGAGCATAATACATATTAATGTGTAAAGTTCTAAATGAGAGAAATGTAGCAAAATGCTGGAATGTCATCTAATGTTTCAGTTATTAAATCAGGACATTCTCTTATACTACAATCATCCTTTGGCTTTCAGTTTATTTCCAAGCAGTGACACTCCTGTATTGTGGCTACAGGCACAGCTAGTGGTGAGGCCATCCTGGGAACAGGCAATAGAGATCCCTAACTGTAGAGGAAATGAGTCAGCAAAGGCCATTCTTGGCTTATTCTCTAGAAGCTGTGATACTTCAAGGGGCTGCTAGTGTTATCCTCCTGTGAACTACTCTGAAAGCCCTGTTTTTCCTCATCATTTCAAGACAGGATATGAATTTCAGAGCTCTCAAGAATAAGAAGGTTCTGATGAGCAGCCTGCAAGATCAGGAAGGTCTGACATCCATAGTTGAGTTTATTGTCTGTTGGCCTTTCAAGACAAGGTCCTGAAAAATCTTCACAATTATATAAATCCCATATACATTCTGCATATTGTACCAAATAAGTCCCACAGGAAAAAAAACATCAATGTGGAGATTGAGTCTTGTAGTCAAAATTAACAAACTACTCTAGGAAATTATGAGTTGCCACCACTACAAATGTACAGCTATCTTCTGTAGGATGAAGCAGATTGCCACTAAATGTTATACTCTGCACAGGTTACTCACAAATAGTCATTGTTTCTTGTTTCTAAAATTTTGAAAAGTGGTTATTTTAGAAGCTCCAATATTTACTAGGAAGAACTACTTCTGAGACTCATTCTCTTGTTCACACAGCCAGTCTTCTTGTGCAAAACCTTTTCTTTTCTCCATCATAGATTTCCATAAAGAGAGTGGTAAAATCACTGCCAGCTCATGAGAGATTTTTCTTTCCTGGGGATTTATTAGTGTACCATGTCCTCCTTCTCAGGATCTCACAAATCAGTGATAGATCACAGTGTCTCTGACTCAGATATCAGACTGTCTGCAACATCCTGATCTTTTCTTTTTATTGCAATTAGCTAATCAATATGTCTCATAAACCTATGACCACCTAATGCTATTACATGTGTTCCTGAACTTCATTTCTAAACATTTTCAACCAAGCATTTTTCATTACCTACCCATTTCTTCCCCTTAATTTGCTAATGGGAAGGCTTATAACGAAGTGGAGAATTTTTATCCCATTTACTCCTGAACAAGCTAAAATAAGACATGCACCACAGCCAGAATTAATTTCTTAATGACCTGCTCCTCCCTTTTTAAATGTGCATTCATGTATATGCGAAAGAAGTGTGTTCTAGCACCAGAAATGTCATTTGTTAACTAATCGAAAGGATGAATTACTTGCTATTTGAAGATGGCATAGAGCAGTGTTAAATACATGGTGATGTGTTTCCCACGTGGCTATGAGTATATTCAAGCTGCAAGCTGAGCAACTCAGCTGTTTAAAATAAAGTGGCAGGGAACGTTCTTAGTGAAATCCAGACATTTCTAGTATTAAGTTTTCATATGTCCCCTGTTGTTGTTCTGAACAACTTCCAGACACAACTCAGCTGAGAAAAGTCTCTTGCCCATGCTAATTTCCAGGTCAGAAACAAACTTCATGTTTCGGATGCCAACAATTTAAAAGAATTTTGATACAGTCTGTTCTGTGCCATTTGGGTGCAATATCAGAAAAGTTCTAACCTCATGTAGCCTACTAAGATCACAGTAAGTAATACCGCTCAAGATATATACATATTAATTGGTATGTAAGAATATATGCATACATACACATAGTTGTTTCCACAGGAAGTTGTTACTGATTTCCTATTTAATTTGTTTATTTCATTTTTATATACAGGAGAATTAATACATGAAACATTAAGGTATGTTCAGTTACTAGTGTGCTTCTTGGCACATCAAATGGAGGACAAAGTACCTACCTATGTCTACATTAGGGAGCAATTCAGTGCATTTAGAATGTGCTTGTAAATTTAAGGAATGGATGCTGTGACTGCTTCATCTCTTTGTGTACACAGCATGCAACAGAATAGAATGCTACCTCAGTTTAGCATGCTACAGAGGACTGAGCATTCCCAACACACATGTAGTTTAAAGCTTTCTCATTCTCTAATGTACATGGAAACAAACTTCTTGAAAAGCTGAGGGCTGACAAGTTGTTTTTCTTTATCTATTCTACTACCACAGATTATTTGTCTCCTCTTGCCAAAGGAGCTAAGCAGTCCAAGAGCAGCTACAAGGCCTGCCCAGACAGTAATGATAAAGACTCTGCAAAGGCAGACCCCTTGGTTTATAGAGGTGCATTTCAGAAACAACACTATCATGCAAAAAACTAAAATTTGTTCAAGTACCATCTATTTTTTTCTCTATATTTAGCATTTTCTTTCCACAATCCAGAAGCAGTTGCTGCTTTTCTCTTTCCTTCCTTATCAAAGCATGCACAAAGTGTCTAGTCAGGGTGAGGAGGAGCTCTACCCAGTTGGTACTGCCTGCCTGAAGCTATTAATTCTCTGTTATCTTTAGTCACAGTAGCATCCAGTCAACATTTTCATTGGAACCATGCTCAGATATGCTACATTAATTCAGAAAACTACCTTTTGTCAGTGAGCATTACAGATTATTAGTCGAGAATATATATATATACTTATATCTGGAGAAAAGTGGTCAGCTTTCTATTAAAAGT
The DNA here is from genome assembly GCA_013401255.1 of Urocolius indicus. Classification (NCBI taxonomy): domain Eukaryota; kingdom Metazoa; phylum Chordata; class Aves; order Coliiformes; family Coliidae; genus Urocolius; species Urocolius indicus. The sequence continues at coordinate 5,012 of WBNH01008261.1, forward strand.
GCCCAAGGGCCAGATATTTAGAGGTGTTCAGCTGTCTGAACATTCAGTGCCAGCTGAGTCTTGTAAGTATTTTTGAAACCTTCCCTCTTGATACGTTAAGATCAAATTACTAAGTATTTGCAGTTGCCTAAAATTCTTCATAGGTACAGGTAACAGGAGAAGATGGGGAAGAATCCTAGCTCATAGGGAGAAAACGACTTTTGCTGTACAGTAGAGTAATGCCAACTCTTACTGATCATGCCTGCATTTCTTCTAGCAAGTAGTGCTCAGAGCAGCTGTGATCACAGCTCTGTCCACTTAACACGTGTTCTAAGTATCTACCTGCACATTAAATCATCAAACAGGCAAACATAGCTTCATGCATTTTGTAGGGTGCCCTCTAGCTATACTCTAGGACATGTTTGCAGGCTTCTTTGCTGTTATAAGTAGCAAGTCCAGTCTTAATGTTGCAATGTTAACAGACATCAGCAATAGTGAGAAAGCCTACATGTGTGTAACTAGTGGTGACCAGATACCTCAGAGTTTGGCTGATATTCACTTGGTAGAGTAAGACATAGTGTTCACCTGGTAGAATAAGACATAGTGAGTTGCAAGTTTTCATTTTCAGCAAGTAAATTTGCTGGGAAACATAGGGCTGAAATACAAAGTAGTACAACGATCAAACAGTGACAAGGGAAGACAGCAGTTGGAGATTTCAGAAGACAGCAGTTGGAGATCTCAGAGTAACCATGTGAAGCAAATAGGTTTACTCTTCCTCTAAGCAAGACACATGCTGTTATAGTATCCCATAGTTCGTTGCTTTTCTCTCATCCTTAATCCACATTACATTGCTAAAAACGTGCTAGGGTGACAGGAGTTCTGGTATGTGTCTCAGAAGCCCAACAGGAAGCAAGTCACAGACCATATGATCTAGTTTATGGTTTTATCCCACAAGGCTATTGAACTTTTAACCATTGAAAGGTGATGGGTTTTTTTTTTTGAAACTGGACTATTCACATAATTTCAGATTTTTAATTCCTTTTCATTACCTCCAAAATGCACACAGGGATACTAAAAAACCTATTGATAAGAACACAAAGTATGTCTATCCTTGACAGTGCTAGTGCACTACTCTTTAAATCTCTAGTATCTTTACAAGCAGCATTTGTGAAATGTCAAATATTGCATAGGCAATGATGATACAGCTGATGCACATGAAAGAGCAGCTTACTGCTTTCAAGGACAACAATCCAATTTACCAATACTTCTAAGGAAGCTACTTGATTCTTTTCAGGAATAGGTATTAATTGTAGGGTATTATCGGAAGAGCTTCATGTTTTCTAAATGTTCACAGACATTTCACAGGAAGTCTCTTGTCTAATCCAATATCATCAATGCAAGAAAACAGAGCAACTTAGTTGCCAAAATTCATTAGAAATCTTCACAGATCGGTCATAAACACAAACTCTACACTGGTTCTCTGACATAATTAGAAAGTACTTTGCGCTACTGAAATTAACTTCAGAAAACAACTTTCAAGAGTGGTTTAATCTGTTCAGAAATAAATATGTTAATGAAATGTTTCTGTGGATAAAAGTCTTTAAGTTGTATTCATCTTTCACCTTCTACAACTGTTTGTACTGTATTAGATTCTGATCTTAAGACAAAGGGTTAATAAAACAGAATAACTCTCCCTGTTGTACTAATAATTGCACTATAATCATCTGCCTCAGAAGCCTCAAAGTCATGTAGTCAGGATTAGTAATCACATCACACTACCGGGGAAAGCAAACAGTACAAATATGAAATGAACTGTAACCAAGAATTTCATCCACTGTATTTCTAAATACTATAATTGCATAGCTGCAGATTCTGAAAAGCACTATCAAAAAGTTTTGACTGAACACCACAATGAATAAAACATTCCCTGGTTAAGACTAGTGTTTTTTGATTGGAGAAATTCTGGCATTTAGATTTCACATAGATTCTGGAGCAGCTGCAATTCACATTTCTCAGACTGACTTGTCAGACTATGACAATATGCTGCTGCATAGAGGTCTGAGAATACAACCATAATTCAGATAGATATAAATCTGAGCTAATATAAATCATCATCTTTGCTCATGACAATGGAAAAGAAAGAACAAATAACATCACCTGAACCTTAACAAAATGTATCCTGTATTTGACCCTCCACAGATTGTGCATCATTGGTGATGCATGTTGAACCAGAAACTGGCAGACCTTATTATTACTGCCCTCGTCAAGCCAATCATATCACCAAACTTAAAATTTAGTTAGAAAAATTGGAACATGGAATGTTTATCACCTAAGAAATCAGCAACAACACTTTCAAGAGCAATGGAAAACAAGATCTGTGACATCCACATGTCTATCCTTATTCAGACCAATCATAGTGATCCTCAGAAATTTTTTAAAAAAAAAGCAGCAAGGCAAGAGAAAGAGAAGATTACATTCATTGGTTTCTCATACAGATTTAAGGTGTTAGAGGTGATTTGTTATAGAATACGTATGCATTAATGAAGATTAAATTGCAAGAGCATGGTAGCACAGAAATACTTAGATTTCTTTACATCTGCTGTCTTTACATGCATAAAAATAAATGTTTTAGTCTCAAAGAATTCACCATTTTGTTAGTCTGACTACCTCTAACTCTATTTCAGTTTAAGTAGGCTGCAGCACTGCTTTTCCTTTGGCCTCTGAGGTAAAATAAGCAGTTCATTATACTTTTATGAAGATGAAAACTTTCAGCTAGACATAACAGACATTAATTTTGACCAATACTACACCTGACCTGAACTCTTCTCTTCTCCAAATATCCCGTTTAACTATGTGTTGGATTTAAACTAAATAGTTTGCTGCATTTTTTAGGTCTGGCATATAACACACTGAAAAAAAAAAGAAAAGTCTTTGTAAGATTCAGAATCATGTTAAACAAAAGAAAAATCAGTAAAGAACAGAAAGGATAATGTATCCCAAATGTTTGATTTCCACAGGTGTATAATTTGGTCTGATGTATTACTTCTACTACTTCTTACTGATGAAGAAGCACAGGGAACTTCTAGAGAGTCCAGCACAAGGTCATCAAGATGATCAGGGAACTGGAGCATCTTTCTTATGAGAAAAAGCTGTGACAACTGAGGTTGTTTAGTCTGGAGGAGACTGAGGGAGGATCTCATTAATATTTGCAAATATATAAATGGTGTATGTCAAGAGGTTGGGACAGCCACTATTTTCTATTGTATCCAGTGACANCAGCCCCTACTATTCTATACTATTCTATAACTCCATGTGATTCTGTGATACTTACAATCTCCTATCAAAATAAAAGGAAAGTTGTATCATACAGTTTCATGCAAGCCTTCAGAAACTAAGTTTAGGGTATTCACAAGGCTTTCGTTGGTAGCATTATCTGGATAGTAACAGCTTCCATGATATGTAAATGTGAAGGGCATATTCAAATGGACTACCCGAAGCTGTCACAAATTATTTGCCAAAAACCTAATAACAGTATGAGGCATTTAATGAAGACAAAGCTTATGTGAGACTACCATCAGCCAGATCATACAGGAGCCCAAAGATTACCAAAAGCCTTTTGAGAAAGCAGAATCAGCTTAAAGAAAATTTTTTTGTTTTTGAAATCTTATAACAGAGCAGCAACCAAAGTGATTTTGACACAGAAAGAAGGTACCTAGAGCTGATAAAGCAGCTTCCCTGTCAAAGTGGTCACTTGCACCACTTAGTAGGGTGATGTGCAAGATGCAGCATGCAGGGCTCCCCCCACCTCAAGTAGCCCTGAGTGACCTTGTAGGAGATTGTCTCACCAACATGTGGTCAGCAAGTTGTGGAGGACTATATGGATGTGCATGGAACTGGAGAGCCTCCACCTCTCCCAGAGCAGGTGGGGAAAAGGGGGAACCTGCCCAACCATGAGCAGGAATGAGCTCTTCATACACAGAGCCTGTGATGGTGAAATTTGGAAGTCAGAGAACTACTGGTTTTGAACATTATGGACTTGATTCTGCAGGGGAGTTGGACTAGACGATCTCTAGAGGTCACTCCCAACCCCTGCCATTCTATGATTCTATAATTCCATGTTTAGAAATATGTAGGTGCTTATGAACATGCACTGTGTCCAGTGTTATGGGTTTTGTCGTATTGCTGATACTGACCTTCTGATGTGTAGTTCGCAGATTACTTGATAATTACATGTTGTTAATAAATCAATAAACATTTATCATCTGATTTAAACATCCATTGAGTAGCTTTTTCCCAAGGATACTACCTATGACAATATTTGTTTCCCCTAAGCTTCTGCCTGTAACCCTTCACTCCTGGCAGGTCAAAGAGGTTAAAGACAGCATTGAGCATCATGGATACCTTTTGAAATGAGGACATTTTTCTCTATCCTACTCATCTTTTGCTCCTAGCCAGTTAACTCTGGAATGGAAGTTGTCCTACAGTTAAACTACAGGTTCTCCCTTGCCAAAGAGAGTGTTACATACTTTCCTCCTTTATAAATTTTGAGATTGAGATTTTCAGGAGCTGTACCCCACTACCTAACTAGCCAAACTATTGCCTGTTTTGCTCAAACTTATCTTCTCCTTCCAATTAAATCATTTTTCTACAAAGAAACTCAGTGAAACGTACATATTCAGAAACTACCTATGGGCTTGACAGAGATCCAGATCAGTGAAACAGAATTACAGAATGGCAGGGGTTAGAAGGGATCTCTGAAGATCACCTAGTCCAAATTATGACACTGCGGAGTCTACAGTCACAGTCCCAAGCAGCAGCTTCACTTAATTGCACAGCATAAGCCAGAATTCAGGCAGAAGGCATCTTTCTTAAAATCATCACAGGATATAGATAGGCTAATTAGCCTCCAAGTTATTCAATACTAAACTTATACAGTGAAACCAAAATGTTTTACTTTAATTATCAGTTTCATTACAAATATAAAGTCCAAATCGTTCATTCCTTACACTTAATTTAATAAGAATATTGCTTATCCTTAAGTCTCTCAGAACAATACAGTCCTGTGGGTAATTACATTACCTGTTTACTAAAATTGTGTCCATCAGTTCCTTTTAGTCCATTCTCCCCAGTTCAACAGGGTTCAGGCAGAAAACTCTTATCTGTATTTTACTCCATCAATTCTGGGACAATGGTTCTGTTACAATAATATTTTCTTGTTTGCCTGTATATCATATCCCATCTCATTCATCACTTAACTTTAGATTAGTTTTTTCCAATCTATTGCCTTCTTGCGTAATTTTCTTGGAAAGTTTTATAATTAAGAGGTTCTTTATGATGGCTTGATAATAATTTTCTTCATGTAAAACAACTAAAAAACTTTTATTTTGCACATTGGACAGCATTCCAAGGCCAAGAAAATAAAATGACAGAGTAATACCTTTTGGGTTTTTTATTGAAAGAGCAATAAAGAACAGCCTTGATTATTCACACTAGGAGTATATGAGGAATATCTGTTCCTCATATCTTCTTGTTAAAAAAATCCTCTATTTAGACCATGCCAAGAATTCTCCAATAGCATGCCTACCACCTCTACAGTCTTCTTTTTTTGCTGGTTAAGAATTTCTGAGTACATATACTTAGAAACAGCTAAAGGTTTTAGTATTAACGTCAAGCTGGATGTGGTGATAACAAATACTAGCATTTGGAAAAAGAGTGTTTCTTTTCATAGAAAAGACAATGTAAAGCACACACCAATGTTGTAGCAAGTATTTGAGACAACATCTATTTGGTGACCGAGAATATTTAGTCCTTAATATAAAGGCCTCAGGTAAAATGAAGTTGCTCATTTATAGAATCATAGAATGGTAGGGTTGGAAGGGACCTTTAGAGATCATCAAGTCCAATTCCCCTGCAGAAGCAAGTTCACCTAGATCAGATGACACAGGAATGAGTCTTGAAGACCTCTAAGGACAACCCCTCTGGGCAGCCTGTTCCACAGTTCTCTCACCCTCACAGTAAAATGGCTTCTTCTTATATTTAAATGGAACTTTTTTGTGTTGCAGCTTTATCCTATTACCACTTATCCTGTTGCTTGTTCAGCTCAGTAGGCAAAACATCCAAGAAAATCATCAATATAGATACTGTAAAAGAATTTCAACAATGGGTAGTTTTTTTAGCTGAAATAACAGAAAGATAACTTTTTACTTCAGATGTTTGGGTTAGCTTCCCATGGCAATCTAAGGAAAAACCTTACAGATGTTTTACTGTTTGATAACCTAATTAAAAGCTTCTGATAACAGAAATCTCCACGATTTCCAAGAGCAACAACTGGTTCAATTCTGATGACATGGTAGATCTATAAAGCACAGTTTTTCACATTTTAAGAAAGACCTCTTGGTTAAATGCAACCAGTAAATAAAAGTTCCTAAGTGTTTTTGAAATATAAAAGGGCTGGTCCCTTATTTTCAAGCCTACAGGTCTATTAAAGCAAATAAATTGCTACAAAGTAATGAAACGTGAAAGCAAACAAAGCAGGAAAAAATCAACTCTGCCCACACTGCTGGGAAAGAAAGAATAACCTCAAATACTAAAAGACTAGTCAATTGTCATTTCTCATCATCAGTGTAAACAATATTTTATAGACCAACATCTTACAAAGCTGATGAAAGATAACAGAGCTAACTTAATCTAGATTAGGTAAATACAGCTAGATAGGAATTGCATAATTTTTTGAACTGAAGACCAAAGTTAAGCAATCAACTTGCATAATCTTTGTGAATTCAGTGCCAATATACTCATGTGAAACAACATCAGAAAACTTAAAGCAAATGAGTTGTCTACATGAAGTGTATATCAAGTGGGCCTGCAAGACAATATCAGAGATGTTCAGGTAAACATCCAGTACAATCCTTGGTTTTTCCTATATTACCACAATGAGATTGTGGAGTCATTTACTTGTACCTTGTCTGTTACTTTAAGTACAAATTTAAGTACAAACAGCAGCACTGCAACTGTGCACATGTTGGGAATCAGGAGTAAGTTACCAAGTAAGCACCATGCACAAATTCATCTTTTCAGTATAAATTAATTGGAGTGAAGACAAACAGCAAGCCAGACTGCTTGTAGTGTTGCAATAATGCAGCTTCTATAACAAGTCAGGTCACTGGAGAATGAAAAACACTTGTTCATAATATTGTAACTGACCAGAGAGATTCTCATATAGATTTAAAACAATAACAAAAGCTTGCAGGTTGTGAAAGCTGAAAATCATATTAAAAGAATTCTGTCCCTAAAGGACACCAAAAGGTCCCTACAGAACAGGAGAAAAAGCCCATTGCTGTACTTTGTGGGCCCTCCCCAAGAAAACCATTTACATGTCAGCTCTATCTCTTTTGCAGGTGGGACAGCACAAGCAATACCCTTTCCAGGATTCAGCCACAAAATTCCAAGGGAAAATATGATTTTCCTATGTCTCATCATCAGAACATGAAAACAATATATGACACTTCATAGAATCATGGAATCATAGAATGGTAGGGGTAGGAAGGGACCTTTACAGACCATCTAGTCTAAAGTCTCTGCAGAGGTAGGTCAACCTAGATCAGGTTGCATAGGAATCTGTCAAGGCAGGTTTTGAGGACCTCCAGAGAAGGCCTTCTTAGCCACAAAGATACATTGCTGGCTCATGTTTA
>WBNH01008263.1:0-23218 GCA_013401255.1 Urocolius indicus
AAAAAAAAAAAAGAGAGACTTAAAATAATTCGCGGTGCTTTGAGGCTTGCAAACAAGCAGTAACGTACACAATCCAGTTTGGTATCAAATGCCAAACTTTTTGCTTTTCTGAAAAAAAAGTCTCGAAGAGGTCGGGTATCTTCAGGGTGTCCCTAAAACTTTCCGTTTTCTTAGGGAAAAGCAGCAAAGCTCCGGTTTACAAAACCTCCTCGTGTGTCTATAAGCTGAAGTCTGATGGTACCTGTCAGAGCAGCCGAGGAAGAAGCAGCAGCACGCATTGGGTTCTGTCTTCTAAAACAGCTTTCTTGATGCCAGAGGTAAGAATCCACACTATGCACAAATGTAAATGCCACAACTTACCCCCTATAGCTGGAAATTGTCCTTAGTCCATTTTGAGGCTGGAGTGGTCGTTCAGCACTGTACAGCATTGATCTATCCCAGCTTTTACCTTAAATCTTTTATCTGTGGCAGAAATCAGAATGCAAAGCTACAGAAATAGTTCCAAGTATGAACTATTCTAAAAAGCCATTTGAATACGGGTACAAAACTGACAGAGAAGTTACTAACACTTGCACAAGAGATTACCCATTTCACTGCTAAGCAAAGCAATAAAAGGATGCTGTTACAACTGACATTATCCAGCCTGTTGAATGACGGCTCATAAGAAGCTGAAAGGACTGGTATTCCCCCTTTTTGAATCATCTGTACTCCTGGACTTGGCAACTTCCCGTATTCAGCAAGTTTCAACATACATGGAATGTGCTTTAACAGAATTTGTTCTACTGTTCTTATGCTGTTGATGTATAAAGAGTGAACACAGATGATAGGTTATAATCTTGATAAAGCAAACTGTAGCGAAAGACATTTTAGGTCCCCATGAAGAAAAAGAGGGGGGAAACAGGACAGGAAGTCCCACTGCAAATAAAAAATACGTGGTTTAGATAAAAAAGAAATATTTTTAAAATGCAGTAACTTGTGTGGAAGGCAGAGAACCCCTTGTCAATCAGCAAGACACTTGCTTAAACAGAAAGCTTACTTTTAAATATTTAGAAAACAATCCAAACATGGAAGACAGAGAACATAGGATCTTATTCAGCAACGTAAAGATGGTAGACGAAGTTTTGGGAACCATGAAATGCCAACTTCAACACCTATTACAAAACATGCAGCACTCAAAAAGAAACATAATAAAGTATTTAAGGAAGAAACACTTGGGGGCTAAAAAATACAGACAAGTACTCCTACTTTATTCCTAAGGAACAATAAACACAACTTTCTCATTTACCTCACACAACTGTACCAGACTCTGCCAGCAGCAACAGACTATGTTGGAAAAATTCTTCTTAGAACCCCATGGCTTTAATTTGAATTGTTACTTCCTTATCTCGCACTAGCAGTGGTTCAGAGAAACTTCTACCCTCCAGAGTTACACAGGCTAAGGGAAAAGGAAGCTTTTTGGTAAGAAATTTAACATACATATTTTAACTAGTTCTTTCCATATGAGGAAGATTCTAGTTTAGTCCCAAGGAAGGGCGGGTGATCTGTTTGTTGGGGGACTTGGAGGATAACTTTGGATTAATTAGGAGATTGAGTTTGATTTTCCTGTAGGTTTTATGCTTTGTCGCTTCCCCGATTTTAGTGTTAAAATGTATAGTTTTGCTAAGAAGTTTCAATACTCAAATATTCTGGAAAAGATTTCTGCAACTATACACAGAAGAAAGGGACTTCTCTAATTTTAACATGAGAAAATGAACACATATGTGTGCATATATATACACACACACACACAAACTTGATAAGAGAACATTAACACTGGCTACAGACCTCTCTCTTTTGTTGACCAAAGCCTTAACGTGTTTCCTTGGTGGCTCTTCGTGGCAATCTAGCTGTCTGTACAAGATGACTAAAGAATACCACAAATTATCCCTCTGCCTCCTCAACCATCACAAAGAGCACCACTATTTTACCTGAAATGCTGGTGCAATGTCAGAGAAAGTTTCACCTTCAACTTATCTCTTTAAATCACATCAAGCTGAAAGGAAGCTTTCTATTACTTTTGGCATGCAGCACTAAATTTGCCACTCATCTACACAGACAACATCCTCTTCTGGACTGTTGTCTTGTAACTACTGAAAATGTTTTATGTGCATTTCCCTGTTCGCATCCTCTCAGAGAGCAACTACAAAAACAGCCCTTTGTAACCTGTTGCTTTGACCACATCCACTTTTCTCACACTCACTGTTGAGTCAAACAGGAGTCTCAATTGTCAAGTTCCCACCTCAGGGTGTAAAGGGGAATTCCCATGTCCAGAGAACTACAGCACCTGTCTCCACCTCCAACTTCTGAAATGATCAAATTACTTTCATGTTATTTCTTATTTTGTCTCATATAGCTGAATATAGGTCAAACATCCATTAAACTGTCTCATTCTTCTAACACATTCATGGTAAGCTTTCCTTATCATGAGCCTTTTAACTATCATCTGTATACACATCACTGCAATTAAGGAAGATTTTCGTTAAAAATATGGACTGTTGGGTTGACTAGCATGTTCACCTTATGTCCTGGTGGCAAACTGAATCCATCTATTTCGGGTCTACTACATGCTCTAAAGTATTGGTTCTGATGCTACCCTTATGCTTTTTTATACAGCCTTGAAGAGAATGGGGACCCTAGCATTCAAATGGAGCTCAATGAAGTTACATCAACAGCATGGGGGTGGAAAGGAGAGGGGTGGGGGGGAACCCAACAAAAAACAAACAAACACCCCCCTCCAAAAAAAAAAAAAACCAAACAAAAAAGACAAACAAAAACCAAAAACCCACAAAAACACAACAAGTCAACAACTTCATTTATACATAATTATGCCACAGTTACTATGGTAAATAAAACAAATGTCCTCTTATTTTAGGTGGAAATAGGTAAGCTAGCAAACAAGGACTAAAAGCCACACGGCATTTGGATTCTAAGCACTGACAACACTCTGTTCCCAAGGACCCTATAAATTTAACGTGAAGCCAGTAACGCTTCACACGCGGCTCTAAGCCTAGTTCAAAGAGCTCATCGCAGCATTTACAAAAGTTTGACCCGGTTTGCAAATAAACCCTCAAAGAGCGTTTTAGGCTTTGTTCTTAGGGGAAGGAAAAAAAAAAAAAAAAATCAACTGAAAACCCTCATGAACTCTTAACGAGAAAACTGTGCTTTGTTTCATGCTTGAAATTACGAAGAACTGTCAGCAGAGACCGCAGGCTGCGAGAGATGAGCGCGAGCGCTGGGGTAGCAGTTGCGGGCACCAGAGGAGCACTGCAGCCCGCCCGCGTGCCTGACAAACGCTCTCCTGCTATTACTCCATATTCCAACGCGCGCTTCAGTCGCCACGGCCCTTCATGGTATATCCCTCTCGCCTCCGCACCCTGCCTCGCTTCCCCGCTGAAGTGCGACCGCAAAGCCACCGCCCTTCGCGGGGGGGGGGGGGGNGAGCTCTACGTTGCCGCTGAGTTCTTACATCCCTGTAAGAAAAGCGTTAGACGTTGCATCCTGGCTGCGCAGAAGGAGGCGTGGTTCGTTACAGTACTCCTAAGTTCGAGCCTTCACTGCTGAGTACTGTATCCAGAGTGTAACTGCGTGTGTATTTTCATAAACATTTTATTTATATAATAACTTACACTTCAACCACAGCTCAGCAGTCAGACGTTTACTTTGACAAGTACTTCTCCTTACTGCTTAGGTACCCTGTTTCCATGGAGACTTCCTCAGATATTCTGGGGAGAACATTCTTTAGCTCCTGTTTTCATTAATATAATTTCCTTGCAGNCCCCCCCCCCCCCCCCCCCCCTCCCCCGTGGAGGGGCGCCCGCAACCCCCCCCCCCCCGGGGGGGGGGGGGGGGGGGGTCCCGCCGCCTCTGCCGCCCCCTGCTGCCCCGCCGGAAACACGGGCCGAGCCGCCGCACCCGGCTCCTGCCCCGCAGGCGCTCCCGCCGCTTCGAGACAGCGCGGGAAAGGCCACTTACACCGGCCCACCTCCCCCNACAGTACTCCTAAGTTCGAGCCTTCACTGCTGAGTACTGTATCCAGAGTGTAACTGCGTGTGTATTTTCATAAACATTTTATTTATATAATAACTTACACTTCAACCACAGCTCAGCAGTCAGACGTTTACTTTGACAAGTACTTCTCCTTACTGCTTAGGTACCCTGTTTCCATGGAGACTTCCTCAGATATTCTGGGGAGAACATTCTTTAGCTCCTGTTTTCATTAATATAATTTCCTTGCAGAATAGTTACCACAGGCCTGCACAATTAAAACATGACCAGAAAGAACACTTAAGGGGGAATGCTCAGTAGAGGAGACCACAGCAACGAAAAACATCTGCTTCTATGAAACACTGGTGTGTAACACGGAAAAGCTCTGGTGTGTAATTGGAAGTAGTACAGCTCTGCAACCTAATCCAAGTGTGACAGAAGTCTACACACAATATCAGTTTCAGTTTAGCATCATCAGTATTAAAAAAATCCCCAGAAGACTTCTTCAGATATTTAAATGCTCTTCTTTGAAGCATCAGCAACAGGTCAACAAAATGTTGGGCATCTCTAAACCCAGAATAGAGGTGCACGTCTTCTTTTCCCTGCATGCCACAACGGGAGAGGTGTTCACATTTTATAAACTCAAATTCAAGTTTCATGGTGCCTACAGATGCAAATTCACTTCCTGTAGTCCAGATCTGATTATCACAGTTATTTTTACTTCATCGGAACAATAGTGCTCCACAAGACCCTGCAATCAGAAACCATTTGTTCAACAAGACAACTAGGGACTACCTTAGTAAGGTATCAGGTAACTCAACATGCACACATACAGGCACTCCTACTGTAAACAGTATCACTCACAGCTGCTGTTACTATTCCTCATGCCCTTGCAAATTGGGAAACACTTAACTCTGTAGTTCATGCCCAGCTTCTCAGTTTTTGTTAGTAGGTAAAACACATTAAAAACTTTCCTAAAAGTTATAAGCCACATGACTTGCACCTAATCAGAATGACTCGACATTTCTGCTTCCTTCAACTGGATCAAAGTGTTTCTAGTGTGTCAGATTTTAGCTTTTTTTCCTCAAGCAGGTAGGGGGGGAACCTGCAAACATCCAAAAAGATGCAGCCCACCTCAGTCTGTACTGATTCACTAAGTTCTGAACAACTGTAAATCTCACAATTGCAAGTCAAAACTCAGACATTTCTATGAAGCTTACCTATACAAACTCCAAGGTAGATAAGGTGAAGTCACAATCAGCTCTACTTGGAAATCTAACAGTGAAAGAGTAAACAAATATGCTGCTTGGGACATTCCCATAAGACAATAAAATCCAGGGTATAGTATCCCTCAGGACTCCAGACCCTGTCTTACAGTAGCATGACACTTCTACAGGTCATATACAGTCTCACAAGCTGATACTCAAAGATAAAAGGTGTCTGTGTTCTTTCATCTCTGTGTCCCCACAATCCTTTGCATACAGCTATCCCAAACAGCAACATCTGAAGACATTGTGCTGCCTTTCTTGTTATTTCAGTTCTCATAGAAAAACTTTACCCAAGGAGGTACAAACTTTGTTGGTGTATTTTTCTTCAGCTCTTGTCTTTCAAAGTGTGGTTTATTGTCCATAGAACAGAACTGAAAATGATCCTTCAACGGCTCTCATATTTAATTCTGCAGTGACTTTTGCCCCAAGGGATCAATTCTTTATTTCTTCCTAACTCTTCTTAGCGACTCCTTGTTCCCAATTCATGCAGGGTAATCCAACCAGATATAGGCATGTGCTTCACTGCCACTAAATCCAGAATTAAAAATCAGGGCAAGCCTAAGTACTTCCAAAAGTCAGTAAGGGCTTAAGTTTCCATCAGCAATGACTCCCAGGTCACGAGTAGGTATATGCTGCCAATACTGAGCAGGTGAACCACCTCTCCATGAGGTCCCACCCATCTGAACTGACAAATTAAGTGAAAGAATTCTGGTTCAGACCAGAAGGTAGCAATTTGGTCTATCTTACGTAAATGAATATCAAAGAAAATGAATGCAGATATCCTCATTTTCTTTAATACAGTTCATACATTCAAGATGGAAGTGACTGACTGTCAGTCTCTGCTTGGCACAGGTACAAATTTTCCACACCTCTCCCAGGTGAACAGCTAAGATTAATTTATTTTTAAAGTGACAGGGTTAAGCAATAAAGCCTCTGAGGTTATCCAGACCTGCACTGCAGTAGTTGTTGCAACTGGTCTAGGGAGAGCAGAACCTCAGTCTACCAAATCAGGGTACTGGGAGGAAAGAGTATTGGGCTCTAACCCGTTTCTACAGATGACTAGGTATTTAATCTTAAAGAGCCACCACTGATCTCTTTCTGCATTACAAATACACAAAATAAAGCCATAACTTTCCTCTGAAAGGCTGTCGAACCCTCTACCTAGCTACATCACATGCTTTTTTTAGACATCACTCCATAGTTAACAAGGTCCAATTTCTATCAGCATACAAAACCTTTATGAACTTGGTAATTACATTCAAAATACAAAAAGTCAATTTCCAATCTTACATTTCATTACAAAGAATAAAAGTCACACTGTGTCATGATGGCAAAGCCTGTCTGCCCATAATAACTTGTTAATGGGTATTTCTGTGGTGTTACAGCTATGAAATGCCAGAAATGCCTGTTACAGAAATGTCTTCAAGTGGAAACTGGATTACTTTGGATACCAAAGCCAATCACCACGCAACAAACTGGAACCAAGCTGCTCCCCATTAATGAGCTGACTAGTCTTAGCCCAAGGCATATCCTACATAAGGATCTCCAAGCCTTGCGTTTTTCTAGTCTTGCCAATAGCATTAACACACATTTCACGGAAACTGTATATTACATGTGAAGGACTCTTAAGTTCACTGCAGATACAAGAACTGACATTGCAGCTTGTAAATACTACGAGAGGTTAGCCTGCTGTTATCCACGGAGTGTTCCAGAGCACTTTAAGGAAAATACAAGCATCTAAGTTTAATCTTCATACTTGATGCTACAGTTTGGCTAGAATTATGAACACAATACCCTAAAATAGAGATATTATATTTTATAGAGTTAGAAGAAAAGCTAAGGCAATTCTCCAGTAAATGCTGTATAACTGCATTCTATAACTGCATTCCTGCCTTGCCGTCAAGTGCAACTCTTTGATGACTTCAGTATAAAAAATTAGTCCAAACTCTTTTGTTTTTAAAAGCAAAAAAGGTACGTGAAGGTAGGTATTGGAATGATACTTTTGGCTTCACTTTGCTAGAATATATTGTTTGGTGAAACATTGCTAAGATGACACTATACGTTAATCAAAACTGACACACAAATTCTAATCAACAGGGCTATTTTTGTTTGGTTTGTCTCCTCCAGGAGAGAGAAGGAAACAGAAAGATGAGTGTCTTGGTAAAGAATTTTGTTTGTACGTTGCAGAGACTCCTCACACACTCTCCCTTCATTTTATACTTCTAAACAGAAATTGTTCAGCACATAACATTCAACCGTACAGAAATAAACTGCTACACACAGGCTGCACTTGCACAGAACTCTGGGTCACTACATGATTTCATTGGCCTGTGTCTTATCAAGCTGCTCTCTATTCTGCTCTAGTACAGAGGGCGAAGCTGTACCTGCAAGGCTGCATTACTCATGAATGTCCTGCAGCACTGTTCCCACCACAAGCTACAGAAGTTTAAAGAATGAAGCATGGTAATACAATTCAAAAGAGGAAAAAAGGCAGTTCAGGATGACATAATACAGAGGTTTAAATTAGACAAACTGTAGCTTTCTAATGCGGAGGGAAATCTGCAGTTCCCTTTTCCCAAGAACATGGAAAAATCAAGAGAGAAACCTGTACGAAGATACCTACCCTATTCAAGCCTTTGTTTATTAAATGTTCCTGAAGGGACTGAAAAGACAGCTAATCAGCACCCGCTCTTCTGATAAGAAGTTACCATCCTGCACTGTCAAATTCTACTGCCCACTAAATCCTTTACTTCCAAATCTAAACAAAAGCACTTCCCTTTTTATGTGCATAAGCAGCCACGTGAGTCTCAGTTTAAAGACTGTCTTGCATGGCATTTGCTTATCTTTGCCTCTTTTCCCAAAATAGATTATTTGACTATTTCCCTCTTTTGTTTTGAAGGTATTTTTTTGTTCAGGAGAGCTGTCATCTGTCCTGCCTGCAATATAATCCTACAATATGGAACATGAATACTCTGTTAGCTATGCTGATTTTAAGAACATCGCTATTGATTTTGAACTAGCACTTTGCAAAGGAGCCCCTTATATTTTATCTTAAGCCAGACAGAAATAATGGAGTTTACACTTAGTTGAGAACTAAGTAGGGTATTTACACAGTGGTTTAAAATGCAAGTTGAAAGTGTTCAGCTATTGACTAAGTTCCTGATCCTGATTTTTGTTTAAAATTTCAGTAGTTCAATATAGCTAGAACTGAATTAACTTGTTTTGGCATTACATATAGTGACAGCTGCAAAGCATTGGAGCCACCAACTGTTCAAACATGGCAACAGCTACCTAACAGAATTCTACCTCCCAGTAGTTTATACAAAACACAGTGTGCGAAGTACTTTGTCATCACTGAGTTTCCTTCATTAAGACATCATGTTATCATATCTTACTAAAACTATGAAAGCTTTGTATTTGATTTAAAAACATTATCTCAAATGATTATATTGCTACCTCTAAAGACAGGAAATTAATACCCTAGAAGCTCTTCCAGTACTCCCTCCAAATGGGCACTCAAATGAAAGACAGTTAATGATAGAGGTATACAGCAGATGCAGTTCCTTGTGCACCTGTCATAAAAGCAAGCTTATACAAGCCTTTTGTGAAGAATTTTACACATTTATCATTGCAAACAATTATATCTAGAACTTTCAAACACTTAATGGCAGTTTATAAATTAATCAGCAAAAGGGAAACTGAGTCACTTCAGAGCATACTTGTAAGAAAATCCATGTTTTGCTCAAAGTATACCTCAATACCATTGACAGTAATTTGTCTTTACTTTTACAGTTGATCTTGAACATTTATGTTCAAATACAGATATGTGTTCTTTCCCCCTATTTCATTTCCTTACAGTGCTTGCTTTACCCATAAATTTCTGTCACTGAGTTGCACAAACACAGTTGAGGCAGCTGAACATTTCAGCTGTTCCAAGCTCTGCCATTCTGTGGCACTGAATGCACCATTAGCAAGTTTGCTGATGGTATCAAACTGGGAGGTGCTGTTGACTCTTGAGGGACAAGAGGCCTTGCAGAGGGATCTAAATAGACTGGAGCACTGGACAATCATTACGAAGGATGTGAAGCTCTTCAAATGAGTCCTGAGAAAAGCAACAAAGTCAGTGCTGGGGCAGAAGGCATGTCCTGCAAGGAGCATCTGAGCACTCTGGGCTTGCCTGGAGACATGGAGGCTTAGGGGCATTGCTCTTATTGCTCTCCACAGCTTCCCAAGTAAGGGAAATGGAGAGGGAGGTGCTGATCTCCCTGGTATAAATACAACTGAGGCAGCCTCTACAAGAAAAATAAATGTCTTATTAGATCAAACATAAGAAGTTTCATTAAGACAAACCTTTCTTCAGATATCTAAGCCATCCTAGCTGTTACCTGTATGACCATCTAAACAGCTTGGTGGAGAAACAAGACTCTCCCATGAAGGCATTCGAAGTGCTGTAGCAAGGTCATGCTATAGCTCTGTTCACTCAGTATCCCAACTGTAATGATAGATTTCTAGGGAAGAATTTAACATTTTGCCCTCTGCGTCCTCCCAAGCACCTGTGACTTCAGAACTACTTGAACTACTGGTCACACTTTCTTTAAACATCCCTTAATGGATTCTAAGCCTTTTCTCCCTTATTTTGTCCAATTGCATCCCCCACCACTTCCAATACACTTGGGCATTTTTTAATGTTTGCAATCCAGATAAGACAAAAAGCAGCTCATCCTGAATGTATTTTAGGATTTCAAAAAAGAAGAAAGATTTATCTGCTTCCAGGTTCAGCACCTGCACTATCCACAGCTGACTTCAGTCATTAGAAAACACAATCAAGCAAATAAACATGAGAAACATGAGGAAAAACCTTTTTCCTGTGAGGGTGAGGGAGCCCTGGCACAGGCTGCCCAGGGAGGATGTGGAGTCTCCTTCCCTGGGGGTTTTCAAAACCACCTGGACGCGTTCCTGTGTGAACTGATCTAGATGGATCTGCTTGAGTGGGGGGGTTGGACTGGATGATCTTTACCGGCCCCTTCCAACTTCTACTATTCTGTGTAGAAATGACGTTTACTTCAGTTTCAATAAATGAAGAAAGTTCCTGGTTTTTTATAAACTATTTATCAGCCCCTCAAGGACAAAGATGTAAAGAGTTAGCTTTTGACATATGCTCAGGGAAAGGATATCCCTGACAGTCAAGAGAAATCAGAGAAATATCTGTAACTTCATTAAACGATTCCCCAAAATGTTCTCTGGTATTCACAGTAGTTATTAAAATTCTGACTATTATACACTGTTTTACTAAACAACGCTATAGAAGTTTCATCTATATATGACCAGTGGAATGGATAAGTAAGGAAAAAATTATCACTTCTTGCAATGAGAGATTCTGACCCTGGAAAAGCATAATTGTGGTGTAAGAACAAAAATACAGTACGAAATCTTCGCAGTGCCTTCACTAGAAGTTAACTGAAGGTGACCTTTCAAAGTTGTATTTAAATCCAAAATCAATATTCCCAGCACCTTAAAAACACAAACAAAACAATCATAGCAGTGAATCAAAGATTTTCTATGTATACCTTTCAGCCTCAATTCTAAAGTTACAACCTGTGGAGAAGAGATATATACCTTTACTAAATAAAGGTATCTAAAGCAAAACCAAAAAATAAAGCAACAGTTGCACACTTTTCCACATCAATGTTCGCCTGCTTAACACATTCCCCTCAAACTTCCTCCTCTCCCCGCCCCAAACCCCCAATGTAAGACACTACATTGATTGGACAGTACTACAACATTCCGTCCCACTTGCACACACACAAAAAAATACTGGTCCTTAATATTCCCCCATTTGCCCAAGAAGTATGCTTGGTATTTTGGCATTTCAGGCAGAAAGCCACTTTTTACACTAGCATCACAGTGGAATTTCTAAACAATACAAAGTCAAGAAAGACTTACACAAATGCTGCACTTTCGAGCTTGTTGGTAAACAAGGAAAAAAGAGTCTCAGAACTCTTAACAAAAGGCAAAGATAAACGATGCTTGAACAGTCCAACCAGGATCATCAATGTCTGTATCCTCACCATTCACGAGAGTCTCAGAACAAGGTATGCACAAACTTTCCAAGTATAAATCAGGAACACACTCAAGACCCAGACACTACAGAAGCTGGCTTTTTATGGCTTCAAAATCAACAGATAAGGGTGTTCCCAGTAAGTAAAATAGAAACAGATTGATCATTGGTGAACAGAAGTGTGGAGCAGCTAGCTGCTGAGAGGGTGCTCAAATCGTATGGGAGATTAAACTACTGATTAATGCACCAGTTTTACACATTACAGCTACAAGAAAGAACAGTGCATATGCCCTGCCTTTGCCAGTCAAACACAAGGTGGTGTTGCTGCCTTACTGCTAGAAGTGGCACTCTGGTATCTTAAGCACACTGCACACCAGCTCAAGTCCTGGCATACAAGTGCTGCCTTTAGTTCTCAGAGTATCAGTGAACTTGGGTATCAGGTCAAAACCATACACTCACAAACAAGATATTCAAGGCAATAAGCAGAAGACCTCAAGAAGAAATTACACTTCCAGGAATGGGGCTGGTCTCATCACAACCACAAAGACCACTTAATCTCAAGGAATGCTTCTGCCACAGAACTTTGTCCCAGTCCAGACTTGTGGGTCTGGGAATACCATCTGGTGGAAGCCATAAAAAAAGCTGTTACAACAGTAGTTGTAATGGTTATTTGGAGCATTCTGCTTGGGACAGAAAAGAAAAATTAGTAGGTTTCTCACAGATGCTTATTGCCCAAGATCAATATAAAAAAAGAAACAAAACCTGAGAAGGAACAAAGAAATGAGTATTTCCATTCCCAGTTTAATTTTACTTAACTTCCAGCTTTCCTCCTTTCAGCCTCTTAGGGTGACTTATTATGACCAAACAAAACCTAGCATTGACCAAGGATCTTCCCTATCTCCAGTACTTCCTTCTCACTCTCCCCCCAAAAATGTCATTCTGCATGCAGTCTCTGGACAAGATACCACTCCAGTAACCTTAACACTACTTTGGTAGCCCCCCTACAGCATCTGATGCTTAGTTATTTCCTTCTCTCTGTACAAACAAGCAGACAGGGAAGAAATACAGATGTGCTTCTTTATACAACTCTGATTTAGGTTTTGTTCCACTGTGATTTACCAGAACTCTCTGGTGCTCGAGACAACTACTCAACAGCCTTTTATCCATTTGTTGTTTAGATTATTTGGCAAAGGCTCCCTTGGAGTTAACTTTTAAAAAGGAGAGGGGAGGGGCAGACTTTCTGAGCTTCTTCAGGCTATAGAGGACTCAGTTTATGATCCACAGAACTCTGAAATACATAGCCTATGTAACACACTCCTTATGTTCATTTGTTTCTGCGATGCCTGTAATATTCTTGCATTCTTGCTGGTTTCTTGTGCTTCTTCTAAAAGTATGTAAGGTGGAATGTAACTGCAATAGAATGTCCTAGAAGTCTACAGATTTCTAGAAGTAGGTGATCCCCAACACATTATAGTTTCCCTATCCCCACTGGGGAACAGGTCTACAAAACAATACACATTTTAGTCAAGACTAATTTAGTACTAGAGATGCACTTACCAGCTGGAACTACACATATTCATAGATAGAACAAAAAATAGTTCTCAAGTGAGACTCCATGTGGATGTAGATAGCTGAAAGAAGCTCCAAGATAGGAACACCATTTAGCCAACTGTCAATAACTCAAGTCCTCAGCATGTAACATTTTTATATTTTATATTAAAAACTACCACCACTCCTCCAAACCAAAATCTGCAAGTCTATGTATAATAAATCACTAGAGCAGAATGGGATACCTTAGAATAAGTCAAAATACTCTTTGATACATTCAATAGTGGGGCTTAGGATACAACTAGTAACAACTGAGAGTATCTCATTGATTCAGCAGACTAAGATTTGCAGGTTTTTTTCACCTCTCAAGCAGTCTATCTTGACACTTTCTTGGAGGAAGCATAGATAGTTCTGGTCTCCTCAACACACATGGTTCTCTCCCAGTGATTATTTTTCTCCCCTTTCCTCCCCCCTACACTAGCCCCAAATTTTAAACTCCTCACACGTTTAGAAATGCTCTAGTCACACAAGTGTGGTATAATTTTTTTTATTCCAAGCACAGTATATATTTGAATCCATGTACAACTGCATTTTTTACTGTGTGTTTAATTATCAGCTGAACTTACCAAACCAATCTTAAAATAGAACAAAAATAACTTGAATAGTAGATAGCAACAAATGAACATCTGTTGTCAAAGTGATCAGTACAATACTTAAGACTGGAGTTGCTAGGAAATATAAGTAAAAAGAAACCTCTTAATTCAGATTACATCTTTAAACAGTAACTGACTCAACCCTGGCCCAGACAAAGAACGTGCTCACTTTCACGGGTACCAACCTCCACGGATAACCTACATTACAAGCTGCCCATGCAGCCTCCCTGGGAAAAACCTGCTTTAACTACCCTGCTAAAGCAGCCTCTCAAATGTTGCCTACTAGGATCTATTCATAATTCAACCACTTGATTTCACCTGGGATAACTGAGTTTCTACAAATGGAGACATGTAAATGGCGAGAGCAGAAAGAACTACTATACTATACTACTTCCCCACACACAAAGGTATTAAAGCACAGAGACAGGACTAAGCCGGGTTTATTTTATTTAGTATCTGTAGCCCCGGTTTGCCACAAAGTCAGAGATGTTCCAAGCTCAGAGACTTGACTGTTGGAGATACTCCAATCACCTCTGGTATGTTTGCTAATTATGACAACTCCAAAGTACTCCCTACATTCATTCTTTCAAATCATGTCAGTACATTCTTGGACTAATGCCTAATCAGTTTGTACAAGCATACTCACCTGCACAGAAATGTAGTCAAATACTTCCAAGAAACACCAGCTATCTGTTACTGCAAGACCAGGGCTAAATCTCTGCTAGAAGATGCTCATAAATACAAGCAGCACATATTTGGTGTACAGGAGAATGTTGAAAACCAGCTGTAACTTCAACCCATTAACTGAGCAGTTCAGAGGGCACAGCTTGGTCACAAACGTGAACCACCCTGTGGGATAACGTACTGCAACAGGGGCTTGCAGAAATCCTATGTGATGGCTGAAAGGGGGCAGAAAACACTATTTCCTGCCTCAGACCTTGAGAACACAAGCATGATGTAATTTTAAAGAGATTCATGACTTGCAGTGGAACAGTTGTTTTGATACACGTACATATGTGTACTCATGACTTGCTTTTATGCTTTGCCTCATAATACTGATGCAAATCAAAGAAACTATATCCTAGGACTGTAGTTATCTTACTCATTATACTACATCATATCAGGAACATTTAACGTAACACAACCTCACAGATCCACCTCACAAACAGTAGCTTCCAACTACAAAATCCGTTATCAAATACTGTTCAATCAACATGTTTTTCAAAAGCTTTCAGGTAAAATCTTACTTCTCACCTAACAAATCAAAAACCCATTATCGAACTTACCATACACACATATCAACTCTCTTAGGGAGCCAGGAAAGCCATCCCTAACAAACTCTAAAGCAGTTAAGATTAAGTTGTCCCTAAGCCATTCTTAGCTCATTATGACTTGTTTCAATGTTTTTAACGAGTAAAAAGGAAAATCTGTTCAGCCACATAGTAGTGCAAATTTCTAGAATTTGACTGTAGAAAACAGCACAGAAAGAGATGCTTCTCTTTTAAGACACAGCGATTTTTTATCTTTGGAAAACAATTAGGAAAGTAAAAAAAAAAACAAACCAAAAACCCCACCACGAAAACACAAACTCCACTTAAAGCCACAGAGGTTTGCAGGGTTCAACACAAGGGCTTTCTACTCCAATGTATTTATAAGTTTTCCATGCATTACAGTAATATTCAGAAACTACAGTTAGGGTTGATGTCCCACATATAACATGGGTCTTCACCAAAGTAGTTTGGGGTGGGGGGAGAAAAGGGAACGACAGAGAGACCAAAAAAAAAAAAAAAAAAAAAAAGATACACCCATATCCAAACACATGACCAGTGACTCAATACATCCCCAGTACCCGTATTTTACATTTCTGCAGACAGGACAGTTAAAGAACTGGAGAACTGACTAGAAAAGTATCAGTCTTGTATGACAGAGCAGCTTTCTTTTTGCATCTTAACAGGAACTAGTTAATTTGTTCTATAGCAGGAAAAAGCACTGCCACAAAGATGCTTAAAAGACACGGGTATCTGGAATCTTTTAAATATTCTATAACATGTCATCCAAAGGATTTATTGTTGTACAATGCCTTATCCATTGTTAAAATCCAGACCATTTCTATCCAAACTGTTGACGTGCCCCACAGCAGGACAGTTGTTCTAACATTCTTGTCAGCAACAGCAGAGTACATGGCATAGAAAATACAGATGAGTAACTCAAGTTATACTAGTCTCCTGCCTTAACTGAGCTCTCTACTTTTTCTTTTCTCATCCATTCTGGTTTTCATCTTCCCTACCTTCAACTGTATCCGTGACCATCTTTCATCTGCCAAGGAATATCAGACTTTTTCCACCAGGGAACAGGCCTGTGTATTTCTACTGCATGTGGCACATGATCAGCCACCACTTTTCTGCAAATCAGATTCCCTGAAACACACGTCTCCAACTGAACTCACAAGAGCAGTTTTACAATGACTACAATATACAAAGCCTAGTACTGAAGCGTTTGTCACAGACTACTACTTGTCTTTTCAAACATGGCTCCATTAGGAGACTGTACATTAATGGCTAGCATTAATCAGCTAGTTCAGCTGACTAATCAAAACCACAGTCTGAATTCTAGATATGAGCAAAACATCCATCACCAATATAAGCATTTCTTCCGTCCAGTCTCAGCTGTGTCGATTTCTGTAAAAATCCTGTTCCACGCAAAGAAAGTTGTCCACATGCAAGAGACAAGAATTCATTAGCTAGGGAGATTGCCTCCCTCAGCAACGGTAGATATCTAAACGTAGTACAATTTGTGACGTTTAAAGGAATCTGTCCTGCCAGAGATGAACAGAAATGCTCATCTCCAAGTCACAAAAAGATCTCTGAGATTACCCAAGTTACAGATATTTGCATTTACAGCTCTGCCTGTACAGTTTGCTACCCATTTGAAAAACTCGATACAGTTCTTAAGGAGCCTGAAGTCAGCTTGCAACCAAGCACTCTGGACAATCAGACTTGAATTGCTCCTGTGTCACATAACCCTAGTGAATTTAAGTGTAATGAAAAAACACTACACCACACAAAACAAGAAATCCAACACAAAACAGGTGAGCCTGAATTCACAAATCTTTCATCAACTACACAAAGTTTTATGTAACAGTAAGAATAAAGTACTATATTGTTGGGTTTTTTTTCCCTTATAAAGGTATAAAATCTATGACAAGTGAGAGAAGATCTGTAGTCATGGGGCCATTAGTCCCCTACCCAGGAATCCTACTGGTGGCAGCCATTAACAGCTTTGTGTGAAATCCAGCTAAAAACCTAACGTCACTCAACATACAAAACACTTTGTTTGCCCTCTTTTATTTCAAACTACCTCCCAAAACAGGAAGCTTCATAACCAGCAATATGCAATAATGCCAGGGCAGGTGGACACATTTAGCAGCCTCACCAATTCCTGACAACGCTCATGCACCACAGCAACAGGTACTACTATCAACTCCGCTGACCGTTATCAGCTGAGGGAAGACAGATGCCTGCTACACAGATGTAAGAGACAAAAGTACAGCGGATAATCCATCAGGAACAGTATGTAGTAAATGGAGTAGAGAAGAATCCTAATGACACATTTTTATGTTCCCTTCATATCTTCTCATTTAGACATCATCCAAAAAGATGAACAGGAATGCAAATGACCAGAAGTTTGGGTTCTCTGAGAACTGTAGATTTCACAGCATCCATCATCATTAATTTCTGTGTCTTATATACTGAATGCTACTTGCCTCTTTATCTGATACCAATAAACTCACACTTTCAGAGAGGCTTCAGTGAATTAATTCTACTCTAGTGATGGGTGGAGGGTTGGGAGGACAAAGGTGGTGTGAAAAGAAACCCTGTAAGCCTAGTCTCAAATGTGAAGAAAACTGGGGGTCTTGGTAACCAAGACTGTACGGATCACTGTTGAACTACACAAATAAAAGTCATTTATTTTAAAATAAGAATTAGTGAAAAGCAGAGTGACAATCATTTTCTAATGGCACTATGTCAGCTATGCAGGAGAGATACAACTGCACCAACACAGCAAGGGATGTCCCGTTCCTATCCTGTGTTCATTTAATGCCTATGAACTAGCAGTTACTCAAAATGTCTGCTCCTGACAGTCATCTCACTAGTTGCTTTGATATTCTGAAGTCAACACAAGAAAGTTAGTTCTAAAGAACTGAGCTGTTTTTTTTCAGTATCATCCAGTGGTAAATTGGTGGAAAACAAGTGCTTAATTTCCCAGCATGCTTTCAGATACTGAGTACACGGGGAAAAGTTTTCGATGGTTAACAGACAAAGTTTTCCTTATAAGGCTAACTGTGCAATACTAGAACTTCAGACAAGTATTATTACTGCTTGGAATTTCTTGCTTTTTGTTTAGAAAGACTGTTTAAGTTACATCCTTCCTGCACAATATACATGAAAAAAAAACATTTTAGACAATGTCTAGAAATTCAGTTCATGCAGGCACATCTTCATTAGTGCTAAGCTCACAGAAGTTCATATGGCTCAGACGAGTTCATAGCAGTTCACTTGACAAACCACCTGTATCGAAGTCAGTAGAAAGAAATAAGCTACTCATCCACATGACAATGTTTATTAATAGATCCAGGTGAACACATCTGCAGAAAACACTTCTTGGCATTTCTGCAGAGTTTTTGAACTGGCACTTGTTCCAACTACCTAACCACTACACTCTTGTCAAACTTCTACAGAAATGAGTGACACAGCTCAGCTTATTCATAAAAGCAGCCAAACTTAGCAGCATTGCTTCTCTCCCTATTGTCTTCTGTCAACTACAGTTCTATGTCCCAGCTATGCTGAAATTAACACACTAGATTAACAACTATTTCTTAGGACACATTCAAGGAACTACAGGAAAATAATTTACACAGAACTTGACCTACAAGGCAAGACTATATTCACTTATTACATATCCATGAGAAAGTGGATACATTAGAAGCAGCTGAAACAAAGATAAAGTCTTACATTTTCAAAAAGTACATACATGACTAACCTGAAACTTCTAGTAAAGCAGTATAATTAACAAGCCAAAGGTCTATTGAAAGCATGCAATTAAGACCGATATTACAGTTTACATGGACAGTTGTAATTACCCCTCAACTAAAGCATAGCTTACCACATCTATGAAATGCTGTATGACAGTTACAAAATTATTCATCACAGACTTGTGCTATGTGAAAGTAAGTTCTCTGGAACCCAGGCAATTAGAAGATTAAAAGACAGAAAGTAATGCTAACAAGTGTCACAGTTTGTTTTCGCACAAATTTATTCACTCCAACATATCTGATGGACAATTCAAGGGTCCACGGGCATAAAAACTGCTTCTGCCAAGCACTCAGTTTTAGCAGGCTTCCTCACTTAACTGCAATACACATCTTCAGGCATTCCAAAATTTGACGCTTACACGGCAGTATGAATAACATGATCACATATTAGAACATTTCTGCATTTCAACTTTTAAGAATGCTTTAACTCTAAGAAGAGGAGTTAGTTAAAACCTTCCATCACAAGCAGACTGGTGCAGAAACTCATTCATACAGAAGTCAGAATGAGACGTGTCTTCATCTGCTGAATTCACTGACACAGGCTTGTGGCTCATCAGCAAGACTGAAAACTTTAGGCTTGGAAAAATACCATTTGGGATATGAAATCTATCCGAGCAATACATTCTGAAGAAACGGGGATAGAAAATGGGGCAGAAATTGAGTCACACGCAGTTAAAGTCTAAGTTGGCTTGGCTACTTCAGAAAGAAACTTACGGCTGCCACAGGCCACCAAGGAATTTTCAATGACTTGCTGGAGGACAAAGTAATGTTGCAAGGCAACACTGTGATATACATTTACTCCGTAAAACAGCATTCAACACTCTTAGGAGCAACGACCCATTTATCTTAGTATTCCATTTTAAGTAAGAAGAGGAAGGGTAGCATTGACCCAAATATTCCTAATTTTCCTTTCACAAAGGAACTTCAGAGTACTACATACGAATCTAGTGGCTCTAAGTGATAAATTAAGTACTTTGAATTTACAGCATTACATCTCTGGAAGTCTATTTTAGGAAATAAAACCATTAATGTTTGAGCTACAAGTGTACTTTATCAACACACAGCTCATTCAAAAACAAGATGCATTTGAATGCTCCACTTGCAGATTTTTACATTGTCACCTTCTTACAGAAATGGTTAAGACATATTCCCCAGCCAACCTCAGCTTCTTTGAAGCAGTTATCTGCCTGAGTTTTCCCTGAGGGTCAGGTAGCTCAAGAGACATTTTATTTCATTGCTACGCATCGCATGCCAAGTGATTCACTCGAAAGGCTAAGAGCTGACCAATGCTGCGCTCTCTGCAAATGCAGGTACTCCATAAAGAAGTAGACAAATGACCAGTACGCAAGATTCCATGGCTAAGGAACGTTTAAGGCTCTGTCTGCAAGCTGATTTGTTACTCCTAAATTTGACAAACTCTGCATGTAAGAACTATGGCTAAAAATGCACTCTACTACAAATAAGAACATACACATAATTTCAATGTACTAAAAAGTACTACAAAAAAGCTGCCAAATCCTACATGTCACTGGAATTTGAGAAGCAAATTTACACTGAACAAGTTACAACTTTCATCCAGATTTTCTGATACCTAAGATGCATTTCTTCCCAACAAATTAACAACGAAACGGTAAACAAGTATCCACCTTAGTTTAATAGAAAGGTAACAGCCTTATAAAAGGAAAATCCACACTCAAGGATTTCAGTAAATACATAGACAGCAACAAATCGAGTACATACAAACAAGAAGCCAGATACAGAAACCACGACTGGTTACACAGAAAATTACATGGCATTTTTCCAACAAGATATTTAAAGATCTTTAAGTTTCCTGGATCAGCAAAGGAGAAATTCCTTAAAGCTACGAAGGTGTTTCAGCCTCTATCCCCACCAACCTCAACAGGCCGGGACAAGTGCAATACCACAGACACACACAGCATTGCAACTGATCCCAACCTGTGTAGAAAGGGGTACAATTTTTCCACACTCAGAGACTGACTTGTCACTGCCACAGTCAGTTTTGCATGGATTTGCACAGCAGAGTATCATACAGCTGGATGCAAACCTGCAAAACTAACCAGAGTACAGTGTTCAATTAAACAACAAATAAACTGTAAAGACATGCTGAATACGTAGTTCTACAGCTAGCAGTACTTTAAGTGCTTATAATGCAGTAGATTAGTGAACACTACCTGCACTATAAGCACTTTAGTGCTACAAGAGCTGTCATTCGCTAGACTGCTGTTAGAACAAGGCAGGCCACAAAATATCCCATGACCAGCAGAAAGCATTTGAACTCCTTGATGTAGATTATAACAGGCCACCATCAGTTTTGCATAGATTTGCACAACTACACTCTTCTTGTAGTGCAACTATGCAAAACTAACAGAAGACTGCAAGCAAAGAACTACTGGAACATCATCTACAGTCTTAACCTGAGTGACTGGATGAAGACATAACTTCTTATGCCAGAAGGAGCACTTAGGGCAGTAGATGCTAATCTACTTCACTATCTGCACTAGATGCACCTTAGTACAAAAAGCACTTGACACCACCACACTGTACCTTTCCAATCTCTGAAGCTCCTGCAAGCTCTCCTGAGGCAGTTGTCAACATAATGCTACAAGTGCCTTCACTGCAGTAGGTTATATATATCACTACCTGCACTGTAAGCACTTTGACATTACTCTGACGCAACCAGCGGTGGTTTTGGTAATTCAAGTTGTCTACCTTGTACCTGCTGAAAGAAAAGAACAATGTGAGTACTTGACAACAAAGCTTTGGAATGAATATTCACAACTTTGTTTCTTGGTTAAAGACCTCCTTCAGAGTAAGCTGAAGCAGTGCATTAGCTCAGTTTCAGGACTCATATACAATACCAGGAGCATCAAAATCAATGCTGATGGACTGTACTAGAGACCAATTGTCAACTGCTTCTCTCATGTTATTCTCAGAATGCCATCACAACTTGGAGATAAAATAACTATGAGTTATTTTAGACCAATTTGAAATAGAGCAAAAAACTCTGACTCCCCTCAATTTAAAAAAAAAAAGTTAAGGCCAATAAGTATATTTAAATAAAGTTTTTGCCCAACTCAAGACAACAAATGAAAAAAATAGTTTAAAAATATATATGACCACACGATCAAGCTTTCTGAAGTTCAGAAAACGCCTTATGACAAACCAGGTGCTCTCTAAAGTCTTCAACTTACTTGCTTGGCTGGCAGGTTAAAATATTTGCTGCTACTGCCACAGACACCCTGCCTCCAAACACAGTTCCTACCATTATGTTGTGATGAGCCCATCTAGCACAAAAAAGCAGGTTCTAACGATGGCTGTAAAAAAATATACTACCACAACCAAGTTACAGCTGCTTATTACAGAGAATACGTTCAAAAAAGCAGGACAGCACTATATTGAAAATTTGAAAGCATGTTTCACTCCTTCCATATTAGAAATACGGACTTGAAGGATCACATAAATTTAAAGTCTCTCTTACCAGAAATAAGTTTCAGGCAAGAAACTTAGGGCAAGGTTAATATAATACTTTAAAACAAGAAAACTCTATCTTTTGTTAGTCTGAAAAACGAGCATTATTCAGAGACGACAAGAAAAAAAAAAAAAAACAAACAGATACCAAATGTAAACATTTTTGAGGCTCTTTGTCCCACCTTCTTAATTTCAAGAAACGAGTGCTCGAAAAACTTTCACGATTCTCCCCCGAGTAAAACCGTGGACTGCTACACGTGTCTCCAATCCCCAGTAACTCTTTGTAAGGTAGCGCTCCTAACCCAAATCTCAGGCTCAGTCTCAAAAGCACTGGTCCTGGCCTCTGCATTTACAAGGAATAAAAAAAAGAAACCCACAACTGAAATTATAAAACTTACCATTTTCTGTAAGAACCAACTTCCTTCACCAACACGCTACCGCAACATCCACAGAAAGCTTCTTGTGTCCTGCCGCACGCGCCGATGCTGCAGGGAAAAAAAAAAAGACAAGAAAAAGCCAAACAAACCCAAGTTATTTATTTGCTTTTTGTTGCTGAGGAGAGAACAAAGTCACCGAGCAAGTTCCTGAACACTAGGGACTCCCTCCCCATCCCCACGCCACCGGCAAGGAGGGCGCGAAACGCGCCGCCACCCCCTCGGGCCGCCCGAAAATCCGCTCCGAGCAACACACCCCACACGCGGGCTCCCTTCCCCCTTTCCCTAAGAACCGGCTCCGCCGGCCACAGCTCCGCGAGGACCCTCTGGCCGCGGCCACCGCTCCTTCGGCGGCTCGGCACAGCCCAGGGAACGGGCCGGAGCGGAGGGTCTCGGCCGGGGCCGTGGGGCCGTATCCCGGGCCGGGCCCGCTCCCCTCACGGCGCAGCACGTGCTCCTGCGAGAACACAGGGTCGAGCGCGCGCCGCGAGCCCGCCAGGGGGCGCCGCCGCCGGCAGCGCGGAGGTCACAGCTCGGCTACGGCGTGACGCCCCCACCCCCCCCACACCTCCAACCGCCCCGGCCGAGCCCGGGCAGGGGGGGAAAAGGGCCGGGCCCACCCGCTCTACCGGGGGCCGCCCGCGCCGGGAAGG
>WBNH01008264.1:0-11780 GCA_013401255.1 Urocolius indicus
GGGGCCGAGGCGGCGGCGGCGGCCGGGCTGCAGGGGGCGGAGGAAGAGGAGGACACGGCGGCTGCGGCGGAGGATGAGGAAGGCGGCGGCGAGGGCGGCGGCGCGGGCGAGGCGGCGGCGGCCGGCGGCGAGAGCGAGGAGGAGGAGGAGGAGGAGGAAGAGGAAGAGGACGTGTTCGAGGTGGAGAGGATCCTTGACGTGAAGACTGAAGGGGTGAGCGCGCCCTGAGCGGAGCAGGAGCAGGAGCGGCCCCGCGCGCGGGTTTCTGGCGCTGTCCGAGCAGCGGCGGCTCGCCACGCGCTGGCCGCAGCCCGGCGCCGGCGCCGGCTCCTGCCGCGGTGAGTGTGCGGGCACAGGCTGCCCGGCACGCGCGTTGCCCTGCCTGACTCTTTTATCCTTGGGCGAGAGCCGTGCGAAAGCAGTGGAGCCGCTACGATCGCAGTTAAAACACGCCGTGCGTAATTTTGCAGGGAAGCTTCCCCCTTGGCATGTTGAAGAGGCTGAATCTGGGACGTCGTTACTCATTTGGTTTTTTTGGGGTTTTTTTGGGTTTGTTTTTTTTTTTTTGGTCTGCGTTGTTAAGTTGTTCTGTGCTCTTACGGCTGACCTACAGTAGTGGCCAGGAGTGAGAATAATGGAGAACTCGGAGGTGACTTGAAGGTGTGCAGAGTGAGACTGTGCTTAGTGGCTTATAAAATGTGTGAAGACCTCTTAAAACATGAGAGACTCCTTCCCATTGAAATAACTAGATGCTTTGCTTTGTTTAGGCAGAAACACCAAACCTTCTGTTCTTTCTTTGAAAGCAGCCTAGACTGGTTGAAGTTCGTTTAAAATTTCCTAAACCTCAGATACGTATGCGACCACTATCAACTGCAGAGGATTTAATAGTGGTTTTTTACTATGGGTATTGGCAAGCTAATAACTGTAATAATATAAAAATACCAATGTAGTTATAATACAAAAAGTACAGATCTCCGCAGGGATTTTTTTTTTTTTTCCTTGTGTCAGACTTCCTTACAACCCTGCATGTTTCATTTTTGTTAAATGTGAGCTTAATTAGTAATCAGAATTCTCGGTGTCTCTTTTCACTACTAAACCTCCAGTACAAAATATCTCTCTTTTCCTTCTTTGCAGCATGCTAAATGAGGCATTGAAAATTCAACTTTCTATTTGATAGCTCTTTCCTAAAAATATTCTGAAGAGTCTATAACTATTCAGGTTTTAGTTCATAAGTATTTGAACATGCCAGCCACATGTCTGTCACCTTCCCCCTCAGCTGCCCACTCTGCAGCAGGATCTGAGCTGGATGTGCTGATGGTTTCCAGGCTGGGTCAGTGCAGTTGGCTGTACAGCATGCAGGTGCATTAACCACTGTGTCGGTTGTAGCTTTGTAGCGTGGGCTCTGGTTGCATCAGGCCACCTTTCTGTTGCTCTTCAGTGAGGGCCATGCCCCCACCCCGTGCTTCAGAAATACAGGGCAAGACAAATACTCCCACCTAGCCCTAATTTCTGACATGGCTGTAAAAAGCTGTGAGTTAAACTAAGTGGAGTGTATTTTATGCACTCTGCTTCAGACTAGTGGTTCCCAGCTTGCAGATTCCCAAGTCTGATACAAAGTCCAAACAGATACGCTGGATCGGCCGCTCTCCAGCGCAGCGTAAGGCCAGTCAGTGTCACAGCTGCAGAAGCGGGAGACCCAGAGAGCACAACACAGAGAAAGTCTTTGCATTCTCAGTCCTGGTGTTGCTGGAGCTGATGGTAGTGGGAGCATGAGAGACAGCACTCACGGGATGGCATTGGGTAGGGGAGTTAGACCAGCTGATAAATGGAACATCAGCATGTCCTATTCAAAGACAGTGAGCAATAAAAGTTTGGAAGCGTTCATTTCAGAGTATCTAGAAAGCCTTTCATGCTGCACTGCTGTTCTACTAAAACAACAGGCTCTGGTACAAATCGTGGCGTTCCCCAGTGAAAACTGGTAACTTGAACTGTGGTCTGTCATGATGTGGTGATACCCCATTCCATAGGAGTTGGTTCCAGCCTTCCACTAGTTCTCATAGAAGTTACAGCAGCCTAAGAATGTTTGGAGGTGTTCTGTTATTTGTAAGTGATACAGAGGAAAGAGAGAATGGCGTTGAGTAAAAGAATGTTTTTGTAAATTGAACATGAGTCAGCAGTTCCTGCAGCAAAGGTGGCCAACTGCATCCAAGAGTGTAGCAAGCAGGTCTGGGGAGATGCCTCTCTCTCTTCTCACCCCTGATGAGTTACATCTGGAGTACTGTGTCAAGTTCTGAGCTCCCCAGAACAGACGTGGGCATACGGGAGTGAAGGGTTATGAAAACAATTTAGGGAACTGGGTTTGCTCAGCCATGAGAAGAATCAGAGGCGATCAGACTGGTAGCTATACGTAGGTAATGGGAGGGTGTAGAGAGTCGGGTCCTCGGAGGCACATAGTGAAAGGATGAGAGAGGCAGTGAACATGAGATGGAACACAGGGAAATCTTGAATAGATACACAGCCTGGTTGAGATGGTCCTGCTTTGAGCAGAGTGTTTTGCTTGTTAGTTCTGGAGATACATTATAACCTAAATTACTCTGTCACACTAATAAGGAAGTTACTAGTCTTTATTTCAAGAGTAACTAAAAGAAAGAGACACGGGTAAATGTGATTTTCAAAACTGCTACCTAAATCAAGGGTGTACAATTAAGCTAAATTATAAGACAAGTATTACACTGATGTATCTGAATATAGGGTATTGATATATGTGTGAAGCAAAATACAGAAGACTACAAGCAGAATTGATTGCTAAAGTTTAAAGACACTTGGGCACAGGTGACTGGTGCTGATGCAAAGCTTAAGTTTACAGGTACAAAGCAAATTTAAAAGCAAGTGTCAATCAGCAGTTCTTTTAAAGCTTTCCTTCTCCAGGCTTATTTAACAGCATAGTGCCTTTCAGGGCATTATCAATCTATTTTTGAAACAAAGAGGTATTGTTATTTTGCCTCTGCAAAAGTGCTTTCCATAGTACATCTGCTAATTCTTGGGTGGGTTGTGTTTTTTTTTTTCAAGAATGGCTGTTTCCTAGCATTTATTGTTAGCTATTTTATATGAACAATATCTTTTTCTTAAATTTGGTTTAATACATGTGTTTAAAGACAATGCAGGTGACTATGCCATTTTCCTAGGACATGTCTCCACTTTTCAGTTAATCTTAGTGCAGGAGACTGTGAGTTGCCACTTGTACAGCTCTATCAGCAGCATGCCGAGTCCAAGCTGCTAAGCCTTGCCTCTCAGCAAGGAAAGGAGTCCATCTTGAGAAACATAAGGATTCAGATAATTTATTTAGGAGAAAGGCAAGAGGGACTTTGGTGAAAACCTTTTTTAATTTATTTAATGCTAAAGTCTTTCTAATTCACTGAAAATTCAAGACAGAGGCTAAAAGAAGCAATTTTGTCCTACAGTGAAGTTAAGTACTGTTGAAATAATTGGTCTAGGGCTTTTGTGTGTGATGTTTTACCAAAATCTTGGTTACTGACTTCTCTGAGACCAGACACACAGATTTTGTGTAAATTTAACTTGATCTCTCTGGTGGGTTGATACTTTTTTTTTTTCCCCCCCTAATTGTTGGTATTTCTGTTTTTCAAAAGTAGCATTGATTACAAATCTAATATATTAGAATTTCAGTATAAAACCAAGTGAACGGTGTTAATGCATTATAAATGTTAAGTTTTTATTGCAACTTCTTCAGCAAAGAGAAGCAATTCAAGCTCGAAAATTTTGTAGAAGAAATCCTACAATTTTTTTTTTAAAACTTCTTTCAGTAAGTATCAGAAAAACCGTTTCAGTAGGAGGACTGGGAATGTGTGATTTGTACATCTTAGCTGTGGTTCTGAACAAATTACAAATATTTTGGATAAAACCACTCAACTGCTGAGCTGTTTTACAGCCTCCTTAGTGCAGTTTGTGATGCAGATGGAAATAATTATTGGAATTCTTATGTCAACATCAGGCTAAAGTCCCATTATATTCATTTCTTTATATACAAAATCAAATCTCCACGGAGATCCACACGAATTAAGTAGATGATGCAATGCTGTGCTGTGTTGTACTAAGTGTTGGGGGTTTTCTTACAGGGTAAAGTTCTGTACAAAGTCCGGTGGAAAGGATACACCTCTGATGATGACACCTGGGAGCCAGAGGTTCATTTGGAAGACTGCAAAGAAGTGCTGCTTGAATTCAGAAAAAAAATTGTGGACAATAAGCCTAAACCCATTAAAAAAGACTTACAGGTATGTTTTACCTTTCAGTATCTTACACTGAAGTCATATTCACTGTCTAGGCTCTTGCTGATGGGAGGAGGGAGAAGAGGTTGGGATATGGAGTTAAGAAGGCTTAAAGGAAGTCTTTGATCTAAAAGTATTTTGTTGCTTGTGAAACTGAATATTGTTGCTCCTCTCTGGTTAGGACTTTTTTTTTAATAATTGACAAATTTGCTTGTAGACTCTAAATCCATCTAAACTCTTATTTCAGTTCTTAGTGAGACTGTATAGGTGATGTGTGGTCATTTAATTTCTTTTTAACAACGTAAACAACTCCCTTTCCCTACTGATGTGCATATTGTCTAGCCAGTGAAGCTGGGCACTGCTTTGTGTACCAGATGAATGAATTATTGCTTGTTAACTTAAATCTGGTAAGATAGGAATACAGAAAAATGAATTGCAAGAAGATACGATGGGACTTTTACCTCAACTGTGAAGCATAAGAATCTTTTTTTAAACTTCAGGGAAACCTATAGGTACGTTTTACAAAATCAGATTAATTGGTTTTGATGCAGAATAGTTAAGATTTAGTTCTCTTCTGGAATCTGGTTATTGGATATCTGATTAGTGCAAACTACAAAAAAATGGTAGTGGTGATGCTTGGGGAAAGTACATTTTTTAACACTTTGATTTTAATTGGATGAGAATCAATACATAAGCAAGTCAAGTAAACCAAAGTGGTACAGTTTAATGGGGAAAGAAATCTTTTCTTTTTTTCCCCTACCTTTTAGAAATTGTCTCTAAATGATGATGTATTTGAAGCAGAATCTGACAGTGACTGGCAAAGTGAAACAAAAGATGATGTTTCACCAAAGAAGAAAAAGAAGAAATCAAAAGACGGAGAGGATCGAAGTCCAGATGATCTGAAGAAGAAAAAGTCTAAGTCTGCAAAACTCAAAGAAAAGCCCAGAACAGAGTGTGAAAATACTTCAGATTCTTTGGTTTCAGATTCAAAACCAAAAAAAAGGACTTCAGAAACCAAGGAGGATTCAAAGGACCCAAAGAAGCAAAGGAAAGATGATTTTAAAGAAACCAAGAAAAAGAAGGGAGAAGTTAAAGATACAAAATCTAAAGAAGATTCTAAAGAAAATAAAACATCAAGGAAGGAGAAGCAAGGAGATGCTCAGTTTGACTCAGAGCCAGATAATCTATTTGATGTATTTTCTCAAGCAACTGATAATGAAGATGCAGACTTAAATTCTGAAAATAAAGATGAGAAGCAAACAGTAGTAAGTGGAGAAGAGAGACTGGAAGAAGAAACTGCTGAGAAAGATTCTGTTGCTGATCAGCATCTTGATGGATCAGCAAGTAATGAAGATGATAGTATTGATGTTAAGGTTAAAAGAAAGAAGAAAAAAAATCAGAGACCTGAAGATTATAAAGAGGAGGGTAGAAAATGGGAAACTCAGGAAACATATTTAGAGAAGAAAAGCATGCACAAAAAGCAAAAAAGTCAAGAAAAAATAAAAGTGGTACCAGGAGATGTGGAGAAAGTGCCACCTGTTCCTTCACCGGTGCAGAAGAGTTTGAAATTGAGCGCTGATGAAAGAGGGCGCAAGTCCACAGACTCAGCTGGGGAGGTAAGTGGTGGTATGCATTGAGCAGGGCGCTGGGGATGAAGTCAAACATCTCTGAGGTACAGATTCTCCAAAAAGAGAAAAATACAAATTGGAAAGTTAATGAGCTCACAAAGCCAAAGAGAGGCCTGCTGCAGAATGTGTAGGAGAGACTGGAAACTGTCTGAATGGACTGGGAACACTATAAAGAAGGGAATGCTTCAGGAGAGAAGGGTGTCTTTAAATGTGAAAATGTGAATTTCTCCTGTTTAAGTGTACTTATTTAGGATGATGTTTACTGCTCCACCAAAGCATGTGGTCGTTTTTTAGCTTTGTTCTCCTACATTCAGCAGGTGCCTCAGTTTGACTTTTTTCCTGCTTGTGCATAGTAAGACATTCCATCATGAGCAACTTACAAGTCCAACACTGCACACTGAAGTGTACTTTTGAGCTAAAACACACACCTGATCTCTCTCAGAAGACTGCTGCTCTGTTATGCCTCATGTGTTAGCACCTACCTGAGAACTGGGATGCTGAAATTGCATCTAAACCCATATCTCAGATAATTGCACAACTGTTCTGTCTTCTTACGAGTTCCTGGGGTGCTTATAGGAAATGCCTAGTTTTGTGACATGGTTTTCATTAAAAGTGCTCTACTTGTTAAAAAAAATGGCCTCAGCAGATATTGGAATATTGATTTTTTTTTTTCCCTTATTTAATACAGTAGTGGTTTAAGAAAAGCAGGATGGCAATTGGAAAAAAAACCCAACAATGTTTTTGGAATGTTTCTGAGAATATAATTTCTTTCAGCTGCTTCAGACTGTTCTTTTACAGTTTGCAGTTCATAAAACTTGGACTGCTAAGAGAAACCCCTTTCTTATTTCTAATAGGATTGCAGCCAAAACACCTTGATATTTACTGGATTCTTTGCCACTTCTTAGACCGTAACTCCATGGCAGCAAGTTTCTGTAGGTTCAGCTGTGGTCTCTGCTTAAGACTGTTCTGTGTATGGAGTAGGCCAACTTAAACATAAAGAAAGGTGGCTTTGGGGTAGAGAATTATGAGGTATAATCTGAGTAGAGCTACACAAAGTAGTTGTTTTTGCAGGAGCTTAATGGTGAAAGGTCTTGTAAACAAGGTTAAGCTGTTACCATGAGGCATAACCCAGTTCTGAAAAGTTATTTTAATTAAGTGAAATGGTACGGCCCTTTCTTACTCAAGTATTTCCTTGTTCAAGGCTGTAGCATTCATAAGAGAGAGACATCAGTGATGATAATCAGGTATATGTTTAGAATTCTGTTTTACTTACCAGTAGTGTAAAAATCCTGTCACCCCAAATATGAGGAAATCAACAGCAAATGAAAATTGATTTGCATTTGGGTCTTCGTCCAGCACTGTCAGTAAGTTGTGACCTTTCTCATGGTCATGCTCTGTGGAAGGTCTGGCTCTGAGGAAGCAAGGGAGGCATTCTGCTCTGCTTTTTTTAGTCTAAGTGGCNTGCAGGAGCTTAATGGTGAAAGGTCTTGTAAACAAGGTTAAGCTGTTACCATGAGGCATAACCCAGTTCTGAAAAGTTATTTTAATTAAGTGAAATGTTACGGCCCTTTCTTACTCAAGTATTTCCTTGTTCAAGGCTGTAGCATTCATAAGAGAGAGACATCAGTGATGATAATCAGGTATATGTTTAGAATTCTGTTTTACTTACCAGTAGTGTAAAAATCCTGTCACCCCAAATATGAGGAAATCAACAGCAAATGAAAATTGATTTGCATTTGGGTCTTCGTCCAGCACTGTCAGTAAGTTGTGACCTTTCTCATGGTCATGCTCTGTGGAAGGTCTGGCTCTGAGGAAGCAAGGGAGGCATTCTGCTCTGCTTTTTTTAGTCTAAGTGGCTTAATATTATATGGTGTGGATTTGGTGGAGAGTTCTGGAGTTTTTTTGACATTATTAAATTGTTTGTCCAAGCAAGTTATTCTTTTCTGATAAAATTGTTGTGTTTGCTTGAGCTACCTGTCTTTCCTTGTGTGGCTCTGGTTATGGAACACTCGTGTCAGTTTATAACACAGTATTCTCTGTTTGGAGTCAGTTTGCATGCCAAACGATTCTTCCTGTTTGACTTGCCTCCAGAAGTAAATGTGCAGTGTACAATTTACATCTGATTGGGATTGGAAAGCTGGAATAGAATTCAGCCCCTTCTTTTTTAAAAAGCAAATAATCCGATAATCTCTTTAGTAAGTTACAAGTGTCCTAAATACTGGGCATCTGCTGGGATGAACAGCTGGCCAGGTCACTGTTTAATCGTGCTGGTGATCAAAAGTTGAGGTTTTTGTGAGGAGGAGAGAAACATGATTAAATGTCTCTGCTCTGCAAACCCTTTATGATACACCAAATAGATGTATTTTAATCAGTGATTCCTATATATTTAAAAAAGAAAAGTAGCATTTAGTGATAGATTCTGTCTGTAGCTCTTAGGGGGCTTTTTAGGGGGCAGTTTTTCAGAAAGCCAATGTTATTCCATTTACCAAGTTATAATGTCAGAGGCTGATACAATGCCATGCTCACCTACTCCACAGCTGGGAATTTACTGACTGAATGGAGAGAGAGGATTGCAGGAGAAAGGCAGCCTTTGGCGGAGGCAGTTGAATTCTGTTTTGGCAAATTTGATTGTAAATCTATACCTAGCATTAATTCCTGTGATATTGGATATTGCTAAGCTCATTCTTCTGTGTGGATATGTTGGGTTTGGGTGGATTTTTCTGAGTGTTTTTGACAAATGACTGCTGTCATTCAATAAATTGGAACCTTCTTTATACAAATGTAAAGTTTTCTGATAAGTCAGTGCTATCCTAACTACTTTGAATAGGTGCTACATTGTTAAATACTTTGAAATAATTACGTTGAATTCAGGTTAAGTGTTTAGGATAACTGAAAGTTGGTAACTTTGAATTTCCTTCAAAATGCTGGTTTTGGCATATTTGCACCTCATGCTGTAAAGCACCTTGCAGGGCTGGAATGCAGTAAATATCTGGGTTGAAATTGTTTTATTTTGGAAGTTACACCTCTTCTCTTCTGGAAGAAGCCTCCGCAGACTTAACACTCAACTCACCAGTTTAATTCTTTTCCTAAGAGTGTCCACAAGTCCGATAGATAGAGATTTCAGTAGTATTAAATTTAAATGTATTCTGTTGATGGAGTGGTGAAAGGAGTTTATTTTCCATTTTTTCTCTGCCATTTTAATCTTTGTTCTCTGTGTCAGGAGAAAGAAGTAAAGAGACCTGAAACAAAAGAAAAATCTCAGAAAAAAGAGCATGAAAAAGAAGAAAAGATCAGAAAAGAACAAAAGAACCTTAAAAGTAAGTACTAACTGCTTAAAAGAGAGAAGGGACTACCCTGAAGGATCTTTCCACTCTTGATTCTACAAGAGTGGATATTGTACCGTTTTGTAACATGTACCAGAAACACCGTCTGAGGCGTGGAAGCGTGTAGAGATCTCAGTGTTTTTGTAGATGAGTCAGGATTTTGCCCTTTTTCATTTAATATTGCCAGCTCTGCTTCTGTGACATGTAACAGTAATGTTTTTTTAGAGGAATTGATCCAACTATTGGTTGTCTTCAGAAGTGTTCTGGTGATACCATGAATACACACTTTCAACGTTTAGGAAAAATAGTAGAGGTTCCCATGAGACAAACTCCTGGCCTCCTACTTTAGCCACAGTGATGAGTTATATACAACCCTTAAAATATCACCGGAACCAAATGATTTGATAGATGAAGAAAAATGTCTACATTGTATTTCTGTTCTTAAGGATATTGTGGAGTATTCGTGTTACTACTCTTGATCTCAGTGAAATTCTGAAGGATTTCATTCAGGATAAATTCTCTCACTGCTCTGATGAGGATGAACTGAGGAAAACTAGGTAACTCCTCGCTTGATAATAATGAGTGGAAATGGAAAGAGCTTTAATGCTTCAAATAGGTTGTTGCTAGAGAAACATCTTTCCCTGGCAGTGGCATAGGTGCTTCCAATGCTTAAGAAGGCTAGTGACAGATGATTAATTATGGGTCCTCATACTGCACATGTCCACCGTCTGTTCATCACAGACACCAAACTGTATTTTCTAAGCAGCGCTTCACACTAATTAATAATTCTAAACTACATTTCTTGAAGAAGATGGTGCTGTGTTGGGAGCAGTCAGACCCCAGCCTTGCCAGGGTGGCTGGAGGTGAACTAGCTCTCCCTGATCTTTGTCTGATTTTGTTAAGCTTGCTCCTATACTTCAGCAATGATTAACTTGTGGAAAGAGAACAGACCTTTTCTAAATGGACTCTGGTCACTCACTTAAACTTTGTTATGTAATAGTCTTTAGTGGCTCAAGTAGTCACTCTTGGTAACTGTCTTCTAGGCTTTAAGGACCTCAAAAGTGCATTTGACTTGTTCAATGTAGTTTCAGAAGAAAAAAGTGAATATTCTGAGAATAACTGCAAAAGAGAAGAATCTTCACTAGAATATAAATTCATCGAAGAATTAAAATCAAAAGACAGCAAGGTGTACAAGGAAAGGAGGAACGTAAGAGATGAAACAGACACGTGGACGTACATTGCTGCAGAAGGTGATCGAGAAGTAGTGGATGTGTGTCAGATGGAGAACTCTGGTGAGCAGTAGAAACAAATGCGGGGGAAAGTTGAGCATTGGCAGTTCATATTTTCTGCATTCCTGCTTGCATCTTATAGTGCTCCAGTTCTTGTCTCTGCAGGAGGCTGAACTGATCTTTTCTTTTGAAACTCACTGATAACTTTTCAGTGTTTCCAGTGTGCTTCTGCTATGACAGTAATGGAGTGTTCACCATCTCTTAACCGCTTCAGCTTGTTTTATTACAACAGTTTGTTGCAAGTAAAAGCATTTTGTAATTTGTAATCCATTTGTAATGCAGCTTTCACTGTTTGAAGCCATTCCATGCTGACTTCCAGAGGTTATTTGAATGAAAAATAGTAGCATGTTAACTTGCTGATCATTGAAGCAGTGGCAAGCAAGGAATGGTTTGGAAAGTTGTAGGTTATTTATTACTTACTTGACGTATTTTCTTCCATAAAATGAAATACATGGTAGATGGCAAGCAACAAGTCTTGAGTTTGGGCATGGACATGCAGTTAGAATGGCTGACACTAGAAGACTTTCAGAAGCATCTTGATGGAGAAGATGAGAATCATGTGTCAACAGAACCAATATCCAATAGTAAGTAGTTGCTGGGAGGAAGGTGAGTTTCTTAGCTGGCATTTCAAAGTGAAATATCCTATAACTGCCTTGCATTTATTTTCTAGCTCTCCTGAGGGATGCTGTTAAAAGTGGAGATTACATGACAGTAAAGATGGCACTTTCTTCTAATGAAGAATATAATTTGGATCAAGAGGTAATTTTTCTGCAATGGAAGTATTGGGAGTGGAGGAGAGGGCAGGGGGTGCAGAGTACAAATTTGGATTGTTTGAAAAGTTTACCCTTCTTGCTAGTAGCAGAACTTTGTCTGCCTGTTGTGGTTTGGCCCAGCTAGCACAGCAGCACCACGACGTTCTCTCGCTTGGTGCCCTGCTATTGCCTGGAATCCAGGGCAGTGTCATCAGGTGAAGAAACAACTCTAGACTTGCAGGCGTAGCTAGACATGTCTTTGTTTATGACTTCTTCATAGTGATGTTTTTCGAATTTGAGGATAATGAAGAAAATAAATTGTTTTGGTTTTAGACCGTTGTCGTGGTTTGGCCCAGCTAGCACAGCAGCACCACGACAGTCTCCCGCTCGGTGCCCCCCAATCACCCCCACCCTCATTAGGATGGCAGAGGCCTCAGCAAAATGGAAGGACAAAGATAAGCAAGGTTGTCATGGGTTGAGATAAGGGCATAGAGGGCTCACTGCC
>WBNH01008266.1:0-20447 GCA_013401255.1 Urocolius indicus
TTGCCTGCAACGGCAACAATTTGGTGCTTGAGATTTCTTTTTCTATTGACCAGGTTAGATAAGTATTTGACCCTTCTCTGTAACCCTTTGAAATGTCTTGGATGATGACTAACAGCTAAGCAAACTGGATAGCTGACTCCTAAGTGCTTCTAAATGACCTTTAGAGAGAAAACGATGATGCTTAAATATCAGAAATGAGGAACATATCGATACTTATAAATCTAATCCACATAAATTTCTGTAGCTTATATATGTTTATCAAGGTGTTTCTACCTTATATTCTGTTGCAATACGTGGACTCTGCTGAAGTATGCAAACACATATATAACACATGGGACAATACAGAGCACAACACATGCACATCGCTACACAGGTGAGTGTCAGTGTAAAATCTCCAAATAGAGAGCTAGATTGACTTGACAGAATCACATATTAAGCAAGACTAACAAGGATTCCTCGGTACTCTTGAGATCCATAACGTTTCTATGGTTATGAAAGTTGTTTCCTCAAAATAAAATAGCAAGACAACAGTTTTGCATTAGCTGTTGTTGCCTCCATAGGGATTCTGTCTCAGACCAAGATCTTAGACATAAAAAATCTTCAGAGATGGATAAGGTCAATTTAATTCAATGTCAACTGTAGATATCTTATATGGAATTGATGGACATGCAGATCCAGCAACTGTCTTCCTTTCTTCTTCACCAAATAACAAGACACTATCAGAGAAGCCTTACCTTGTGTAAGAAGCATATCTGTTTCCCACTTAGCTTTTACAGCTGCACAGTTATCCATGAGATTAAAATAGGAGGTCATAGTGTCAGTGCTATGGTTGACTGTAAGATACTCTGCCAGTACAGGTACCTTGATCCTATAGCCTGTGTAGTTTTAAGAATAACCCTTGCCTGTGAACTGGACTTCTTCCTTTTTAAATATTTGACCCACCGTGCCTTTTCTATCCTTAATGTATTTCTTTTTACTATGTGATACTGAAAATGTTTGCGTTCTCTATATGTAGCTGTGGACCTTGTATTCTATTCCTGACTACACTTTGTAACAACACACTTGAGAGAGGACTCCCGCCTTGTGAACTGAGTAGTGTATGAGTATATTTAACACTGGAGATAC
Source organism: Urocolius indicus (assembly GCA_013401255.1). Taxonomy (NCBI): domain Eukaryota; kingdom Metazoa; phylum Chordata; class Aves; order Coliiformes; family Coliidae; genus Urocolius; species Urocolius indicus. The sequence continues at coordinate 1,126 of WBNH01008266.1, forward strand.
CAACTTTCAATGATTTAGTATAAAAACTTGGCATGAATAAAGGCAGTAAGAATGCAGATAATTGAATTTAAAAGTGGTTTTGACTTTACAGACATATATTAGGCTTGCTAAAATCTACTGTTGATAAGCCAATATCGCCTTTGTTGGGAGCTAAAGACATCCTGTTTTCTTGAAGCATTAAGGGAACGAAGGGCTAAAATCTCTGAATTTCAGTGACTACATGATTCATGTTTATTACCCCGGAAGGGACTCTCTGATATTCACTCAATGTAGTAGAAAAAAAAAAAAAAAGAAAAATAAGCAGAATACTGTTTGCATTTCACAATAACATAATGAAATAAGCCATTCCCTCCACAAGGGATGGACACTCTTGAAGTAGGCAATCCATAAATCTCCTTTATAGCTGTGCTGCAGATATCATTGAGGCTTATTTCTTGGAGCCATGTCATCAATCACGGTTTTCACATGGTTTTCAAATACTGGAGCAGAATGATCCATGGCATATTTTTTGTTCCCTAGCTAGCATAACTTCAATAATTTAAATGAGATTAAGATGTAATCATCATTCACACGCACAAACCACATTGACTTGGCTGTTTAAATTGATGCAAAGGAGTGACATTTTTGATAATACTGTACAGTTCTCTGAGACTTACCTTGTATGCATGGAAAAAAAAAGCAACCACAGCTCTGAGTTGCATACAGGAACTTGCTATTTTCAACACTGCAAATGTGTTGAAGACATCACCATCCAAATGGGAGCACGAACACTGGACAGAAAGTTCAACTTAATATGTAGGCTGTTGGACAAAAAGTTGGATGCCCAGACCAAAGTGGTTGTGTTTTCAGCAGTGCTAAGGACTTAGAGCTTTTACCGAGATCTTAACCAGGAGCTTTCAGATGACCATATTTTAATGGTCTTGGAATTTGATAGATTGAGTATGTTTAAATATGTGATATTGCCTAATGTTTAAATTTGGGAAAATTCCACAAGTTTCTGAACAGTATTACCAAATGTGAGAAGCATAAATCTTTCATTCTGTTGCCTTGTTCAGACACTCAGCCCACGAAAATACATACTTTGTCACTACTCCTTTTTTGCCACAGGGAAATTCTCATTCGTCATCTTAGAATCGTTCTTTAAAACACTCACAGATTTTATTCTAATGATGTCTTCCTTCACTCACAGAAGCATTATTAAGGTCCCATAAGTGATGCAGCAACACAATAGGGAATAACATTTGTTTCAAGTTTGATGTGAGTTGGCTTATTGCCCTGGTTTAGGCCCATCAGGAAACAAAAGACCACGATTAGCCTCAAGTACCAAAGACTTGAGGATTGCTAAAGGGCAGGGAGGGCTTAATTGCCACTATGGTTCAGGACAAAACAGACCAGGCTGCTCGGCTTGGGGAAGAAAACAGAAAATAATTTAATGCAATATCAATTAAAGCATAACACCACAAAACATAACCAACATAAAACAACAGAGCGTGTTACAATGATGAAGAGTCCAACCAGCCCTTTAAGACCACCTGCTCCCCACTCCTCCCCTCTTCCCAGGCTCAGAGCCCTGATCCCGGTGTTTTTACCTCTGTCCCCCCCGAACAGCCCAGGGAGGCAGGGAGTGGGGGTGTGGAAGAATGGTTGCATGAGAAAAAGCACGTAGATGTTTTGCAGCTGACCAAGGAGGAATGTGTTAAACATTGCACACAGCTGGTGTAGCTNACACGTGGCAGCCCTGCATGGGCTGCTCTGATGTGCATTTATCCCAAAAGCTGCAGCTCCTCTCTGCCTCTCGTGTGGGTCTGCTCTGCGGCGCACAGGCTCTCCAGCATGTCCTGTGCCATGGCCTCTTCGTCACACAGTCTCTCGCCCGTCCGTGCGCACTCACACGGAGCTGCTGCTGGCTCTCAGTTCTGCCATTGCCATCCATAGGGTGCAGGGGTACAGCCTGCAGTCTCACCACGGCTTGCAGAAGAGCCTCTGGTCTGGTGCTCCTCCTTCCTTCCTCCATGGGGTTCGTGTGGTCATCTGCATCTTGTATCACTCTTACATCTCCAACAAGCACTCCAAATTCCCATCCCCAAATAGTGATGGCAGAGGCGCCAGATTGGCCCAGCTGGGCTGGGTGGTGGATCTGAACCCAGGAGCCGGGAGAGGGTTCAAAAATTCTTTACCGGGTCTTTACTGTAACCTGCTTCCGCTGTTACCAAGCAAAAGCAGCTCCATGACACTTATGCTAAAACAGACCTGTCCCCCCAGAAACATAAGGATTTACTCCATCTGCTCAGTACATTAGGCCCATCAGATGATTCACCTACAATGTCTAAAAAGCTATAGTGATGGCATTAGAAAAATGTGAAATATCAAATGTTACATGTTAAGGCATCTACCAAAACACCAGGACTTGAAAAGTTAATGCAAAAATTCTTAGATTTCCTAAAACTTCACTTTTCAGACTTTCAGTTCTTGAAAAATACAGCAGATATATTTTTTTTTCACACGAAGTAAAACATTCTTATGCATATGATCCCTTCAGTTTCATTGAAGAATGAAATTATGTGATGCTCACAGCAATAAAGCTGACAGAACCTGCCTGTATGCTTTGCCATCTACTGTGCACATGAGCAGCTTTATGGTAACATGTCACTTTACTTGCTATAATCCAGAAAAAAACAACAAAACAAAAATCACCACACACTCCAGCTACCACTATCTTCTGTGCTTTTCTTAGTTGAGTAAATACAGAACTTTAACTGTTCCTGCTGATGCTCAAAGGCATCTTCCCTTCTTCAAAATTGTACTGTGGAACCTGTGGTCCCTATGGTAAAGGAAAAGGGGTTTTTGATAGCAATAGACAGTTCAGGTGCAGGAAGTCCCTGTGTTTTGGAGAAGGGAGAACTCAAATGTTGCAGGGATGTTGAGGCTGGTGTATCTTCTGTGGTAATTTTGATTAAGAAGATTTAGAGTGCAGACTTTTCAAAAAAAATACATAAACCAGGGGAATTCTTCCCTATCACCAACTAGTGCCTGTTTTATTTGTTGTAGCACTTTGCCTTGCAACACTTCCAAAATCCTATTTAGTACTGGCCTGTTCATGAAGAGTAGCCATTGACCTTGGATGCTCACTGTTGAATGTGCAGCCTGAATTTGATTTTCACAGTTATTGATACGAAAGAACTGGCTATTTTCATATTTCATATTCATTTTCATTTTCATATTGGACCTACAGAACTATTAAACTATTGAAAATAAATGGTTAAATGTTTAGATTTAGGACGTTGTAAGTATTTATATTAACTGAAAAGAAATCAACATAATATATGCAAATATGTAAGTGTGGATGTCATAAGACAACATTGTTCTCCTCACATAAAATTTGTGTTCTTCAAAACTATTCTCCAATATTCCTCTTAATTCTCAGAGCATATCAGCAACTGCCAAAGAGAATATAACTTTTGTTTTATTATCAACAAATAATACATTTTTAATTTTTTTTTTTTTTTTTACTTTTGGACTCAGATGTCTCTTTGGAAGACAGACTACTTACCTGTAACCTGACCAGAAATTATTTATATTGCCCTTTGGCCCAGTTCCATTCCTTGTTACTCTACTTGGCCTAAACTTGCCTTTCCAATACCCAAGATATATCTCTCAATTATCCAAGCTGTTTGTTCTATGTTTACTCATATTTTTACATTCCATCAGAGAACAACCTTTCAATTCATTTATCCAATAAAAATGTAAAATGTAAAAAGTAATATCCGAAACTCTGGATAATTAAAAAATAAAGAACATAAGTGTCTGAGTGACAGTTGGTCATTAGGACAAAATTCCTTTCCTTGGCACACAGGAGAAAAGATTATAAGGGATACGATTTTATTAATTTGTAGATTTCTTGGTGTATACTACCTAAGAGTTTTTTATCAAGATAACTCAAGAAGTGTTATTCAGCTTTTCCTTCTGTTATAATCATCTTTCTGTTGGAACTTAATTCCTGTATTTAAAAGGCTGAACCAAACCTTGAATCAAACAAGTCCTTTCTCCAGCTTCTTAAGGATATTTCTTCCTCATATCTCTCCTTTAGACTTGGATACCCACCACATAGAACTGTCTCATACTGTCCCAGGAAGGATTCCTAGTTATTTGCAAATCATACCTTGAGCATAGACATCTGCATGTATAGTATGTCACTTCTCATGCACCATGTCTTGCCACCGTAGCTAGAGGACTTATTGCTCCATCCATACTTGATATGCAAACTGATAGCTTGCATACTGAACATACTAAGACACGTTTTTTAATGGAAGGATACCTTGGTGAGTCACATACTAACTCCAAAATGGCAAAGGAAATACAGTTTGGTCTCTTCTCTGCAGTGACAAATTAAGAGGCAACTGCTTCACCAAATTACAAAGAATTGCTTCAAGAGTAGACTACTGTGATCTTCCAGAAAGATATTGTGGCCCTTGTCTATCTAATAGACTTCAAAATAAAATAGTTTTCTCCAGGTAGGTGGAGAAAACCAATGAGTCCAAAAATTATTTACTTTAATTAGTATTAATATAAATGTTTGAAGAAGTGGAAAAATAATTTTGCAGGCAATTCCAGACTCAAAATTGATAGAAGTCCCTCCATCAATCAACAGATGCCCTGGATGTCAAAGACAGGTATCATTTATCATTCAAAACCAACCAGGAATCACAGCACCAAAGAACTGGAATAATCTTTTTTTGTTTTCTTTGTTCATGAAGATTGTCAGCCTGTAACTGAGTCTGGTTTTACAGTAAAACACAAAAGATAGAACTGGTGGGATAAATGCCCCAAGATCTTGTAGTCCTGAATGATTTGCAGACAAGAATCTTAGTAAGATATACCTCACCCAGACTTTCAATCAAAACTCTTGCTTTGCAACTCCATAACCTAAATAATCACTGAAACGGAAATGAAAGAGGAAGAACTACTTTTTTTTAATCTATGGAAAATGGTCAACTGCACATACTTTTTGTCTTCCTATGCAGCCTCCTATGCTTGGATTCATCCTTACTAAGCACTCTTTAATCATCCTAATAAAGGGAGTACTTAACTTTAATTGTGACAAATATTACAGTTTTTTTTTGCACATGTCTTCAGGAAAGAAAAAAGACATGCTACCAAATATCCCAGTGGTGCTCCTGTGTGTGGAGTGACTTTAGGCAGAACTGTGTCCAAGAAAGATCTTTCATTGGATTAGATAGGAGCTACAAGTGTGAAAGCCTATTTTTAGCCTGAGCATAAAGAAAAGAAGGATTGATTGACAATACGATGACACTTGGCCAAATGCTTCTTTTCAGGGTTGTGCACCTGCAGTAGACTGTAGTGTGCATTACCTTTTTACATGGGAACTAGCACAACAGTGTGAAGCAGACGAAGAAGTGCTCTGGTGCTCATAGAGTGAACACCATTTTACCACCTCTTACCCCAAAATCAAAGTGTTAACTGGCATCCAGTCCGATATTACTACTTTCCACCAGACTCCTGAGTGGACAGGAGTAATTTCCTGAGGACTCTGTCTTGTCATTTTGATAGCTTTTGTTGTGGAAATGGAGATAGACTTTACCACAACGCATGCATTATGCAGAAGAGAGAAAAGTGTTCAACCTTTTTCACATTGCCTGAAGTCCACATTTTCCCTGTTGTTAGTGGTGATGTGGCTTTTTCCCTTCTCCCATTCCACTGGAGAGATTGCTTTCACTTACAAGCTGAGCAGAGGTCACATTGTGCTTTGTCTCACTTCTCACACCCTCCATCTGCTCTATCTTTATAAACTGAAAACAAAGTAGATGCTGTAAAAGAATCTTATTGCATTTCAGAACTTTCTGTGTCTGTCTTTTACCTTACAGTGTCAAAATGCTGAGTTCTCAGAATTATTCCTTTCTAAGCAATTAGAGTGTAAGTTATCAGTTTACATGAAGAGTGGCAGACAATGTGTAAGGTAGATCTCGTATGATGATAACAGGCAAGGCTGCAGAGATGGTAATTGCATAAGAATAACAAAGCTGAGAGACTCAGTTCATTGATGTTCTTGTAACTTCCAAATCACTATTTCAGGTGCACCTCTAGGGGCTATCATATGTATTAGAGACACTAAAGGTGAAGCCTCAGGCCCGCTGATATCCTTGACAGCAAGACAGAATAGGCCTTTTCACTCATTTATCTTGCTTTCTCTGCTTCTCTTTCTTGCACTTTTTGCAGCAGTATTGTGCCTCAGATTGTCAGGTTTAGAATAGCAAATACAAATTCTCATATATACTTTACAAAATGCTGAATAAGAATTTGCTCCTGTATGTGACAAAGAAGAATAGCATGGAAGGGCCCCTAACAAGAACACTGTTAACTAAAATGAATTATAAACTCCAATATATTATATATATATATATTCAAATATTCAATAAGGAGAAATATTCATTGAGGAAACAAGAAATCTCAAGAGAATAAAAGTGAATGTCATGGTCCAATTTTTCTCCAAGTATGTTATATTGAAATTAACTGATTTTATGAGACATAAATTTGATTGTATGACTCAAACAGAGAAACGCAAAACATTTAACAGCCCATAGTGACCTGACAGTACTTTCTTTAAAGCTAGCAAAAATAGTAAATAATTTGCAACAGCAACATTACATTAGCTCATTATTTGCCTTAGTATTTTGCAAAGAATTTGACATAGAGAGTAGAATGAAATGAAAGGGTCCTATGGATGTTAAAGGAAAATTATTGCAGTGTAAATAGAAAAAAACTTGATTTACGTTTATGGGAGACATGAAGGCAGAAGGACTCCCAGGAGTAAGAAGAGATCAGTAATGATGATGCTTAGACACAAATGGCGTAAATTGTAATTTTGACTGTGCTGTTATGGAATAGTATGGAAAGTTGATCTTGAAGGATTAATGCATTTGTCCTGAAAGGTCAGGAGAGGCATGGATGAGCTCAGAAGCTATCACTTCTTTTGATGCAAAAAGAAAAGGGCCTAGCTCTTTTTAAACCACTCGGGTACCAGAAACTATCTTCTTGACACTGCTTGAGCTAAAAGTATAGGCACTGTAACCTTACAACTCCTCAGATGAAATAGAGCACTTGACTGTGCAAGTGGCTCTTGTCCATCTTAGTACAAACTAGGACAAGGTCACTAATATTTGTCAATGATAATGAACAGGGCTCTTACAAAAATGAATGCATAACTGTATACAAGAAGGCCAAGTCCAGAGACCTGCACTTGGGTTGCAGCATTCCCCAATATCAATACAAACTGGATGATGGTTTGATTGAGAGCAGCACTGCAGAGGAAGACTTGATGATACTGATGGATGTTGAATTGAACATGAGATGGCACTGTGTGCTTGCAGTCCAGAAAGCCAACTGTGTCTTGGGCTGCATAAAAAGAAGCGAAGCCAGCAGGTTGAGAGAAGTAATTCTCTTCCTCTCCTCCACTCTCATGAGACCCCATCTGGAGTCCTGCATCCAACTCTGGGGTCCTCAGCACAGCATGTCCATAGGAGAGTCACAACAATGATGAAAGGTCTGGAACACCTGTCCTATGAGGAAAGACTGATAGAGGTGGGTTTGTTCAGCCTGGAGAAGTCTCCTGGGAGACCTCCAGGTGGGTTAGACTAGATAATCTCTAGAGGTCCTCTCCAACTCCTACCATTCTGTGATTCTGTGATCTTATTGTGGCCTTTCAATATATAGAGGGCATAGAAAGAGACTTTTTACCAGGGCCTGTAAAGACTGGGCAAAGGGCAACAGCTTCCAAACTGAAAAAGTGTAGATTTGGATTGGTTATACAGAGAAAAACTTTTATAATGAGACACAGGTTGCTGAGACAAGTTGTGGATACCTCTGTAGGTACAAATATGACTTGGACCAGATGCAGCTGGCAAGCTACTTCCAATTATCAGAAATAGGTGCTGCAAGTTAATCAGTTGGGCCCTCGGTGATCACATGGGTGGAAGCAGCACAAAAGGAAGTAGCTAGCAAATAAAGGGTGACTTTGAGTCAGCTCTGTTGGTTGTGCTATGTTGCTTGTGTATGTCTCTGTATATGCATTACCTAGCTTCTCTACATCTTTGAATGAATGTTACTGTTAAAAAAGGGGCTTTAAGCAGCCTAATCTAGTGCAAGATAAGGCAAGTGGGCTGGACTAGCTGATCTCTGAAGGTCCCTTCCAACCCAAAACATCTTATGATTCTGTGCCATCATATTTAATGCTTTTTGGCTGAGTTATCTGTAGTCAAGAAGTGTGATAATGTACCTACTTTCAGATCTTGAGCTAGCTTCAAGAAACTTGCNAGACTGGGCAAAGGGCAACAGCTTCCAAACTGAAAAAGTGTAGATTTGGATTGGTTATACAGAGAAAAACTTTTATAATGAGACACAGGTTGCTGAGACAAGTTGTGGATACCTCTGTAGGTACAAATATGACTTGGACCAGATGCAGCTGGCAAGCTACTTCCAATTATCAGAAATAGGTGCTGCAAGTTAATCAGTTGGGCCCTCGGTGATCACATGGGTGGAAGCAGCACAAAAGGAAGTAGCTAGCAAATAAAGGGTGACTTTGAGTCAGCTCTGTTGGTTGTGCTATGTTGCTTGTGTATGTCTCTGTATATGCATTACCTAGCTTCTCTACATCTTTGAATGAATGTTACTGTTAAAAAAGGGGCTTTAAGCAGCCTAATCTAGTGCAAGATAAGGCAAGTGGGCTGGACTAGCTGATCTCTGAAGGTCCCTTCCAACCCAAAACATCTTATGATTCTGTGCCATCATATTTAATGCTTTTTGGCTGAGTTATCTGTAGTCAAGAAGTGTGATAATGTACCTACTTTCAGATCTTGAGCTAGCTTCAAGAAACTTGCTTAGATATTTCCATATAGTACTCTACATGGACAGATTCAAGGTTTTTAGCTCATAAAGTCTGTGTATGTGAAAAAACATCGATATGATACTAATATTAATCCCATGTAGTCCTTTCTGTAAGGCTTGAAATTATTGTTTTATGGATATTTATAAAACGTTTGTGATATTTGAAATAGCAAAAATATGTTTTTATTGCACAAAATGTAGATATAACCTCTTCTGATAGACATAGTTAAAAAACCTCAACCAAGTGAAAGCTGTTTCCTTACATGTGAAATTGCATGATGCATGTGCTATGTTATTGATTTATGATGGAATCAAAAGATTCATTACAACACAATGGATTAGAAACTCTTTGACAGACAGAAAGATGACGTTAATGCAGTGAATAGTATTATGACTCGATATTTAAGCTTTTGTGATTAAGAGTTGTTATATTTGACACTGATTGAGTTTGCCAGTTACATCAAAACAAGAATATCAGCAAATAGAAAGTTAAACTACAAGGAGTTCAGAAGGTCAGAGATAAAGAGGTCAGAATAGTACAATGCAAGAGAACATGACATCCCTCTGTGTAAAGTATTGAGGAGTAAACAAATACTACCAAAATTTAGAAGATATAAACCCTGAAATCAGCAGGGAACCCCTGGAGAAGGTACCTGTCCCCCTTCTCCCCAGTGTAAGACCGATGTTCTGAATTGTATATGGAATGTGGGAGGAAACAGTATAGCTTTCATAGCAATGGTGAATCAGTACTTGTGTGGCACAATAGTGAGGTTTTTGTTCCATTACATAAGGATGACAGAAGAAACAGAAATTATAAAATGTCAATGAAATGCTTATAGAGAGAAAGTCAGACTTCTGATGTAACATATTTGAAAAAACTCATGATGTGAGTGCCTACTTAGCAATGGCTTTAGGACAGAAATGCGGGTCAAATGCAGGTCTTGATCTTGTACAATACTATAGCAGAGCTTAAGCAGACCTTTTTTCTTCAGGCATTGGCTTTTTATCTAAAATACTGGGCAAAAGTGTAATTTAAGCAATCAAGACACTGAAAGACATTGCTAAATTACAATCTACTAAGAGGCAGAAAAAGAGTAACATCAGGAAATCCTCATGCAATGGGAGGTATATGGAATAATTGACACATGAGAAAATGCTAATCGCCCTGTTTGTTTTATTTTGCTCTGGTGTAAATGATGACTTAGAATGAAAGGCCTTTTCAGTACACCTAAAAATGTAGTGCAGTGCTTCTTGGACTTGCTAGTGATCTAAATCACTAGATGAGAACTGAATAAATAGGAAACTGGTCATCACTTTTCCTTCCACTGACATTAGGTTCACTGAAAATTCTTGAGAAATAGATAATTTTGCTTCTGATTCTACTAAAAAACTGTTTGCTGTTCACTCTCTTTCTCCACCTTAATTTTCTTTCACCTTCTGATTTATTTTGTTTGTAATGAAGTGGATATATCCAGGATGACTGAGGAGCTTTGAAAATTTAGCATCTACAGTACGGCTATTAAGAGTTTCTAACTCTATACTCTGTCAATCTAATACTGGGGAGCAAAAATATTTCAACTTTTGCTACTGTTTTTGAACAGTCCTCAGGGCTATCTAGCAGGAAGAAAAGGCAGCTTGTGGAATCAAATTAATGTAATATTTTCCACCTATACTCAAAATTAGCAGCAATAAAATATTTGCTGCAGGGAGAAACATAAATATTTTCTCAGCGTTGGAATTTATAAAAACTTTCATACGTGGAGGTGAAATTGAGAACAAATAATGGCCTCAGCTAAACACGGAAGCCGAGATTGGCAGTTCTTAAATGTATAGCTCAGCTCAGAAGGAACAGTTTAAAATCACTTATACTTTGCTTTTCTGCCTGGCTGTGTGAAATGCTATTTGATAGGTTTCTGAAGGCTTCTCTAACCTGTGTTGACTGTGAGATTTCTAAACGGGTCTTCTAACCCAGTCTATTTTTACAGACTATGACCCTTATTTCTTGCCTCAGCACTCTTACCCTGCCTGTATTCATCTCTACTTCACTGTGATCCTTCCCACAGGATTTCTTCCCAGGGCCTTGTATCTAGGGTCATGGGAGAGGTATTCCCCAGTGTGCTACAAAAACAATTTTTCCAACTCATCACAAAAATGAGATGTATTGATTTGATCCTTGAAAACCCTACCATTTACTAAAATCCCGGAAGTCTAATGGGAAAAGCTGCAAATGTTGAGCTTCTTGAGTAATCTTTTTCCTTTTCTAAGCGAGAAGTGGAAAAGCGTCTCAGAGGGCAGTTTGAGAGGTCCAAAACAAATCTGAATTAAATCTTGTGAAGATTGCTTTGATGAGCCTGAGACTAGCTGAAGTTTTCTTCATGTTACATTTCAGAGCAAATTGCTTTGTTCACTTTTTTCAAAAGACTGTCAGTAGTTTCACAGGTTATCACAACACAGATTTCTAGATGCTGCAAGACATCAGATGTAGCTCCACAAAAAGACTATTCCATAGCTTACTGAAATTCACTGGAGTCAGACGGATGGTTGACTGAACTTGAGTGATAAGCAGTGAGAACATAATTCCTACTTGAAATTTCAAGTTGCAATGAAGTTCAAGCTCCCAAGTAATTTCATCCAATATTCACGTGACCTCCTACAACTTCACCTCCAATAGAGCAGCTACTCTATGAAGGTGTGGCACTGTGTTCAAGAATGATAAAAAACTGAGACATTTTGCTGCTCAGGACTGATAACTACTGCCACTGTCTGAAATCAACTAAATGCTGCAACAGCTAGGCATGAACAGATAATGTTCTGAATAGAGCACTTAGGTGCTTTGGAGATCTTTTATTATATATCAACAAGCAGATGTCTAAAGTAAAGACAGTCTTATTAGGAAATGATCGCCTTTAGCAAACTGGTTTGAGTGTGTGCATTCTGTCGTACTGGTGAGCCTTGTTTGCCCTCTCTACTTTTAAGGGCTTCCTGCTTCCTATTCCCTTTTTTGCCAGGAGTTCAAACACAGAGTAGGAACATCTTGTTCTGAGCAATGCTTTCCAAAATACTTGTCAGAGAGCACACAACAAAAATATTTAACCACAGGTGAAAACAAATGTCCCTGAATAGCGATTACATGCAATTACTTAGCTTTATGAAACATTTCAGTTGTGTGTTTGTTTGTTTCCTCTCTCTCTTTTTAGACACTCTGTAATAATTTGTTAAATGCCACAAAATTATTTTAGAAAAACATAATAAAGTATGCATCAAAACCTTCTGGAAGTGCTACATACTGCACACAGAAACAATGGGATTCATCTGTGCATATTCAGCATTGGAGGTTGTTAATGTTCTAGGTTTTATATTAGCAAACCAAACACACAACCCAGGTCAAAAATATGCTTAAACAAAAGAGATGGATCAACACGAGATTTTTAAAACCATTGCATTTTGGAAATCCCATGAAATATCCCAATAATCTTTGGCATTTAAATTCCAATGAAGGCCTAATCTCATTTTCAGATCTACTTCACCTGTTTTGGGGGAATCTAGTGGTGGTGCCCAGGTCAGGGCTGATGAGAGTGGAGTCATGAGCTGGTCATGCTCCTAGCATGGGCCAGTGCTGAATACATTATTCAACAATCAACGTTACGGTAAGAATTTTCTTGGTGTTTTATACATAATGAACACCATTGTCACACAGAGTTACTAGGACCAAATGAAAGTAGTTGATCAGCACAGAAAAAGGAAATTCCTGGGAGGGGAACATAGCTCAGGCTCTTCAAAGATGCAATTATGCCAGTACTGTTTGAGTTGGGCACTGTTGGTCCTGATTATTAGTTTCAGATGTTGGAAAAAAATACATATATTATCCTATTCTGAGAATTATTTTGTTTTCATGAATGTATCATACATGTGTGCTAAATATCACAAATTTAATCAAAGGCTTTGGCTGTGACACAGGAGGAGGAAGAAGGTAGACCAGAGTTTTGCTGCTTTTGCAGCAGGAACTTTAATTTTAGTCTCACAAGTGTCACCTCATCTTGGATTTTCTTTTGTGCTTATTTTGACCTGTTACTGATTGAGTACAGTAGATTTCAAGACTTCTGTTGACACATCATGAGTGTTGGTGAGGTCTATACTTCTCCTGTAGGTGCATGAATTCACAGTTGCTAAAATCTGTTTCCTACTTTTTTTGTTGTTGTTTTTGTTTTTTATTCAGAGTTTCTACAAATAAAAATAACTCCACCAATATTTGCTTGTTATATGTCTAATTTCTGGTTTCCTTGGGTTTGATTGTCTGTTAAGCCCCAGATAATTCACCTGCTATGTCCAAACACTTCTCTATGATGTTTTAAGGACCACAGCTTATGTTGTGCTACAGAAACATATTGCAGTGAGAATTGACTACAGCTGATTATACTTCAGGACACAGATCCTCACAGGTACTAACAGTTTGTTGACATGAGGAGTCTCCTTCCTTGGAGGTCTTCAAGACCCGCATGGATGTGTTCCTGTGCAACCTGACCTAGGTGGACTTGCTTCTGCAAGAAGATGGACTAGACGGACCTCTAAAGGTCCCTTCCAACCCCTACCATTCTGTCATTTTGTGTAATAGTAAAATGTAAGAAAAAAAATCCTCTGACTTCTTCAGTAGTAAATATTACAATAGTTCAAATATGAAAAGTCATTTGCAGGGCTCTAAACTATGAACAGAGTTATTCCGTGACAGATCATCTGAGCATACATAGCAAAACATTACATATCTAACAAGCATTCGTGAGTGTAACCCTTTAATTCAGCTAATTTTATTTTACTTCCACAAAAAGCTGGAATGCAGGAAGAAAGTATTAGCAGTCAGAGCTTTTTCTGCAATTTGTCATGCGTGTCAATACAGTGAAAGACATGCTTGAGCTGGCAGTGACAGCACAATTGAACAGAGCCCTTCACTTTGCTGACATGCACTCAAGTCAGTGCTAGACTCAGTAGAAGCAATTTCTATCCTTGAGCATTCCCAGGGCAGGGAAGTGCTTCTTGCCCTGCACCTCTGTTACTCTACAGGCTCCAGCTCCTCATTAACATGTAAGCAACAGTCATAGCCCGGGTCTTTGCCTGTGTTGGAAATACCATGTGAGATGAAAAACATTTTAAATTCATATGAGTAATGAGCATTAAAAATGAGACTCAGATCAATTATTAAACGAAGATGATTATGAAATATTAAAAGGAAGCTATTATGTATAATGTATGTGTCACCAATTAAAAATTAGCATTCATTTAATAACTTTGATAATGTATTTGGATATTCAACATATTGAAAAAGAGTGCAAAACATAACGATAATTGTGAGGGAGGTGCATCTGTTAAAACAGGTAGTAGACTTGCTAAAGTTCTGAAAAAGGAAGTTTTCTTCTCTCTTGGATATAGTTTATCTCTAGTCTATGGTGAGGACATGCAGGACATCATCTCAGGTCTAGGTCTCATTTTCATTATTACTGTCTTTGAAGGCACTTCTTCATTGTACACATTCAGGGAGAAGACTTTTGATTTAGCATCTAGTCCTATCACTCATGTGGAAGTCCTGGTGACTACAGAGTATTTTTATACTAACAAAATTCCAGCAACCTGTTCTCTTAATATTACTTCCAAATTTCCAAGACAAAATCTGTTGGGAAATCACATAAAATCATTTAGATTGGGAAAAATGGTACATTTCAGGATGTTGCAGTTTTGTCCAGACTTATAAGGACAACTTAAAAATCATAAGTTGTTTGTTTGTTTGTTTGTTTTTCCACCAGAATGGACTTAATTTATTTCTGCTCTAATGTTAACAGCTATGTTCAGTTTTGTTTTCATTTTGACAACCTTCCATTACAAAAATGTATATTTTCCAAGAAGCCATTGCATCTTTATGTTAACACATGAAGGCATTTTGATGGCTCAGGAGTTAAGGCTGAACTCTGTAGCTACCCTGTGAGAAAAGGAAACTTTTGAAGCACTTCTGTTTGTTTCTGTCTATTCTAGAAGAAATGTCACTCTCAACCTTGAGTTCCAAGTATTAATTGAAACCGGATACTCAGGAGACTTGAAGAACGTAATTATTTAATATTAAGTAAGAAATAATAATCAGTTTATATTTTTATAAACTGTAAGGTCACTGTTTGGTAATAGTAAATGATGAAAACTGTTTTGAAAAAAACAGATCTTTCCTGGAGGTTGGAAAAATCTCCCTTGAAGCCTTTTCTCTCTCTTGAGTAAATATGTATAGTTATAATGAGACAGTTTTTTTAAGCATGTATTATGTAACCAGAAGCCTGAAACAGCTCCAATGCAATTTCTCTCTATTGTGTAAATATGTAATTAGGCAAGACTTTTCCAGTGCTGGTGCTGATTACATTTTTCTTGGTCATGCGGCTTATTAACTTTCCACTCCCAGTTACTAATTCTTTGCCCCCTATTAATATCTTTGGGTGTCTCCTTTTAAATAGAGCAAACTAATTGTGAAATCTGTCATAAAATATCAATCTAAGAGAAGATTAGGTACTTGTAATGACACTGAGCATAGGGATGACAATGTTTTTCCATCATGTGTGACTAGAGTGGAATAGCTCAGTCATACGATTCAGTTTCTGAGCATGCCAATAGTTCACAATTATCTGGTGCCACTTTGCATATTCCCTCTGCTGAGAGGTTTCAAGATGTCATAGGTGCTGTGGTTTTGCTTCAGGAGTTCTTCAGGAAAACTGCACAGATGTTGCAGCCACTGCCTCTTACAGCCGTTATTTGAGGAGTGAAATACTGGTCCTGAACTCTAGTAGCCCTGATGAAGGGGAGTTAGTCATGAATGTTGAGCTGGACAGACTGTAGAAGGAAAACTCACCCTGACTACCTACGTCTGGCCCACTTCACTGGAGATTACTTTATACTTTCAGACAGAGTATGCTTCCAAGTGAACTACTTTTTCTTTCATAGACCAAAACAATACAGACGCTTTTCTATTAGCTTTATGACACTGCTGATAGTATGTCCAAAAGTAGGAAAAACTGGCAAAGAAGACTGACAAGAGCCTGTCAACACATGATAAATACAAGTTTGCTATAACTCTGGCATATTTTTTTGTGATTTTTCCAAGAGCTTTCTAATAGTGGAATTTCATGTTTAGAAATATTTTTGAAGATGAGTGAGTAATTTTGAGGATTCACAGGACTTGGGCAGAACTTTTATTATATCTGGATTTTATTTTATTTCCCCAAGATCTGATTCATTTTGAAAGATCTTAAACTTTCAGGAAGTGATTAGAGCTTTTTAAAAACATAATTAACATTGTAGTGAACTTTTGAAGTAATTTAGGTATATAGGAGTCATTAAGGACTCAGTGGAAGGGAAACAATGCCACTCACCAGTGAAACAGAATAGTGTATTTCAAATTCTCATTTTGTTGCCCCATAAATAAACTACAAAACTACTTTTTAAGATAAATATTATATTAAAATCCTTTTACTTGCTGAAGATCAAAAAGTTAGAAAGCATATACATTTTGAAAAAGTAGAGGTAATGTTTCAATTGACTGCAGAAAATTAAGATCTCTCAGGAAAAAAAATGAACTTTAAAGCTGAGGTTATTAAATTTCCAGAGATTTGTGTTATTTCAGCTATAAAGCACTTTTTTTTTTTTCTTTAAAAGAAAACCATCCGCTTCTAATCTATTACAATGTTTGAATGTACAAAAATAATGGAGATTTTCTGGAAAAAAGTTTACGTAAATTGAGAAGACTTGAAAAAGCTTATGACAAAATTTATTAGCTGTCTCTTAGCTGTCCCAGAGCAGCTTTTTGTAATCACAAGTTTTTGGATTTAAAGCACTCTTTATTACTTGTTTATTTGGAGAGATGCGTTTCCAGAAAGCCATGATTAGATAAGATTGGGTTTTTTATATTCTAGCTCTTTGAGTGAGCCTATAGGTACAGTAGAATGGTGTAGCGAAGCTGAGGCTTTGAGCTTTCTCAGCTGTGCTGATCTGCACTGTAGTAGATGGATGTCTAAGTATTTTCAGAGGAATGTTGTTAAAAGTTACAAAAATTAAGCAAATTAAAAGAGAAGCTGAAAGCCGAAGTAATTCACTTGTCATTCTGAGGTGCATGTTATTGGAGCCCAGGGAAGCAGTACATTCACGTAGCTGTTGGAGGCATTTTGGACTGAAGACCCAGGAGTATCTTTGTCCATCCTATATGCTCTCTCTTGCTTTCTTCATAACCAATATTATCCTACTGTCAGAGAAAGTGTGAAAGTTTGCCTAAGAAAACGGCCCTGCATTAACTGTCTTGAGAGATTAAGACAGCTTCATTACTTGAACTGGGCAATTCACCTTAAAATAACAGTGTGAGGTTTCCCCAGAGACATAAAAACCAAAGCATGCCCTGTCATAACTAATAAAAGCAGAACTTTATCATACAAACAGTCAGAAAAGACCTCAGGGGGAAAGGAATTAATGGGATTTATTAACATGTTGCTGTTGTCCGAACATGTGCACTATACAGCTGTTGAATTAAAATGTGCCACAACATTCTTGTAGAGTGATGTTTTGTTCTATTTCCTTACCTACTGTTAAAATCTTAAAAAGAAAAAAATCATTAATTGCACTGAAAATATGTCTGCTCATTAAGAAAGGCTGAAACAATGCACACCAAGGAGCATTCACCTAATCTTTATTCATATTTGGGATAACAACTTATATCTGATTCAAGAAAGTGTATATAACTGTGAGTGATTAAAATATTGGATTTTTTCCCAGTACTTTTTTTGTTCATAATATTGAAAGATCATAACATAGCTGTTTTTACCAACAAAAAAAAAGTGAAAGTACACTTTTATCTAAAAGAAGAAAGTGAGCTTAGGATAGATTTTTTTTTTTTTTTAACATAAAGGTGCTTCTACATCTTAATAATTTTCTTCCAAAATGTTTCAAAGTTCAGTAAACTTCACCAGAACTACATGACACAGGCTCAAAGGTTGTCTTCTGACCCTGTGGTGTGACTTTATTAATCTGAATTGTTCAGAGTATACCTATGAATAATAAATGTGCTTTTTTTCAGAAGATGAAAGGAGTTCACAAATGTATCTAATTATTAAGCATGAAGAAATACAATTTACAGTATTCTGTGTCATGGAAAAATTATCAGGTCCCAAAGATTACCTTTTCATTTTCTATATCATTCATATTTTCTCATTTGTTTCAGAATGTCAGAGGACTTCTGTGACAAAGTTGTATGTCAGAATTTTTCCAGGTATAAAGAAAATAAGAACTGTACACACATATGAGACATTTCAGTCTAATTAAGAAATTCTTACACGATTTCCTGGATGGGATCAGGAACTACTGGAACTATTCAACAACAGTAGTGGAAAGCTCTTGAGAACAGACTGTCTAGCACTCTATTTTAAATAAACTTTGAATTGAAACTAAACTATGAGATGAGTATCTGAACAGTATTATTATCTCTAGACATATGTCACAGTTAATCAGAAAGCTCTATAAGTAGCTTCATTGGATACTACAACATAAAATCATGTCCTGATCCTAAGAAATGTGAATCCTACAGCTGGTCCTTTTTTACGACCTTTAATTTTAAGGAGAGTCAGTCAGTCAGTGCTATGAATCAGTGAAACAGAAAATATCCCTTTTTAGTATGTTACCTTTATCCATAACTTCTTGACACTTTGCCATTAAAAGTGCTCTGCAAACACTGAGTATGGGGCTGGTTCTGTACCCAGGTACCCTTATGCCTGCAAACTGCCTCAAGAATTGAAGTGTGACTACTCATGCAGGTAAAGCTGACTAGTTTTGAAATGCCTGCAGATAAAATGCTACAAATGGTCTTTTACTTCTCTTGGAAGAGAATTAAGATATGCAGAGCTTCTAATCAGCTTACAGTTGTAGTAACTTACAGAATATGGAATACAGTAGTTTCTCATTGTGTTCTCTCTTGTAGCATGAATCAGAGAAGATACAATGGAAAAGCTTTGTGCTCCTCCTCCTCCTGTACAGGAAGGAGGTGTCAGTACTTTACTTTCCCTCTCTCAGTCTCTGAGATCTTGATACAGCTGGTGACAGCACCAGCTCCTGATCCAGGCACCTGTGGTGGGCTCCACTTCAATGCCAGATGCAGCGGCAACACATCTGGAGCACAGATGCTATAACTTTACTACAGGGTAACAAATGGTAGTGTTCTCTTCTGCACAAACAGAAGGCATTATAACATCAAGGATAGCTGAACCAGACAAATACTCCACTTCTCCTGGCTTTGAAATGGCCCTGGCTTCACCCACAAAATATCTCTTTTTGTCGTTTTTTATTTCAAAATAGTCACTGCAATAATTTCAGTTGCTAATGACGCTGTAAAGAAGCCAGTAGGACTCAATAGCCAGTGTGAC
>WBNH01008268.1:0-18122 GCA_013401255.1 Urocolius indicus
CTCTTCATCTCTCCCCCCGCCCTGGCATGCTGTGAAGTGTGTGTCAAGTGGTGCTTATTTTTCTTTCTTAACGAGCAAAACAATGTATTTGATTTCATTCGTTTAACGTAATTCCAGCGTGTTGCCGAGCACTTGGGTGTCACCATCCAGTTCGTGTCAAAATGTCAAGGTTTCAAGAGGCAGAAAGGGCTGAGGTTGGCTCCAGGTGGAGGCCAAGTTACAATTACTTAATCCGAGGATGCATTAACCTGGTTTGTTTCTACGCCAATACGTCTAATGTCATTTAAATATGTACTAAAGGTATTTATTAGTAACTTGGCAGTCTGATTTCCTGATGTATGAAGAAAAGTATAAACTTAACCATTAAAGTTACTGTTGCTGTAAATTGTAGTCGAGTCTCATGTTCCAGCTAAGCCAATCTGATGCAAACCATTACGCTTTGTCACATCTCAGACATTCTTCCCTAACTTTGCCTTGACAGCTGTCTGCCCCAAGCTGGTTATTTGATTGATGGGTTGTTTTGAGAGTGCTAGCTGGAACAGTACAGCTGCTTTTGTACAGTGAGATTAAGGAAAGATGACTCCTTGTGTCCCTGCTTATGACTACTAAGTGTCCGTAGTGTTTACATTAGAATTGTCACGTGATGTAGTTGCACATTTGCAGGGCACTGCAGCTTCATACTTGTCTTGAAATCAACCCAATATTGTCAAATTCTATATTTTTGAAAAACCTCTGATTTTTGTGTGCTTCCTAGAATACGGTGGAAAAATGCTTCATCGAGATTCTTCCTGTTCTGGGAATACTGTGGTCTTTGAAAAAAGTGTTTTTGTGACAGCTTTTGGGCAGCTGACCATAAAAAGTAGGAGAAAACAAGCTCTTACTCCTGTATGCTTGCTGTTCTCTCTCTTGCTCCTGCAGTTGGAAAGACTAGCAAGGTGAGGGCAGAAGAAGAGCGGTTGACTACCTGCAGGTGCCTCAAGAACTGAGGTAAAAAAGCTGTAGTGCAATCTCACATTTCAATGCACACAAAAGAATTATCATAAGAGAAAGCACTCAAAAATATAAAAACCACAGGAAAATATTTGACCAACATTTGCACTTTTTAGACTCAAAATCAATAAGAAAACTTTCAGGAAGTTAGGCTTTGTTATTTTAGTTTTCCTAAAACTGTTTGAGTCCTTTTAGCTTTGTTTTCTAAGGATGTGAGGTTTGGGCATACGTGCAGCATTATTACTGCATATGTCTGCCAGTTCTTCTCTTAACTGATAAAGCCACTCAAAATTTTAAGGAGCTATTACAGCTTTCAGGAATACTAAGTCGTTAAAAGTGTTGTGAAGGTGATCACCTGAAAGGAAGAAAGATTCCTTATCTGTATGGTTGACATGAGAATTGTCTTAAGATTAAGCCTCTTTTTGTTATTTGAATGGCTACTGTCAAACTTGAGTTTCAGAGATTGCATTAAAAGAGCATAGGCTCACTAAGTCAAGCACTTCAATATTAGCAAATACATGTACTGAGTTTTTTCCACATACAGTCTTGCAGTTGTCTTGCCGTGGAACATACCTTCTGTGGTGGTTTAGCCCGATGTCCACCCAGTCATAATATCACTCCCCCTCCTAAACTGGGCAGGATAGAGAGAGGAATATAACAAACGGCTTGTGAGTTAAGAACAGAGAGATCACTCGGCAATTAGTGTCACAGGCAAAACAGACTCAACTTAGGGAGAAAAAGGTTTGATTTATTAAAGAAACAATACGAGCAGGAAGATGAGAAATTAAACCATCTTAAACACCTCTCCCCACCCCTCCACTTCCCAAGACTCCCTTTCCTTCCTCAGCCAGCTGCGCAGGGGATGGGGGATGGGGGTTGCAGTCAGTTCATTACAGATGGATTTTGCTGCTGCTGCTTCTCGGGGGAAGGCTCCTCACACTTCCCACTGCTACACTGTGGGGTCCCTCCCCACGGGAGACAGTCCCTCATGAGCTTCTCCAGCGTGGGTTCTTCCCATGGGCTGCAGCTCTTCACAAGCTGCTCCAGCATGGGCCCTCCCACGGGGCAGCTCCTCACATACTGCCCAGTGTGAGTCATCCACCAGGAGAGACAGTCCTTCAGGGACAGGCTGCTCCAGCCTGGGTGCCCTCACGGGATCACAAGTCCTGACAGCAAACCTGCTCCGGCGTGGGCACCTCCCCCACGGACTCCCAGGTCTTGCCAGGAACTTGCTCCAGGATGAACTTCTTACGGAGTCACGGCCTCCCTCCGGCATCCACCCGCTGTGGCGTGAGCACCTGCCCCACGGGCTGCGAGTGGATCTCTGCTTCCCGATGGCCTCCATGGACTACAGGGGGACAACCTGCTTCACCGTGGTCCTCACCGCATATCAAAGAGGAGTCTTCTTTCCAGTGCCTAAGCACCCTCCTCCCCCTCCTTCTCCACTGACCTTGGTGTCTGTGGAGATGTTTTCACATTCTCTCTCCCTGTTGCTGCTGCAGTTCTACAACTGTGCAACAACTTCTTCTGCTTCTCAAATCTGTTATTCACAGAGGTGTGACCTCCATCACTAATTGGCCAGGCCTGGGTCAGGTGCAGGGTCCAACTTAAAACTTACTGGCCCTAACCCTGTCAGCTACAGGGGAAGCTTCTGGCAACTCTCTTTGTTTAAAGAAGCCACCCCTTTAGTCCCCCTGCTGTCGAAAAACCTGACCCAGGCCAAAACCACTACACCTTCTCTTGAACAAAAGTCTTCCTTCTTAAAATCTGCCCCCTGCTCCCGCCCCCAGCCCCCCTCATAGTTCCTCTGCCTTGCTGAGTATCTAGGTGTTCAAGGATTAGTTGTGGCATGCTAAAGCAGACTGTTTTTTGTGAGGTGGGTTCTGCTTTTGTTGTAAAAACTATATAACTGGAATTAGTGTAGACTAACGCTAACATATTTGTCATTATTTTTTCTTTGAAATGTAAGCCATAGAGGACAGTGATGTAACCAATACCTTCAGAAGGCATGTCTCAGGCCAGTCTAAAGATTATTTTTATGAGGTTGCCAGATTTTTCCTTCTCAGAGGTAATGCATTTCTTATTAAAACTTACTTCCCAAAGTCGTAGTTTTAGGGGAAAAGGTTGTGTTTGAGCAAGAGGGGAAGGATTGCTTGAATGCAAATTGAATTGCAACAGAAAGGAAGGGAATTAAGGGATGGAGAGATTGCAAATAAGGAAGGTGAAACAGTTGCTTCCTCCTCTTAACAGAGTTGCTAAAATGCTTTAGTAGCAGTAGAAGCTTAAAGGGAAACAGCTTTCAGGATCCATGAATTAACTGAGCTTCAAATGCGCACAGCTTGTAAGGTTGCAGCTTTGAAGCCTCTTGCAATCAGCTTTATTAGAGCAGTTTTTTTGAATTTTGGAATTGACTGTGGGCTCCTGCATTTCCTTATTACCTTGCAGTGAGGCATAATGATAAGTATTAACTGTGGGAATCAATGGAAAAACAAAGCTTGTTTATTAAGAACAAAATAATTTCTTAAACATGAGATGGTTCCACCATGACAGTATTACTGTAGAATCATTGGAAAAGACCTTTAAGAGCATTGAATCCACCAGTTAATCTAACAGCATCATCCCCGCCACTAAACTGCGTCCCCGAGTGTCGTGTCTTTTAAACAACACCAGGGATGCTGACTCAACCTCTTCCTCACCTCCATCCCTGCAAAGATGATGGAATAACATTTCCTGGGTGCTGTCTCCAGGCATATAAAGGACAAGAGGGCCATTAGGAACAGTCACCATGGTTTTACGAAAGGGAAGTCGTGTTTGACAAACCTGATAACCTTTTATGAAGATGTAACCAGGTGGATGGGTGGTGGTAGTGCAGTGGATGTGGTTTATCTTGATTTCAGTAAAACATCTGACACTGACATCTCCCACAGCATCCTGGCAGCAAAACTGAGAAAGGGTGGGCTGGATGATCAGGTAGTGAGGTGGATTGTTAACTGGTTGAAGGGAAGAAAGCAGAGAGCTGTGATCAATGGAGCAGGGTCTAGTGGGAGGCCTCTATCTAGTGGAGTCCCTGAGGGGTCAGTGCTGGGACTTGTACTGTTTAATCTGTTCGTGAATGACCTTGATGAGGGAACAGAGGGCACTGTCAGCAAGTTTGCTGATGATGCTAAACTGAGGGCAGTGGCTGACACACCAGAAGGCTGTGCTGCCATTCAATGAGACCTGGACAGGCTGGAGAGTTGGGCAGGGAGAAATCTAATGAAATTCAGCAAGGGCAAGTGTAGAGTCTTGCATCTGGGAAAGAAAAACCCCATGTGCCAGTGCAGACTGGGGAATGAACTGTTAGAGAGTAGTGTAGGGGAAAAGGGACCTGGGGGTCTGGTGGACAGCAGGATGACCATNTAAAGGGCAAATGTCAGGAGGATGGAGTCAGGCTCTTCTCAGTGATGTCCAATGACAGGACAAGGGACAATGGGTACAAGCTGGAGCATAAGAGGTTCCAAAGAAAAATAAGGAAAAGCTTCTTCCCTGTGAGGGTGAGGGAGCACTGGAACAGGCTGCTCAGATGGGTTGTGGAGTCTCCTTCTCTGGGGACATTCAAAACCCACCTGGACGAGTTCCTGTGTGACCTACTCTAGGACGCCTTGCTCTGGAAGGGAGGTTGGACTAGATGATCTTTTGTGGTCCCTTCCAACCCTTAAGATTCTGTGATACCTTGGGCAGCCCATTCCAATGTTTGACAACCTTTTTGGTGAATACATTTTTCTTATATCCAGTTTAAACTTCCATTAGTGCAACTTGAGGCTAATTCCTGTTGTCTTATCATATGCTATTTGGAGAAGAGATGGACACCCACCTCAAGACAACCTCTTTTCAAGTAGTTGTAGAAAGTGACCATGTCTCCCCTGAGCCTCCTTTTCTCCAGGCTAAACAACCTCCAGTTCCCTCAGCTGCTCCTCACAAGAGTTCTAAACTCTTTACCAACTTTGTTCCTCTTCTTTGAGTGCACTCTGGAACCTCAATGTCTTACGTTATGTCCATCTTACCTATGAAATCTCTAGCTCATGAAAAGTACTTCAGATCACATGCTTGGTTCTTTTATCTTACAGTGACAGTTTTATGCTTTCAAGTCTTTTTGGAAGGAGACAAATGTAGTATGTGTGTCGTTTGAAACACAGAGAAAATGGATGACCATGAACCCTTTTGGCAGAATCCAGTGGGGGAACTTGTGTTTTAATGGTTTATAATTTCCTTTAGTGTGAAGGTTTCCTGAAGAAGAATATGCTTTTTGTCTTCATAAGCACATTAAAAAAAGCATGCCTGGAATCCAGGTAATTTCAGATAAATTACCCTGAAGTCTGTACACTCCTCTGCTGGAGTCATGGGTGTCATCTGTCAAGCATTGTGTTTCTTTTATATTAAACACAACTTTGCCTGCTAGGTGGCAAGTGGGAGGCAGAGAATGGATGGAGTGAGAATTGCTAGTTCTTTCAGGCTGATGGTTTTTGCTCTGTTCCAGGCAATGTTCTTGAATTTTCCAAAGACTCCATGTTTTAGTGGAAGATGGTAGAAGCTGTTGGTGTTCTACAGTTTGGGAAAATCAAGGCATTAGTCTTCAGCTGAGCACATATTAATATTTCTGAATTCTAGTCTTAATGCATTATTAAGGCAGAAATCAGCAAAAATTTGTTGTATAGCTCATCAGACAAATGCAAACATTCACTGACTTGCTGCTGTTAATATCCCCCAAATGAGATTTCAGATTTTTTTTCTTTGTTTGCTTTATTATTTGTAGTGCTGTCTTGCAGCTATAGGCTTCAAGAGCCATTCGTTCTCCAAATCTATATGGAATTCTTTCGCAGTTTAGTTAGCATCGTAGAGTATAGACTGTCTGTATAAGGACAGTTAGAATCATAGAACCATAAAATGGTAGGGATTGGAAGGGACCTTTAGAGATCATCTAGTCCAATCCTCCTGCAGAAGCAAGTCCACCTAGATCAGGTCACACAGGAACATGTCCAGGCAGGTCTTAAAGACCTGCAAGGAAGGAGACTGCACAACCCCTCTGGGCAGCCTGTGCCAGGGCTCCCTCAGCTGAATAGTGAAATAGTTTNAAGATGCTCTAGTCCCCTGATCATCTTGGTGTCCCTGTGCTGGACTCTCTTCAGAAGTTCCATGTCTTGAGCTGAGGAGCCCAGAACTGGACACAGGACTCCAGATGAGACCTCATCAGGGCAGAGTAGAGGGGGAGCAGAGCTTCCCTCGACCTGCTGCCACACTCTTCTTGATGCATCCCAGGATGCCATTGGCCTTCTTGGCCACGAGGGCACGTTGCTGGCTCATGGTTACTTTATTATCAGTACTCCCAGGTCTCTCTCTGCAGAGCTGTTTTTCAGCAGGTCACCCCCAGCCTGTACTGGTGCATGGGGTTGTTCCTTCCCAGATACAGGACTCTGCACTTGTCCTTGTTAAACCTCATTAGGTTCCTCTCAGCCCCGTTACTGGCTTATTCCTGGGAAATAGAGAAAATCGTGTTGCGATTTCTTTTAGGAGTCTTACAGAAGCTGTAAACATCTTTTCTGTATTTAAATACCTGCTCCTAGCTGATCAGACCTCTTCCGGAACCTTTGCCAAAATTTGAGACTGTGTTGTATGGTGTTGGTGTCTGACATATTGAATGAAGCTGGCAATATTAAGACTTGACACTGTCTTAAAAATACTATCTGGAATTTGTTGCACTGTCGCAGGGCACATCCAGCAACAGGCGTATGGCTTAATACTAACATCCATCCTGTTCAGTACTTTGATACTGACAGTGGTGAGCAGTAAAGGCTACAGAAGATTTGTATTTGTAGATTTGTATTTGTAGATTCTTGTTTCAGTGTCTTGCTATAGCAAGTTCCCCTGATACTGTATGATGATTTTTATATTTCTTTTAAAAGAAAAATGAAAATTTTCCAAAATACCCTGTTTTTGTTGACAGGAAGGACAGGCGTTCCTGATCATCCCTTTCAGTCTCATCACTTCACTTCTCTACAGTTAACGTAAGTAGCTGGTAAGGTGTACTGTTCACAGAAAGCAGAGATGCTTGAGTGTGCAGTCGATTATCCTGGCATGCTGTGGGAAAATCTCGAGTTTAGCTGGCTTAACCTTATGTACATAGGCAACTCGGGACAATAAGTAATTTCAGATAGTCACTGTACAGTTGTGGTGGTTTAGCCCTGGTTGGGTGCCAGATGCCCACCAAGTTGTTGTACCGCTCCCCCTTCTAAACTGGGCAGGGGAGAGAGAAATGTAACAAGAGGTTCATGAGTTGAGATAAAGACAAGGAGATCACTCAACAAATGGCATCATGGGCAAAACAGACTCAGCTTGGGGACAAATGGCTTGATTTATTAATGAAAAATCAAAACAGGGAGATGAGAAATAAAACCAAATCTTAAAACACTTTCCCCCCACCCCTGCTTCTTCCCAGGACTTTCCTTGCTTCTTCCCCAGCGACGCAGGGGATGGAGGTTATGGTCAGTTCGTTACAGATGGACTTTGCTGCTGCTTCTTCTCAGGGGGAGGCCTCTTCACGCTTCCCACTGCTACAGTGTGGGGTCCCTCCCCAGGGGAGACAGTCCCTCACAAACTTCTCCAGAGTGGGTCCTTCCCACAGGGGCAGCTCTTCACACACTGGCTCAACGTAGGTCATTCACCAGGAGAACAGTCCTTCGGGAACAGACTGCTCCATTGTGGGTCCCTTACAGGATCACAAGTCCTGACAGCAAACCTGCTCTCTGATGTGGGCTCCTCGCTCCCCATGGGCTCTCAGGTCCTGCCAGGAAGTTGCTTCAGTGTGGGCTTCCCACAGAGTCACAGCTTCCTTCAGGCATCCACCTGCTCTGGTGTGGAGTCCTCCACAGGCTGGAAGTGGATCTCTGCTCCCCGGTGGCCTCCATGGAGTGCAGGGGAAGGGCCTGCTTCACCATGATCTTCACCACAGGTCACAGGAGAGTCTTTCTTCTGGGGCCTAAGCAAGTCCTCCCCCCGCCTTCTCCACAGACCTTGGTGTCCAAAGAGATGTTCTCACAGTCTCAGTCCCTGTGGCTACTGCAGTTTAGCTATAGTGCAGCAAGTTCTTCCCCTTCTCAAATACGTTAATCACAGAGGCATTATGTTCATCACAAATTGGCCAGGCCTTGGTCGGCTGTGAGGTCGATCTTAGAATTGATTTGGGATTAGCCCTGTCAGCTACAGGGGAAGCTTCTGGCAACTTTTTGTTTAAAGAAGCTACCCCTGTAGCCCCCTCTGCTACCAAAACCTGGCCCAGGCAAAACCCCTACAACAGACATGGTTTAACTAATGTTTTCCTGTACCCTCTTCAAAGCAAATGTTGGTAACAGCTGGCAGGGTGTCTTTGAATTAGAACATTGGCATTTGATATTGTCAGTGAAGATACTCAGTCTGTATGAATAGCGCAAGTACATGGCTGATGTGAGAGCATTTCTGTACAAATAATTTGGGTTTAGAGCCAGTTGTTTCTCACAGGAGCAAAAAAAGGGCATTATAATTGTTTGGGTAAGCTACTGTGCTTTTACTTTGTCTTGTCTTACTTTTGCATATGGTTACCTAAGCTACTTTTCATAAGACTGTTCAGTGGAAAGTATGTCTCACCTGATTGACACTTAAAGCTGTGGACTTTCATAATGTAATTTTTGTAATTGTAATTTTGCTGCTTCTGCATGACATCTGCATTTTTTGTGATTTTGTTTGTTGTGGATTTTTTTTAATGCAAAGCAAAACAAGTGCTTTGATTTCATACACTTGATGAAATGTGTGCTAAGCATATGCTTTTATTCTCTCTTGTCAGGTTGTGCACTGCTGTACCTGAAAAGCTGAACATTTGCTGTGAGTTTATGTCTCTCTCCTATTTTTTTTCTCCTCCTTTTCCTTCTATGAAGTGACATTACAAAAGGAAGATACCGTGCAAGATTTTTCTCCATGCAGTTAATAATACCAAACACTCACTTCCTTGAGAAAAATGTCCCTTTACACATACCAGAATTGAAAAAAAATATGCTGTAGTGTGCTACTGTGTTGTGTGCTTGATCCTGAAAAAGACATAACCTTGACTCCAACAGCTTACTGTTTAATGAAGATCCAGTCAAGTTCAACCAACATTAGGAAAAACAAGGGAGAATAAGGAAAATGCTATTAATGTCTTAATGTCAACAATCTGTCTTATGTTATTGTAACCCTGTACTGCTCACCCATTTGAGACACAATGTAGGGGTTGTCTTGAGGGATTTGAATAAACCAAAAGTAGAAACGTTGAGAACCTTTTTAGTGTTAAACATGTTCGCATGTGGGGGAAAAAAGGTATGGAGAGTGGTGTAGTAACCAGTAGTGGCAGCTTGTTTTGCTTACACCTTGGATTGTAAGAACGTTTCATGCTACAGCATCCTGGCAGCTCCTGGTAAATTTTGCTCTCTGTAGCTCATTCTCCTTGGCTTTTTGTCCTTTAAGGGCAGGGGTGGTATAAAGTAGAAAATAACACTGACTGTCTATGACCAAAAGAAAATTCCTAATACATTACAAGGGTTTAAATTTTTGTTTTCCATATCATGCTTTCTTTGGAAAAGTATATACTGTTTCTTAGAAATGTCTGTGTTAGAGCTGTATTGAATTTTGGAGGTCAGTGTGGCTGTGTAGATACCCAAGCATTATTGCTAGCAGATCTTTTCCCACTGTGGCTATCGTTTGACTGATGTAATGATCTGCAGTTTAGGAAGGATGAGCAAGAATTTCCATTTGGAGAGTATCTGTAAGAGCGAGTTGTAAGCAATAAAAATAGAATTGTTAATTAATTTTTCTGAAATGCTTAATTGTTACTATAATACTATTTCACCAGATTTTTTCTAGGAATACAAATGATCCTCTTAAGTGTATTCTGTTAAACCCGAGCAACTCAGCAACAAACAAATCAATATGGCTGTGCCTGGCTCTTTAGGTTGTGTTATATAATGCTTTCAGGAATTACAATTTTCTCTTCTGTCTGAGGTAGATAAAACTAAAAAATATAAAACTGAAATCCACAATCTATCATTTGAAAGTATCTACACCGGGTCAGCCTAAACTAGAAAAAATCTCCTTGGGAAGATTCACAGCAGTTCTGCCAGTGTTTGTCAAGCCAAGAGGCAAAACAAAAAGCTCATGCTTAAATAACTTTAGGGCAAAAATGCTGGATACCACTTGGACCTTGCTATTGTTGGTTGCCACAATAGCTTTTAGAAAAATACCCACTTCAAATTCAACCAATGTATGAAATACTCTTATGCTGGAGGTGAGGTTTTTATTTGCTCATGTATAGTTCACTATCTTTCCTCTAAATTACATTTCTTTCAATGAAGGTGGCTTTTATCTTTGGTTTAAGGGTCTACCTAATTAAGACTTGAAATGTGTTACAGATGATCAAGACTCTGGAACATCTGTCTTATGAGGAAAAGCTGTAGGACCTGGAGCTGTTTAGCTTAGAAAAGAGAAGACTAAGAGGGAGGAGGATGGACACTAGTAAGTACATAAAGGGTAGGTGTCAGGAGGATGGGGTGAAGCTTTTTAATGTAGTGTCCAGCGACAGGACTAAGGGTAATAGACAAAAGCTGGAACACAAAAAGTCCCACTTAAACATAAGTAATAACTATTTTACTATAAGGGTGAGGGAGCTCTGGCACAGGCTGCCCAGGGAGGGTGTAGAGTCTCCTTCTCTGGAGGTTTTCAAAACCCTGCCTGGACGCATTCTTGTGCACCCTGTTATAGGTGATGTTTTAGCATGAGGGATGGACTATAGATGGTTGCTAAAGGTCCCTTCCAACCTCTACCTTTCTATGATTCTGTAGTCTGGGAGTCTTTTATAAAGGATCTGTGTTAGACATCCAGTGTTAAAAAAACAAAGATATGATGAAGGTTTCAGAGTTGTACTCTTGAGCCCACTCGTAGAGACCCACTCCCTACAGTCACTGTGCAACTGCCCAGGGCAGCTTTGATAAGTAACGCTTCTGCCAGTGTTTCATGCACAAACACTCACTTATAGCGAGCATGTGTCTCAGCCCATCTGCACATTTCCTAACTTCACCTTTGTGCAACGCCCTGCATTTTGGCTATGTAGCTGGAGATAACGTTCGCACATTACGATGCATCTTTTTAAAAGAATGATCTGATATTCCATTGTACCGTGTGACTTCTTACAGAAGCTGTTGTATCAGTTAACTGATAACAGTCGCTGGAAGCACAAAGAGGAACCCTGTTCTATTTGTTTAAACACTTTGAATTTCATACAGTATCTATATTCATATACTGATTAATGTCTTTAAAATGTGAGCTCCTTAGGAGCGTTGTACCTGGCAGTGCCTGAGCTGTGTATATTCTCAAAAAATGAACCAAAATTAGAGAAGACATAAAAACCCCAAAGCAAGTATCCAAGTGTTAACAAAAATCAATAGCTTATCAGGCTTTAGGGTCAGGTGATATTAGTCACTAGGCTTAGGCACCAGTCCAGTGCTGTTAAAGAGCCTGGAAGAAATGCTCTTAAGATGCAATCAAACTTAGAAAAGCAGGTGGGTTTTTTTTGCAGTGCAACTGCAGGAGATAATGGTAAGAGATTAGTTAGCATGAGAAAATCAGTAATCACCAAATTTTGAAAAATGGCAGTGCTAAGCTATTTGCAAAGTGTTTGTGTGGGTTTTTTTTTCTGTTTTCTCTTTACAGATTTGTGCTCCTGAGTTGTTTGACTACTTCTGTGGATCCCTCCCACTGTCAAAGAATGCAACAAATTTCTGTCTACTGCGAGTAGTTCAGGCTGTTGACAGGAAGATCAGTAAGTGGGAAATACGTGATGAAATATTGGGTTTGTTAAAACTTTGCAATGAAGCGAGTTTGTTGAAGAAAATTAAAGACATGAAATGAAGATTTTGGTTTGCTTTTTTTCTTCCTTGTAGGGTTCTTTTTTTTTTTTCGGGGGGAGGGAGGTTTGCTTCTGTCTGTTGACAAACCTTCTAAACCTTTAATAGTACAAGGATCAGATACGGTCAGTAAAATTGTGAGACAGGAGATCAGCTTTATAAAATATAAGACTGCAAACCAGGAATTTTGAGCATATGTAAGGGAAAAGCTGTGAAATACAAGCATCATGCAAGAACCTTGTTTGTTGTGCTGAGTATACTTTTATACTGGTTACTTTTTGAGGTGTGTTTCTTGGAGAGGCCACTGTAAAAGAGGCACTGTCAGTCTCTTTACAGCTGTCAGCCTCATGGGTAGGATGCTTCTGTCCAATGAATAAGCAATGAGGTTTTAAAGATTATTCTGCTTTTTAAATTTAAGTATGGAATTTAGGCTGTATATTACTATCTGAGGAGTTTAACTCCTTGTTATTTAGGAATTCTTCTTTGGATTGTTACACTCTTGGAAACTACTGTGACTGCAAAGTTTACTCAGAAGGCTAATCACGTGATTTAGATCAAGGGCAATGGTTAAAAGGGGATGTTTTAGGGCCAAAGTAGGGGAAAAAAAAAAAAAAAGAGATGGAAGACCTTCTAGGAGTTTTGTGTGTTTTGTGGTTTTTTTTTTTTCCCAAAGCTGAGCCTGAAGTACCTTTGTACAGCGTATTATGAAAATGTATGGTTAAAAGTGGTTTTTAAAAAAAATATTGCCAAATCAGGGGCTACTGGACCACAGCTGAGAGATAAATATGCAGTCAGTAACGCTGTAGTAATAGAGCCTTGACACTTAAAGAAAGGCTGTCACTCAGAACTCTGTGTTCCTAGGGTTATTGTAGGCAAGGCATACAAATAAAATTATTTATTACCATTATTTTGTGGAGGGCCCTGCAGTCTGCTAGAATTCAAGCAAGCTTCACTGAAGGTGCATCAGTTTGCTGTGTTTTATATTGACCCAGACACAGGAAAACTGAAGGCAACTGACATGCACCATAAAGATATTAACAAAAACCCCTGCCAGACATGGAACCAAAGGAACTGTGGTTAATATCTTTTCCTCCTCTGAGTAATAACTTCAGCGGGTCACCGCCTTAGCTCTGAGACTAGGAGACATCAGGGGCAGGGCGGGATGGGATTGAGCCATGAAGGTTGGATAGAGACACCTGCAGGGGGAGTGCTGATAGTAGTTAATGTCCCAGTTAGGATGTGTGAGGATTTGTTTTGTGTTTAGTTGTGTTGTGTTTTGTTTTCCTAACTCTGGAAGAGCAGTGTGCCACCTCCTGTTGAAATAGATGGGAGATGGATATACTGTCCAAATAGGGAAAATTTGTCTATGCCCTTTTGAGCTGTTCTATGAAGGAACAGTTCTTTCCTGCTAGCCCACACTCCAAATGTTACTCCACAGCCAGTCTCTTATTTATATGTCTCTCTCATCAGTTTTATTTTGAGATTTTTCTCTTCCACTCAGATCATAACATTTTTTTAGTTATTTTTCCATTTTTGTTACCCGTAAAAAGTCCGGAGGAAGTTTCAAAATTAAAAAACTGGAGAAGTGCCTGTATTTATTTTTTGACAAGTTTGCTAGGGCTATGTGGGAATACTGACATTCCTCAGTTCTTAGGTCTGCAGTCTACTCTGCAATTGGATATTTCTTTGAGTTAAAAGTTTCAGACCACAGAAATAAGTGGACCTTTAGGAACCTCAGGGTGAACTTTTGCCAACGTCTGGAGCCCTTTGGTTGAAACAAACTCT
Source organism: Urocolius indicus (assembly GCA_013401255.1). Lineage (NCBI taxonomy): Eukaryota > Metazoa > Chordata > Aves > Coliiformes > Coliidae > Urocolius > Urocolius indicus. The sequence continues at coordinate 13,716 of WBNH01008268.1, forward strand.
AGAAATAAACTGAACAGTTCCCTTAAGATGTGGGAGATGTTCTCCTAAATTCTTTCAATAGCCATGAGTGTACTTGTTAAACTATTGATTTACCTTAGTTTTAAGGACTGACTTTTGTTTGTCATTACTTTTTTCCTTAACATGACAAAGAATGTTAATCACAAGGAACTAAGTATTCATGCCTGCAGGTACTTAGATGGGGACCTCAGCCTGTAGGCTTCCCAGGTAAGAATTTGTAGAATAAAGACTGCTCTATGGGTTTTAGTGTAAAATAAATAAATGAAATGATCATTGTCTTTTCATCTTGGTTTGAATCCAGAATTTCCTTTTTGGTTTTTTTTTTTGTTGTTTGTTTGTTTAGCCTCTGTACGGCAGAGTATCTTGTGCATTACCTTCTGTAATTTGTTATCCTGCTGATGAATGTATTTTGTTTTGACCTTTTAGCAAAAGCTGTACTGCCTTATGCAAATGAAATTCTGTTTAAAGATTGAATGTTACTTTTATTTTCAGGGTTGGTGGTAGTTTGTTACAACTTCACATTTTAAAGCTGGTATTTTGACTTTTTTTTTTTTTTTTTAATGCAGGACAAAAAGGTAGTGTGCAAAAAGAGGTGGAAATCAGAAAGGCCTTGAATAAAGCCAGTGCTTTTCAACAGAAATTAATTAATTTTTGAGGATAGGAGACTTCCTTAACTGCTGTGTGTCTTTACCGATTTGGTGCTGTGAAAGTGAAATGACAGGTCCCAAAGAGCTGACAGTGTCTTTAACAGCAAAAGCCATGGAAGAACGGGGTTTGTTCAGACTGAAGGGCAGCAAGAGCAGGCAGGGGAGCGTTAGAGCAACTTCTCATGCATCTGAAAACTTGCCAAAGGGTTGGTGATTTTTGTGTCTGCAGAAGAACTGGATGACTTAGCAGTATTTTGGGAAAAGCTTTCTCGTGAGATTTGTTGGATGTCAGAACAGATTACCTAGAGACACTGTATGGCTGACTAAGGGCAAGTTTTTAAAGGAAGTTACACTAGTATCTCTTGGGGGTGAACCTTGTGATGAGATGAAAGAAATGAGCTCTGTCCTGTTCCAACATTTTTATTTCCTAGATGCCACTGTATTTAGAGGCTTTCCCACAAATTAGCACTTGGAACTAATGTTTTTATTGATGACAGAGTATTCAACACTTTTGTGTGTAACAACCTGGGAAGTTAACAGTCATGTTAGTAAATGGGTTGGTGTAAATACAAGCTGCTGCCAAAGAGGGAGGTATTCTCAGCTGCTCGTTCTCCACCACCACCAGTGCTGTGTTTCTTTTCAGGCTGGCTTTGGATTCAAGCAGGATGATGAATATGCACAGCTTAGATGAAGGCAAGTCTATCTTTTTTTGCAGCAGCTGCTCCAAGTGACCATGGAACAGCAGCTTAAGGCTCTGCTGACAAGAGATGGTCACTTACTGGGGTGCTACTGCAAGTCCTGACCTAGGACCTTTTTCAGGAAAAAAAAAAACAATCTGAGAGAGCAGCATAATAAGTACAGCTGAATGTCCTCTGTAGCAAACTGTGACCTTTTCTGTTAGCCTTAAGAGGAAGTGTTAGGTGTTGTCCAACAGGCTTTAGCAAACAAGCAAATTAAGCAATTCCAGTTTTCACCTTTCAAGAGGAATGATAGCTGGAGAGAGGTAACCATCTAATAGGTACACGCACTGCTTCAAGTAGGGCTTTTCTTCCAGCTTATTGTATCATTGGCAAAATGTACCAGTAATGACAAGAAAATTAGTACAGGATTCAAAATAACCACAGTGAAATATTAACACAGCATCTCTAGGTGCTAGTGGAAAAAAAGTCGTGTTGCTTGCAGGAATCATATTTTGCATTCAGGAGGAAGTCTAAAGGAGGTAGAAGATAAAGGAGAGAGCTTCTATTTGCTCTAGAGTTTTCTTCATTTGCAGTGTTACAGTAGATGTAAACCCAGCCTAACTAAAATGGTGCTTTTGATGTGGAACTTGTGGGATTAAGCATGATACTCTCTAAAACTAGTGAATCGGAGCTAGAGAATCAGACTGGACCACACAATGCAACACAAACTGTGGCCAGCCCATACTTTGTGGAGTTCCAGAAAAAATATGACTTTTCTTTCTTGCTCTGTGTCCCTTTGCTCCTATGTCCTTGCTGAATCAATTCCTTTTTTTTTTTTTTTTTCTTTAAAAAGGCCTCAAAGTTTGTGTAATGTGTGCCTGCTGCCAGATGCCTCCAAGAAGTGGTAGATATTCGTTGCAGAGCCTGGCAGAAGATAAAACAGCATGCGCTTACCTAGCCCTCTGCTTACCTAGCCCTCTGGCACAGTGACTTCATAGAACCATAGAATAGTAGGGTTGGAAGGGACCTTTAGAGATCATCTAGTCCAGCCCCCCTGCAGAAGCAGGTTCACCTAGATCAGGTCACACAGGAACATGTCCAGGCAGGTCTTGAAGAGATCTCCAGGCGGATCTCCAAGGAAGGAGACTGCACAACCCCTCTGGGCAGCCTGTGCCAGGGCTCCCTCACCCTCACAGCAAAATAGTTTTTTCTTATGTTTAAATGCAACTTTTTGTATTCCAGCTTCAACCCATTACCCCTTGTCCTCTTGATAGCAGAAAAGAGAAAAAAAGGGCTCCCCCCNCATCCCAGGATGCCACTGGCCTTCTTGGCCACGAGGGCACGTTGCTGGCTCATGGTTAGTTTATTATCAGGACTCCCAGGTCTCTCTCTGCAGAGCTGTTTTTCAGCAGGTCACTCCCAGCCTGTCCTGGTGCATGGGGCTGTTGCTCCCCAGATGCAGGACTCTGCACTTGTCCTTGTTGAACTTCATGAGGTTCCTCTCTGCTGAACTTGGAGGGTCTTCTAGATCCTGGCTTTCAAAACCTCACTCTTGGTTGTTAACAGTTGTGTAAATTCATCATCAAAGATTCCAGGTTTCTTGTTTTGTTTTGTTTTCTCTGGGGAAATTGCCAGATATTTTAAGATCTGGCCTGTACTGCTGAAGCTAGCAGGAGCTAAATGAACTGAGGTCTTCGTATGCATAGTTGTTGGGGGACAGATTTAGACACAGATAAATGCTTCCTTGGGATTTTAAAAAATCCAACAACATTTCAAGGGGTATTAGTAGCCTTTTACACCTTTAGGTGCTTGTTTTTTCTTACCTATCTCTTTGACATCAAACCCAATCACGCCCAATGTACAGTTCACAACCAACTGAAAAACACCTGCAGCACAGCTCCTTCATATGTGTGGCAGCAGAGCTGGGCCATTCCCGGGTTTCAGAAGTCACCTGGGTCCCTGTTTGTGTGAGGGGCTGCCAACACTACAGCCCTCTGCGACTTGACCTGTAGCTCTTGCTGCAGGGAAGTTGTCACCCGCCTCCACCCCTCATCTCTCTGCAACACCCAGCGTGTGTGTCTCGATGCCTTAGAATGCTGTGGGAGGCAGCAGGCGCGTGGGAGGCGGGGAGGTGGGAGTTTTGCGGCAGTGCCTGTGTGTGGTCAGCGTTCGGTCACCGTGCGTGTGGCCATGCTACCGCTGGCTGTGGTTACTGGCCATGCTGCTGCCTGAGCGTTGCCCAGGAGAGAGCTAGCTGGGCAGTGCCAAAACGCCAAGGCTTAAAAAGCCTGAGTGAAGCGGCCTATCATCCTCGGCACACTTTATTTGCTCGTATCGTAGGGAGTAGCATTTCCCTGGCATGTGATCATGTGGAGCTGTACTCGTGTCTTAAATGTGCCCAGGCTGTGGAAGCTGGAGGTGCTGCACTCGATGGGACATTACAGCAAGCAAACGCCAATGCTAGCAAGAAAATCTGACTTTTGAACTAAAAAGATCTGTGTTTTCCATTTACTGATAGATTGGTAAGAGGAAAAAGAGCAAAGACGTGGAATCCCCGACTGAAAACCCGTTGTAAATTAAATATTTCAAAGAGTTTAAGACCTGTCGAAGGTTATATTGAAATAGTTTATCTCGCTGCTTCCACCGAGCCGTTAATCAGTTTGACCCCAAAACACTAAGTAGCCTTCTGAAAGCAATTGCCCGGGGGGAAGCGTGAAAGGCAAGACCGGGTGGTGACGGCAGGCAGCGGCAAGGCGGCTGGAGGGCTGAGCGCGAAGCCTCGGATGCTTCACGGCGGCGGCTGGGAGACGAAGGTACCTTCCGCCGCCCCGGCGAGCTGCCGCCTTCAGTTTGTGTTTTTAAAGCACTTGGGAGTTTAAAATACCGGGGAGGGGCCGAGCCCCGCCGTGGCGTTCCCTAGGTGGGCGGTGATGCCCCCGCGAAGCGCCACGTGCCCCCCGCCTCGCGGGAGCGGGGGAGCTGGCCCCTCGAGCAACGCGCCCGTCCCGCGGGCGCCGCGTTCCCCGCTGAGCTGCGGCCGCCAGGGGCTCCGGCGGCGGCTG
>WBNH01008268.1:24348-93499 GCA_013401255.1 Urocolius indicus
GGGGCGGGAAACACAACAAGCCCTGACCAATTAAGGGGTGAAGTCTCAGCGCTAAGCAGTATTTTTATCCTTTATTAAGAATGGTGCAATGTGTGGCTCTTACAACTGATGAACTCTCTAATTTCTGAAAATTATCTCATGTTAACATATTTGTCCAAATGCCTTTACTTTTTATTTCTCGGTATAGACAGTACTCGAGGGATAGGCAAAGAGTGTTACTATGCACAGCACACGTGACAGCTTCTGTGAACTTTCAATTTTAGCTACTCTTATTCCATTAGTCTGCACTATGATTAGTTGGGTTTGGTGTTTTTTTTTTTAATACAGATAATTATGAAGATTTTACAGCTGCTTGTGTTGGAAGGTCACAGTCTTTTAAATGAAACTTTTCTCATGGTAGAGGCCTACTGTGAAATATTTGCATAACAATGCAAGATAAGTAATGTTGAGACAGAACCAGTAGTTTTTATCTATACTGCTGGCTGGAATTAGTGTTCATTTTCTGTGACGTTTCAAATTGAGTCCTGTGGTTGTTTTAGTTAGTGTCTCTCTTGTTATTTGTATTATGATGAAATAATTTTTTTAATTAACAATTCTTTTCAGTCTGTACTTGCACTATGCTCTGGAGTAGATGTGACAGTGGAAGTCATGTTTGAATAAAATACAGAATGCCTGCACTTAGTGGATAGTGTTCATACTGTATCAGCCAAGGAGCTTTTAAATTCACTGTTGTTTCTGTAAAATAGTTATATCAAACTTTTATAAAACATGTAAGCCCAAATGAACCTAATTATAGGGTTTTATAATGTTGTTTTGTATTAGAGTGAGGCTACAGCTTAAAATACTTTGGTCTCTATATTAAAGATATACAATTTTGAGGCCACTATATCATTATTCTCTAGAGGATCAAGTTGTTCAATGCATTCACAGTCTAAGAATGAATAAAAAAAGATATGGAATGGTTGTGTATGTCTATGTAACGCTATTGACCTCTATAGGAAAATGTGGGTGGAGGAGCAGAATTTTGTCTTGCTACTTTTATTCTACTATGTAAATAGTCTTTTGGTCCTTTGAGAAGCTTGATACTAGCTTTGAATACAGTTATAGCACTTCTGTTAAGATGAAAATTTCATCACTTATTGTGTCTTTCCTGCCTGAGGTGTGAGCCTTAAATCCTAGGTATGCAAAGACAGGATTGAATTGCTGCTTGCAATTCACTTTCATAGAATCACAGAATGGTAGGGGTTGGAAGGGACGTCTCGAGATGATCTAGTGCAACCCACCTGCTAAAGCAGGTTCACCGAGATCAGGTCACACAGGAGCATGCCCAGGTGGGTTTTGTAAACCTCCAGAGAAGGAGACTCCACACCCTCCCCGGGCAGTCCGTGCCAGGGCTCCCTTACCCTCACAGGAAAGGTTTTCCTTGTGTTTAAGTGGAACTTTATGAGTTCCAGATTATTGTGTCCATTACCCCTTGTCCTGTCACTAGAGACAACAGAAAAAAGCACCACCTTGTCCTCCTGACGTCAACTCTTTAGGTACTTGTAAGTGGTATTTACAAGAAGTCCTTCCTTAGTCTTCTCCAGGCTAAAAGCTCCAGGGTTCACAACCTTTCCTCATACGGAAGATGCTCCAGTCCTGTGATCACGATGCTGGCCCCATGCTGGACTCTGTCTAGAAGTTCTATGCCTCTCTTGAGCTGGGGAGGTCAGAACTGTATGCAGTACTTCAGATAGAGCTTCTTTTTATTTTAGTCCATACTTTTTTGATCCCAGAAGTTAAACAAGATAATAATCAGTGTGACTAAATGCTTCCGTTTTTCTTTTATCAAAGCTAATACTAAACATGAGTAAAAACTCATGCATACTTATCCTTTGCAAATTGTGGAAGTGAAAGCACAATGAGCTGTGTGACAGTAGCAATTTTGACAGGCCTACTTATAAACAATGTTCTATTTCCATGCATTGTGTTCCTTGCTGAAAATGAAACCATCTTTTTTTTCTTCCCTATATCCAAATGATGCTGCTTATGATGCATCCTCACATTTGTAAATACCAGACTTGTTTAGAAACTCGTCTATCCCTTGTACGTGAGCTCAGTGGTACAGTCTTTAATCCTATGACAGTTGCACATGATTTTTGCCCACAGCACATTTCTTATGCCAGCTGTGACATAGCACCTCGGCTGCTTGATGCCCAATGAACAGAGCAGTAGCTAGGGAGGCTTTATCCCCCACACCTGTTCTCAGTGACTATGGGTGCAGTAGGAAACCTATTTGCTAAGCAGTTGTTTTCATTCTGCTGGAGCAGTGGTTTGTGCTTTGTAATGTAAGAGGTTTAGACTTGCTCAACTGAAGATCCATGGGATGAGTTTGGGACATGATAAGAGAGACACATGCTGGTCTCAGTAATCAGGGTTATGTCCTCACCCAACATGATGAAGGCTGTGGTCTGGAACAAGGAGGGTAATTTCTGTTACCTTGGAGTCTTGATGGGAGAATTAGCAAGTCTGGGGGTGACCGAGTCTTCTTATCATAGTGAGCCTGATTCTCCTGGAAAAAAAAAAATGGCAGCAAATCTTTTGAGTTTTGTATTTGTATGATGAATGCAGGACAAAATATTAATATGTTTAAATTACATCTGTGCACTGTGCTAACCTGAGGACATTTATGGGGGTCTGTCAGAATCCCCCCCACGTGTATGAAAATGTAGCAGGCACCAGATTATGTTGGTACTGCGGCGTGCTACAACTCTCTGAGTAAAGGTTTTCTCTCATTTGCTTCTATGTGCTGCCTCTGTGCAGGTAACAACATGGGAAGGTGTCTGGCAGCATTGTGGGAATGTCTTCTGCCAGTGTGTCCCAGAAGAGAGCCTGTGTGCCACTGAAGGGACAAGGAAGGGAGAAGTGATATGCTGGCCTCTAGGCAGAGATGGAGGGCTCAGCTTGACAAGGTCCACCTTACAAGACAGCCTGCAATGCTGTGGGTGCAAATGTGCAGCAGTGCAGGGGAGTGGTAGGGAGGAAGCATTTCAGTAACTTGCTCAATGCTCTTGTAAGTAGGTGACCTCTCTGCAGTCAGCTAGTCCTGATCTCTAAAGGTCCCTTCCAACCCCTACCTTTCTATGATTTTATGTCTGTGAGGTGCTTCTTGTCCTCAGGCATTTTGGAGATTAGAGCTGATGGACAAACAGAGATAGCTAAACAGAGAGCACTATGTGACAACAAGATTCAGTAGTTTTAGTTGAAGCCAGATGTTCTAGAAACTTGCTGTCGCTGTTGCTAAAGGATCGTTGTTATTTGGAAAGATTTTGATTTCTCTGTGGTGGTGTGTTTTGTGACTGGAGGAAATTTCTGACTTTAGTGACTAAGCAAAATCCATTCTTACATTTTGGAAGGAGTGAACATGTTTCTCTTATTACTTTAAAGCAGCTGTGTCTAATTAAAAGTGATAATCCAAAATGGGTCTAATAGGTGTGCATGTAAGGGCTGGCGTGGTTGTAGCATGTACTGGTTTTTAGAAAACGCAGGCTAGAAAATAGTGGTGATACATATCATAAAGTAACTGGTGCTGAAGACTCTCATCACGGAAGCCTGCCCTGCTCATGCAAGTAATTATGCTGCCTTTTTAGATGCTACAGTTATTTCTTGTGTTTCTGCAGCATGGTGTGCTCTGTGCTGTGCTTCTGCTTATTCCCGATTCTCCTAATGGTCTTGCTCACACTGTGCAAATGCAGCACAAGCTGTGTAACCCCAGGTCTTCTTTTGTTTGAGCCCACTCTCTGCAGTTCCTAGCTCAGTTCTTATTGGAGGTGATAAGGGCCAGTGATGCTTATAGCTTCTTGGGCCAGACAATACCAGTAACCTAACTGACGTTCTGATATAAATTGGTTTCCTGGTAAGGGACTCCTTTGAGTCCTTTCAAAGAAGTGCCTGAAGTCACTGATTAGTTTGAGCACTGTAACTATCACATGTGCGTTTTACCTCTGTCTTTGAAGATAATTTAGCAGTGGGTTTCTTCATGGTCTTCCTGTGACCGATTCCTTTCCTGGCCTTATTGACCCACTTGTAAGTCCCCAAGAGGCTTTGCCCTGTGATGCTTGAAGAGTTCACTGGCATATCTCTCATACTTGTTGTACAACAAAGCCACAGCTGTTTCCTGGCCTCTGGGACCCAGTGTCCCTGCAGATGGAGAGGCAATATTTGCCTCAGTGGATGTTATTTAATATTTTCTACTGTTAGGAGCAATTGTTTAACAGATTATGAGCTGTCTCCAAGCAGCACATTGTCAGGGACGTCAATGCAATTGAATGTAAATGATAGCAATGAGAACAACCCTTCTACCTCCAGGTTATCTGTCAGAATAAACTATGCAGGGGAGTTAGAAGTGGGAGTCCTTATTTTATGCTGTGTCTTGCCAGTGTTTGCACAGGCAAAACACTGTTGTTGGAGACACTCCTCCTGAAGAAATGCAGGCATATTCTCCATGTAGGCACAGAACCACTGTTGTGTCATTGTGTTTTCTTTACGGAGATCTGGGAAAAGGAGTGAGTAACTGGAAAGAAATTCCCACTTGTCTCCGTGACCCTTTTTTTTGCAGATTCTGGGGCTCCTACTCTGTAGGCTTAGACCAAAGCAAGTTAAAAAATAGAAGTGGGTACAGGAGGTTTGGAAACCACCAACGCAGATCATCTCTCCTTTTGCAACAAAATCAGGAACAAAGGAACTGATCATCCTGAGCCCAGTTACCTTCCAAGGAAAGGTGGCAGAAGGTTGTGGGTTGGAAACCACTTGCCAGGCCTGGAAGTTTGGGCTGTGCTACTCTACAGCTCCTTTCAGGTGCCTGGCTGCTGTGCTTGCAGGGGCTGATAGCTTCTCTGCAGGCTTACAGCTACGTGGGGAGTTCTCAAGCACTAGTCCCTGCAGCGATTTTCTGTTTTTTATTTAGGGATCACTCCAGGGCAAGCACTAAGACAGTGTGGCAATGGAGCTGGAGAAGCAAGCCCAAATACGACTTGGGGATGTGGTGTTGACTCCAGAGAATGAGTCCAACTTCAGTATTTACTTCCTGTGTGTTTGTAAGCTATGTAAAGCCTGGATCGAAGAACGGGGAAGATGCATGAAGTGAGAACTATCTAAGTTCTAAGTGAAACACACTTAGAAAACAGTGGGATCATCAAAAACTCTGACTTGCTCTTTGAATTCATGGATGTCCAATTTTTTTGCCTTTAAAGCTTTGTAGGTATATAAAGATCTCTTGCTTGGTAGTAACTCAGAACTAAACCCAAGCTGGGGTCTCCGATGAAGCATTCTTCCTCTGCCTCCCAGAGAGGCTCACACAATGTAGACTAACAGGATTTAGACCGACATTAAGCTAACAACCTAATAGAGATGTATAAAATATAACAGCCAAGTCACACTGACTTAAAAACTCACATGGTGAGGATATTGACATCTGTTCTCTCTGGTAACTTGATAATTAGAACAGTCATTCAGGAGTTGAAATGACAGCTGAGCTTTCACTGCCCTCAGATAGCCCCAACATCTCATTGGAGATTACTCAAACTGCTAGCCTGTCAGTGGAGAGGGAAATAGGTGCACATTCTGTAAGCATCCTTTAGAAACTGCCAATCCAGTAAAGTCAGGCTGTGTTGGGCCAAAAGGTAAGCAAGTGGGAATGTGATTCTTTAGCTCTGGCAAAATGGCAAACCATCTTGGGTATTGTCTGTGAGAACTGGAGTTATGTTAAAATATTAGGCATTATAAGTAATGATAGGAAAGGAGAAAAAAACCCCCACCTTAAAATATCCCCTTTTTCATTGTTTTCCATACTTCAGCTCAAACAAGGTTTTATTTGCTGGGCTAATATTTTTCAGTTTGCTCTTAACGAGGCTACGCATGGGGCTTCCAGCTCCTGTCTTTGAGAGCTGGACATCTAGGGCCTCAGGCTGTAGCACTCTCACATTCTGGTGCTTAAATCCCCTTGTGGACTTAGTGCTTTGGTTTTACCTGTAAAAAGGGGATAGGAGCACCGTTGCACCTCACAGAAGTGTTGCTAAGCTAGATAAAAGTAGGATTAGCGTGGTGATGGTCATCAGAGAAGTGCCCTAAATAGCTCCTAATAAAAACAAGGGATTATTTATCCAAAGACAATGCTGAGGTTTAAGTGTGAAAGGAAGGCCACTGTTTAACTTAATAGAAGCTCTTCAAGGAGCTCTTGAGGAAGCAGAGAGAGTGGTAAGTTACCTTTTGAGAAGGGGAGAGAGTGAGAAGGGATGCATGCACGAAATAACACCATTCACATCAGTGCAAGATCTGGCCTAACACTTGTATTTGCATTTTTTTTTGTCATTTTTTTGTACTTCCTGATGAAAATTTAAAAATATCCTAACAGTACAATGCAGTGTTTATAACAGACACTCAAAAGCACTTGCTTTAGCAGTGAGAAATGACTTGGCTTACTTATTCGTCGGAAGGGGTGAAAGACATGTATTGTTTTTGGAACAAAGTGCTTCAACTCATGGTATTTAGAAAAGGCTGTGAGAAACAAAGCAATTAAAATGTCCTGAAGTTATACTACTGGTGTATTTCATGCTAAAGAGTGTATAAAGGTACACTTCATCATACTTATGGGATTGGGCAATGGATTTAGATAGCTATAGGAATGTTTTATTTAAACCTACTTGAATTTTGCAATAGGACAAAAGATTTTGAAAGGGAAAGTTAAAATAAACAGAACATTGCAATAATAGGTAAAATGTCATGTTTGTGTCTCCTGGTTGCAGGAGGCATTATTGATGGCTATATAAGTTTGAGCCATTGAGAGTATATCCTGAAAAGCAGAGAGCATAGTGGACTCTCTTAAAAGCTCCCCTTAAATAGGGACGCCTCTTAATCTCATGTGGCTGCACATCCTTTCTTTCAAAAGCCAGGGCATCTTTGTAGCTGCCATCCCCTCCTGCCTGCCAGTGTCCAAGCAGCAGCTCTGCCATCTGTCCTGGCACTACTGTAGTTAGTTGACTGCACAAGAGACAAAGCAGCAGAGATAAACAAGGTCTGGGCGTAGCACAGAGTATGTTCACCATTTGAATGAGGTAACAGTCACAAAAAAAGTAGCAGACACAGATCCAGTGAGAATAGAGGCATGGACCCTTCTCGTTTTACTGATTGAAACTCCTTCTGACTTGTACAGCAAACAAAAAGTTCTCTCTACTGGTGTAAGTACTAAACCTAGTTGTGTGGTGTCCAGTTTGGAGCGCTGTGTCTAGTTTGCAACTGCTGTGTGGTCAGCAGTGAAGGCAATATTGAGAGGAGCCACTGTGTCTACATTCAGAGAGGAGAAATATCACTCATGCCATTTTGGCTATGTGTAAGAGGCTTCACATTCTGACTGAGTGTCTTGGTGGACCAGTGCATGTGGCACAGAGGGAAACAGTTTGGTGAAAATGTCCTCAGCCAAGAGACGAACGTTACCTTCTTAACCATCATATTTTGTTTGCACAAAACCATCCTCCTAATCTTTGCATGGGTGATTATTATTTTTTTAATATATATTAAGAATTTACTTAAAACTGGGAATAATTCTGTTAACTGCAGTAGGAATAGTATCTGGGAAAAACTGCAAGGTCTGAAGCAATCAGGATTGAGTCCTGAAATGAGTATCTCCTCTAATGCAACCGTAGCCTTGTTTAATGTCTAACTGATGTGCTCTTTCAAACAGATACTAATTTCGTCTTGGGTAATGCCCAGATAGTCGATTGGCCCATTGTCTACAGCAATGATGGATTTTGCAAGCTATCAGGATATCACAGAGCAGAAGTTATGCAAAAAAGCAGCACCTGCAGGTATTTGAGAAGAGATTTATTTTCTGTTAAATAGCTTGTAGTGTTGTGCTTGTTGCTTGAAGGAGAAAAGTAATTGGTTTATTCCACTTTTGTCTTCTATCTCCCGGGGCTGCATCTGTCAAATATGCTTTCCAGGTGAAGCAAAATCAAAGAAAGGCTATTTCTAAATACACCTTTTTCACACTGTAAACAACTGGCTTTGTGTTTTTGTCTAGTGTCTGACTTGAATTTCTTGCTTTATTTGCAGTTTTATGTATGGAGAGCTGACAGATAAGGATACAATTGACAAGGTCCGGCAAACATTTGAGAACTATGAGATGAACTCCTTTGAAATTTTGATGTACAAGAAGAACAGTAAGTTTGTTGATTAGTCTGTTCTTTAGCATAGTTGTATAAAATTGTTTTAAATCATAGTCTGAACTGCAAGTCTGTCAGCCTGGAGGATCCAGGGCTAAACAAGCCTCAGTTCTACCAGCTGATCTACAAGGGAGAAATGAGAACATTAGGGATGAACGTCACTCGGAGACAGACAGAGCTCTCTAATCTGTTCTGACGTTTAGAGTAATTTGTGTGCAATGCTTTAAGACAACACTCAAGATTCCATTAGCAATGATAATACACAAGCTAGGTTTGTCCAAACGGTTACTGTTACAGAAAACACATGTTTTGAATTTTTAAAATTTGATGTAATAAAGACAGTATTTAGATGTACTTTCATAATGAAAAGCACCCATCTTTTGTTTGAGAAGCTGAACTACTTCTGATGTTTTCAGTTGAAGCTCTCTCTTGTTTCAGACAAGGATTCTTTAATTGGGATATGATTTTTTTTTTCCTGTAACTGTACATGTCAGCAGATAAATTACTTGCCCAAAACTAGGTGCCCTATTTAGTGTAGTCTATGTCAGGTGCAATATTTCCATCTACTTAAAGTCACTTGAAGTGTAAATACACTGGGATGTTCAACCTGACCAAGCATTAAGATGAAAGTTTGCATTCTGTAACTTATTTTGCTTTTAACAATTTTGCCTTCTAATCATGAAACTGGTAGTGTCCGAGTACTGGGGAGGGTACCTTGGAGAAGCATCCTGCTAGGAGCTCTTTTCCCTTACAGCTATGATGATCAATTAGATCAATCCTAGATTACTGGCATGGGGGAGTTTAACCACAAAATACAGCAAACTGCTATGATGTAATTTTTGAATTAACCTCGTTACTGCTTTGTTTCTTGTTAGACCAATTTTCTGGGGAAAGGTTATCCACTCTGTCCACGTATGTGAACCGTTGGTATTCCTGTTGAAATGGCCAGCCTAGAATTTGGTGAGAGAACCACATACACTTTGCAAAAGAGAAAATATAGTAATTCTGTATGCTAGGGCTGACCTGTGGATGTGTGAAACTGTTTGATTTCTATTAGGGTTCATCTGTTCTAAGAAGTGGTGCCAAAGCATGTGGAATCGGGCTTTTTGTTCTCTTTTGGAGAGGAAAAAATCCTTGAGAGATTTTTGTTTTGTCTCTCTCAGTATTTTTCTTTTTAGCCTATTCAAAGCATCATGACCTCTGACATAGTGCCAATGCTCAGGGCTTTTCTGGAGCACAACTTTGCTGGTCCAACTCACTTGAAAAGTTCTATGTGCTATCTGAATGGCCTTACTTTGTGTTTCTTTCCTCCTGCCTCTGATGTTTACCTGTTTCTTAAAGCTGAGTTTTGTTCCTAGCTTGGTTAGTGGCCATAAGGACCATATGCAGCTCACATCTGTGCATCCAGAGCCAAGTAAATAAGCAGTCATGAGACCTAGTGGGGTCTGAAATTCTCTCTTAGTTAACAGTAATTTGGCACCAAGAAGCTGTGCAGCTACTCTTCTGTCATTGCTGCAGCATATGGCCTGCAGTAGAGCCTAAGGCCTCTCTATCTTTTATGCAGAATTAAAGCAACTTAACTGTGGAGTGAAGAATGTTTCCTGCCCTGCTGTGCACTTCCCTGAGGAGAGACAGCCTAGAACAAAGTCCAGCTGTGCAGAAGCTGCATAGTGTGACATGCCAAAAAGCAGACCTGTGATGGTTCTGCTGTGTGCACAGAGGCTCACAGGCATGGGAAAAAGGGAAGCACAGAGCTCACTTTTACGTTTAACAAAATGCAGTGCTCTCAATGTTTGTTAGATTTGTAGCTTTAGAGGTACATTAACTACCGTTAGGGAGACTGGCTAATAACTCTCTAGAGTTGTAACTGAAAATACCAAAAAGGAGACATCCTGGAGCTTATTCTGAGAATAAGCCACATGTTAGAAAAATACTGTCTTGTTTAATCAGTCAGCACCCAGATTGCTAAATGGTCTTGCCTTTGTGGTCACCTTACCTCTACCTGCAGCTGTGGCAGTTGCCTGCTTGGGCAGTGAACACAATTTGCTTCAACCTACTCTCAGTTTGAAGCTTTTGGAAAAGACCTTGAATTTTGTTAGGTGTCTTTTATCCTGCTCTTTGTTTCTTTTTTTTTTTCTCCTCTCTCTGTTCTTCCTTCATTCTATTTTTCTTCTTCAAATTAGCCCATAAATTAAATAGGAAATAGATGTGTTGTTCTTCACCTGTCCACTCCCTTCCTGTAATCTAGTAGTCATGATAAATAGCAAGTGTTTCTTCTGTTTTTATGTTGTTCAATAATTGGTACATTTTCCACAGCCTGCGCTCATAATATATTTCTAGCTGTTTTAACAATCTCTATCCTTTTGAGGAGAAAAAGAGAACAAAGCAGGAGTTTCAAGTAAACTGTAATGTTACTAGTGCAGGTCAATCTTCATCTTGTATCTTTATGACCAGCAGTCACCTTTCTCTGAGTAACAATTATGTCCTGATTTTACACTAGACATATCAACAATAGATTGAGACATTTTACAATGCTACTAGAAATAATAGGCTTTGTGTTTTGACAAGGCACTCTCTGTGGTGGTGAACCAGTGCCAGTATTCACTTCTTTGTCTGATAAGAATACCCCATCCAGATGTTCATAGGTGCAGTGTAACCACTGGTGATTTTTGCCCTTGTTGATATGCCATCATGTTGCATTCAGTGGAAATCCATAGTCATGCCTGGAAGGTGAAAAAGTGAAAGCTTTCTTTAATCTGGATTGTGAAAAGACAAGAGACAGGTGGACAGTAATTTCATGTAAGAGCTTCAGTTCCATTGATTAGACTTGAGTGTCCAGTGATGCTGGAAATATTGTTTATTTTTGCATGAGAAAAGCAAAATATTGCTAATCAGTGGAGTTAACTTATAGCAAAGAAGAATGTGGACTAATGTCTTAGAAAATATTTTGTATCTAGTCTTGCTAATACTGATATAGCTTAAATATCTAACTTTGTATGAGTCTTTGACAGCTGATTGTTAGATTTTTACACTTTATAGTCAGCTTCATAAATTGAAAAGGCTGACTAAATTAAATTTGGACTTTCATTGCTTAGTTTTCCATCGACAATGCAGGTCTGAGTTACAAGCAGTGCAAAAGTAGACTTCTTCTAAATGCACTTGCTTCCATTATTACTGAAGTAAATTTTTGTGAGAATATAAATTTACTTGCTTCTGTCTGTGATGTAATCTAACCTCCCTTTTCTGTACAGGACTTGATCTACTTCAGTGGAATAATATCTGAAGTGGACTGGACTCTTCAAAACTAAAATGCATGAAGAGTTGCAAGGAGTCTTTAAGTGTCCCCGGTCTGAGCAAAGAATTTTTCATTGCTTACAGTCTGTAGCAGTGCTGCAGAGAGTGATAAGACTTTTTCTTTTCTTTCTCAGTGGTTTTCTACAGGTGGGGTCAGTGGAATGGCAACAGCCAAAAGGCTTGGCTGTAGGTAATTATTTTTCATGCTGCAGAGTGGTTTGGATGAGCAGTAGCTCTTCTCTGAGTATGTGTAAGGTGGTGAAAGTCCCCAAGACTCAGCTTCACTTTTAGTTTGTGCTGGCATTCACTTCCTTTCAGACATCAAAGAATGATGAATAAGCTTAAAAAATAGATTTGGCAAATTGTACTTGCCCTAATCTTTGGTTCCAGTGCTCTCTACACAGGTTAAAAAGCAGACAAACAAGCCTGTCCTAATTTATAGAGAGCAAAATTCACTTCAGGGTGGTAGACCTGTGATTGTGCACCACTAGTTTTCTTATAATTGTTATTATTTGCAACCTTTTATTTGTGTGTGGTGTGCCTCTAGTGTCTGTAGATGGAAAAGATTGCTAAATCAACTCATTGCAAAGGACCAAAAGGAGGAAAGGAGGTGTTGGAGTAATCTATCTCCATTGAAATCTATCTCCATATTTATCAAGCAGTATGTGCACCTGCATCTCCTCTGCTATGAAATCCATCTGTGTGAGTTAAGTTACCTTCAGCAAGGTCGAATCTAAGTATCTGGGATTCATAAAACTGATAATTCCGACTGATTTTGTGAACTTATGTGTGTTGGCAAGCAAGACATACTGTCATCATCTCAAACGTATACATAACAAGAAGACTTCTTAGTAGTAATCCTTAAATATTTTGTCTGGGGTAATTGGAAAGAAGATTTAAGGACTACCCTGTGTCTTTTCTTTCCTTATAGCCTCTGTTCTTCAGAGAACTTGGAATCAAGTAAACTGTATCAACACTGCTGCAGTACAAGAGTGTGGCAGGAATCATTTTCCTACTGTGTTGTTTCAGCGTTACAAGATAACTCTGTGTATAGCTATTCCACCCTTAAGGAGTGAAATTTATTTTCCTTATCTTAGTATGTAAAGATCTGACCTTTAGAAGCATTAGCATGGCAGCACCAGATGTAGAAGACACAAAGGTAACAGCTTTTAAACTGCTGGAAATCTATTGTAAGGTCTATTAGTATTGACACAGAGTGGTGAGCTACATACTGAGTTGGGTTGTTCTCATTCAGTGCACACTCTCTGCTAGAAGGTAGAACCTACAGAAAAACTTTTGCTCCTTGTCTTGCATGATCAGATGACACAGACTTCTCTGTGCTTCTGGTTAAAATCTGTGTGTATATAGTGGCTTACCTAACTTTGTGATCATACCTCATCAGCTGGCTTGATAATTTGATGTTGGACAAACTATTTTGTCTGTGTGAGATACAGGGAAACAATCTCCTACCAAGTACCTGGGCATAAGTGAAACCCCAGAAGAGGTGACTGTAATGGTAAGTTGTGAAGTCCTGCTGTCTGGATTGCTGCATGTAGGAAGTGGTGGAGACACAGCACATAACAGAATCACAGAATGGTAGGGTTGGAAGGTACCTCTAGAGATCACCTAGTCCAACCCCCCTGCTAAAGCAGGTTCACCTAGATAAAGTCACACAGCAACACGTCCAGGTGGGTTTTGAAAACCTCCAGAGAAGGAGACTTCACACCCTCCCTGGGCAGCCTGTGCCAGGGCTCCCTCACCTGAACAGTAAAATAGTTTTTTCTTATGTTTAAATGGAAGTTTTTTGTGTTCCAGCTTCATCCCATTACCCCTTGTCCTGTTGCTAGATACCATAGAAGAAATGGATGCTCCAACCTCCTGACACCCACCATTTAGACATTTATAAATATTGATGAGATTCCTCCCTCAGTCTTCTCATCTCAAGGCTGAACAGCCCCAGTTCCCACAACCTTTCCTCATAAGAAAGATGTTCCAGTGCCCTGATCATCTTGGAATCCCTGTGCTGGACTCTCTCCAGAAGTTCCCTGTCCCTCTTGAGCTGGGGAACCCAGAACTGGACACAGGACTCCAGATGAGGCCTCACCAGGGCAGAGTAGAGGGGCAGGAGAACCTCCTTTGACCTACTGGCCACACTCTTCTTGATTCATGCCAGGATGCCATTGGCCTTCTTGGCCATGAGGGCACATTGCTGGCTCATGTTTAGCTTATTATCAATCAGGACTTCCAGGTCTCTCTTTGCAGAGCTGCTCTCCAGCAGATCACCCCAGCCTGTCCTGGTTCATGGGGTTGTTCCTTCCCAGCTGCAGGACTCTGCACTTGTCCTTGTTGAACCTCATGAGGTTCCTCTCTGCCCAACTCTCAAGCCGGTTGAGATCTTGCTGAATGGCAGCACAGCCTTCTGGGGAATCAGCCAGTCCAACCAGTTTGGTGCCATCAGGGAACTTGCTGAGGGTACACTCTGTCTCCTCATCCAGGTTGTTGATGAAGATGGTGAAGACATCTGGTGCTGCCCAGAACCAATCCCTGAGGAACCCCCTGGCCACAGGCCTCCAACTCGATGCTGTGCCATTGATCACCACCCTTTGGGCTCTGTCATTCAGCCAGCTCTTGATTCACCTCACTGTCCACTCATCCAGTCCACAGTGCCTGAGCTTTCTGATGAAGATGTTATGGGAAATGGTGTCAAAAGCCTTGCTGAAGTCAAAGTAGATGAGATCCATTGCTCTCACCTAATCTAGCCAGCCGGTTATATTCCCATAGAAGGCTGTCAGGTTGTTCAAGCAGGTTTTCGCCTTGGTGAATCTGCACTGAGTCTTCCTGATGACCATCTTTTTCTTCATGTGTTTTGAGATGGTGTCCAGAATGAATTGTTCTGTCACCTTTCCAGGGATGGAGGTGAGGCTGACTGGTCTGTAGTTTCCTGAGTCATCCTTCCTGTCCTTTTTGAAGCCTGGAGTGGCATTGGCCTTTCTCCACTCCTCAGACACTTCATCTGTCTTCCGTGATTGTTCAAAAATGATGGAAAGGGGCTTAGCAACCTTATCAGCACTCTTGGATGCATCCCATTAGGTCTCATTGACCTATGAGTGTTAGGTTTGCCTAACAAGTCTTTAACCTCTTCTTCTTCTACCCAGGGCAAGTCCTCTGCTGTCCAGACCATCCTTCTATCCTTACTGGACTGGACTTCCTGAGGGCCGGCCTTGGCCGTAAAGATTAAAACAAAGAAGACATTCAGTAGTTCAGCCTTCTCTGCATCCTTGCTCACCAGGGCACCCTCTGTGTTCAGCAGTGGGCCCACATTCTCCCTAATCTTCCTTTTGCTGCTGATGCATTTGAAAAACCCCTTCGTATTTTCCTTTACTTTCCTGGCCAGGTTTAATTCTAAACATGCTTCTGTCTTTTTCATTTCCACACTGCTTGACTGTTCACCTTTAGGGCAATGACTGTCTGATGACTGTTTGATTGAGGCGTTATCAAGAAATGCATAAGTTGTTTTGCTTTGAGGAAGCTTGCCCCATTCAATAAAGGCAATGAAGATGTCTTCTGAATTGTCAAAGCATTTTTTTTATTATGTTTATAAATTAACTTTGCTTGACTTGATGGAAAGAAAAATTTCAAAGTTTTATTTAAGCAGTGTGCTTTTTTTTTTTTTTTTAACTTTAGGAAAAACAGACAACCTTGTCAGTTAAATGGTTCAAAGTATGGGGAAAGAGCATAGTTAGGCTGTGTTTTTGATTTTCATTAGAACCGATTTTTGTTTAACAAGAGGAAAAACTGAAGCAGATGTCATCAGTGTTTTCAGGGGGAAAAGCTGGAACAGACCTGCAGTATTTCATTCACTTTGATACTGTAAGAGTTTGTGAAGGACCTCAACTGAAGTTAAATAGCATGTTCATGCTCAGCAAGAGCTGAACGTATCACAAGACTTAAGAGAGGGAAGAGACAGTAACATTTGCGTTACAGATAGGAAATTTTAAGATTTGGAGACATTTACTGTGTGTTAGTTTGGAGAAGACTTGGGACTTGAATCACAGCTCTTAAAATTGCCTTGCCTTTAAGGCAACACTGTGCTCAGGCCAGTGAAGACTATTAAGAGCTGCATCTGTTAATTCTGGAATTAGCTGTATAACTTTGGTACCATGAGACAGACTGATCCTATGGCTATTACAGAAATTCATTGTAGATTTGAATCGCTTCCCAGTTATTCTTACTGCTTCTTCTCCAGCTTTGAAGTGACATTCCCTTTTCTAGCAGGATTGGTCTTATGTCATTAGACAAACTCTGTTTTCTTTCACTGTTGATTACAAATCTAACAGAAGCCATTGTGTCTCACAAGTCTTTACTACTTTGTTTGTGCATTGTCATTGTCATTGAACTTCACCAGTGAGGGAGCTTGGCAGAACTGAACAGAAAATGTAAATGCAAGTAGATGTATTGTTGGAAACACCGGTAAACAGTTTCTGTGTGGCTGTACATCAGCGCAGACTGGGGGCATATAAGGAACTTGTTTTGTTGTGAGAGCTCTTAAACATTCTGCAGTTTCACTGCCTGAAAAACCTGTAGGCTGAATCAAAAAATCACATTTTTCATTAAAATGGCCTTGCTTGCACCTCCTGCCAGTAGTGGTTGTCTGGCAGAGCAGGGACATCCGCTTTGACACCAAAAGTATGAAGGCTGCCTGTAGGAGGTTGAAATTCTAGTTTCCGACCTGATTTATAAGTGGTTTATACTTTAGGCTTTCCTGTTTAATAGTTAAATAAACTGTTTAATGCTTAAAAAGTAAAATTGTTCTGATAATTAAAGCAGTATACAGGAAAAAAGCTGAACACAGTAACATCTTGTCTGAGCCTTTCAGTGTGTTCCCATGGCTCAGATGCCCATTCTGCTATGAGTGGTCTCCTGGTCGCAGAACACTGTGGATAGCCCATGTAACCCAGCACTGTGAGCACTCACTTAATGATGGTATTTTTATATGTACTTGTCTCTCATTCACAAAAGAGACTGACAAGATAGTGGGGAACACACTGCAGAGTAAAATGCTGAATAGTGTTGGATATTCAGATACATGGCCTGGCAAAAAGTATTTCTAATGTTGCTGTGTTACTGTGTAGATCTGAAACTGGAAGATGTTTTTCACAGACCACATGTGCCTTCTTGATTTTACACTTTACCCTGGAAATATATCCTGTTTGTGGCGCCCTGGAAAGGTACCCTGTTCTTGCCATTCTGGAAATTATAAGGATACCCAAATGGTGACAATCATTAAAAACACCTACTTTTAACTGTCAAGGATACCTGATTCTTTCTCGTTGCCTCTGGGACACATTGCTAAGATCTACATTTGGTTGTAGATAAAACAATGTTTTGTTTTCCTTTTTATGATAAATAATGCAGCATTGGAGGGGAAGTCAAGGGAGTCAGAAAGAGCGAGCCCTGCTGATGTAAGCTCCTTGCCCTGCAGCAGCCTTCTACAGGTTATCAGGGAAAAGTCTTTCCTCTTCCTGCATTCAGAACACGTTAGAAAAGTCTTGCAACAACATACCATACTGTAGTCATAGAGAAGATGACAGCGTGCTCCCAAGAAATAGCTCAAATGAGAGGGTGAATTACATCCTTTCTGTTTCTGTGATGTGTACAGCATCTTCAAAAGCAAGGTGTTCAGTTTTTATAGCTATGAGAGGCAGAGATGAAACTGAGTATGTAATTCAGCCTCAATCGTATGAAGGTTAATATGATGAGTAGCCCTCAGCAGAACGACTGTAGCTTGAAGTAGAAAAACAATACAAAGTAGTTTGGGGAAGGGTTAAGAGAAGTTTCCTAATAAAAAAATGCATGTAGTTGGAGACCAAAAATCAAAGCTAATCCTGGCTAACTAAGAAGTTGCAGTCTAGTGAAGGGTGTTGAAGTGGGTAAAATAAAAAGCAGTCACCAAGGAGTCTGTGTAAAAGCAAGATACAGATTTGGTTAACCTTAGAACAGTTAATGTGTGAAGATGGGGAAAAAACAAGTAGGCAAGGAGAGATAGAGACAGTCAATTTTATGAGCTCCTGAGAAAGGGTAGTGTAAAGAATGTTACTCTTGAAAATTGCTGTTGACAGTGTCTTCTAAGCTCATTAGCAAGTTAGTGATGATTTTACTGGCACAGTTACGTTGCATTTGCATTTAACATTTCTGTTTGTCCATACTTTATTGGAAGGGATTGTTCAGGAATGCTAACTCTTAAAAAAAAATTAAAAATTGACCCCTGAATACTTTCTGCCATGCAGGCATGCTTCAGAAATGGCCATCAGTGATTCCATCTGGATTTCTCTGCTTTTTGAGCATAGCCCTCCATGCATCATATACCCTGCTGTTTATAGAGATGGCTGTACATATGGCGCGGAATCTCAGCCAGGGTTTGGAACTGCTTGTGCTATGAATGCACAGTGGGAGCCTTAGGAGTTGAACTTCAGTTATGGAAGTTGTCCATGGGTCTAGAAGATGCCTTGGCTTTTTGTGGCCAGAAAAAACTGCTAAGTGCAGAGGCCAGGAAACAGCCAGGTGAGGCACTGGTAGCAACAACCTCTGTTGTTGGAAAACATAGTTGGCATAAAAGCTGCCTTTGCTTGCTTTGCAGAACAGAAATTTGTGAGCTACCTGAGGCTTCCTTATGACCCTTTAACAGTCAGAAAGCACAAGTGGCTCTCGTTATAACCAAATACTGCATGAAATATGCCATGTATAATACTCACGTTAAAGCCTGAATCCTCTCTTTTTCTCTTACTTCCTA
The DNA here is from genome assembly GCA_013401255.1 of Urocolius indicus. Classification (NCBI taxonomy): domain Eukaryota; kingdom Metazoa; phylum Chordata; class Aves; order Coliiformes; family Coliidae; genus Urocolius; species Urocolius indicus. The sequence goes on from WBNH01008268.1 coordinate 42,631, forward strand.
CACCTGCAAAAGCAATGGTGGATGTTTTCATCATCATCATCATTGAGAGTGTGGAGACAGTCTGAAAACTCATACACAAGTTCCCTGAAGGCCCAGGCCTGATGACTGTGTAGTCTCCTGATTGCCATGTACCTTACAGTTGGAGGAGTCATCTTTTTAAACAGACTGCAAAATGATGTCTTTAAGGAAGCCATATTATGACATACAGGAGCCAACTGCTGTGTTCTGAGCCTTATGGTTCTCAGCTTATACTCATATATCTCTAAAACTGGTGTGGTGAAATGAGAGTGGTAGACACTGTCTGATTACACAGAACTTCCCTGCTATCACTAGGGTCTTTTCAGCAGCCTCAGCAGAACTGCCAGAAATATAGAAAGGCAAGACTGAGTGAAAGTTTCTGTCCTCAAGGTGATCTGTGTGAATAGATGTCAAGGACAATTGACAGCAAGGTCTGAAGGATCGTTTTCTGGGATCATATTTTTTCTGTGATGTGCAGGCTCTAAACTCTCAAGCAGTTTTCATTAGTAGTTCTACTGCAGTAGTTGGAAGAGTACAGTTTTATGCAGTACAGCTTCCATTCACAGCCCATGGTCTGGTCCTGACGGCTTGTCCTCTTCTGAATTTGGAGTCTTGCTTGACGCTAGAATGATTGAGAGCAGGCTCAGGACAAAGCAAACCGAAGGGCATCATGCAAAAGGTTTCCATTGTATGAGAGGATTTGCAGGCTTGACTGCAGCTCCCAGAGCCTGGCTCTTGAAACTGGCTTAGAATGATGTAGTTATTAGCAGGGGATGTTTGCAGAAAGGTATAAAATCAACTGAACTGCCCTTGTCAATAATACAGAGCCTCAACTCAAGAACATGGTCTAGGCACAATTGGCCTGGTCTCAAGTTGTGCGCAGAATCAGCAAGACTCTGTTGTGTGCACCCTTTTTCCGCAAACATGGGACTCTTTTTCTAGAGACATCACAAAGTGCTTCATAAATTCAAGTGTTCACTTTGCAGATGTAGTCCAGAAATAGTGAGAGATTCCTGAAGATTAAAAAGCTAATCTAAGGCAGAGCAAAGAACTCACTTAATGCTCTTGTCAGATGCTTTGTCATTTTTCCTAACTGGTATTTAAAAAAACTCCCGACACCAAAGTAGCATTTACAGATGGCATATTTTGAAGTGTAAACATCTAAACTTAAGTGTGTAAACATTTGCTCTTCTGCCTTCCATTGACCATGTTTTTTGATATGTTTGTTTCCAGGAACACCTGTCTGGTTCTTTGTGAAAATTGCTCCAATTCGGAATGAGCAGGACAAAGTGGTTTTATTTCTTTGCACTTTCAATGACATAACAGCTTTCAAGCAGCCCATTGAGGATGATTCATGTAAAGGTTTGTCTTTTTCACAATTATCTATTTATGCTGCTTCTGTTTGTTTGCCCTGGTCTTGAAAGAGATGAAGTCCTTTAAATACCAAACCCAAAGAAAAAGATGTTAAAATAGCTTGTAGCTATGTCATGGAGGACAGCATTTGTGCAAGGAATAGTTACTGGTTTCTTAAGTGAATGGTCTCCGGCCTGCACTGGAAAGGGTCATTGCTGATGAAACCCCCTAGTGCTTCAGGAAACAGAGTTTGTCTTATAAAATAGGTGCTGCTCTTCCTTTTAAATTTGTTATTAATCTACAATCCAGAAGAGCTTTCGAGGGATCACAATGTTGCTAAACAGTCTCTTTGATGTCAGAAGGGACTGAGGGGTCTTGGGCTCTGCAAAATTATGTGATACTTTGTGCAAAAGCTGAGGAATTAACTCTGAGTCTGGCAAAGATCTGAATAATTTCATTCTGCCTGGTTTGATGTTACTCACTGTTGTTATGGGATTCTTTATATTGAAGTTCTGGACTAGTTTCCTTTAACATATGTGAGAGATTCATGTCATTTGGGTTGAATTGGATTTAGGCTGTCCTGGTGAGTGAAGGGTCATTTCTGTGTTTTACTGTTAACCCTTAACTGGCTTACACCTGGAAAGCTGGAAGCAAACTCAACTGTGACAGCAGCATAAACTTGCGCCTGGCTTCAAATCCTGTCAGAAATAGACCTTTTGTACCCATATGGAGAATTAGAGACTTGCGTCCTCTGGAATAAAAAAGGACGTAAGTTCTTCTGTTGTTTGCATTTTTTTTAGTATTTAATAATATTTGTAGTATTAAATTAAACAGGAAACTTACTGTGAAGGTGGACTAATTTACATTTATGCTCAAAATGTTATTCTTCAAAAACATAGTTTCTCAAAGTGGAAACACCTGTTACCATGAAAAAGGAAGCAGAACCTTGACAAACACTGTTTTCCAGGCTCTGTGTGTGTTTTTTTTTCTCCAATAAAAACAAAACCATGTATCTTGTCAGAAAAGTTGAGTCTACAATATTTTTCCTTGCCTAGTGGTCTTCACTGTATCCTGATGAAGGTTGACAGCAAAGATAAATCTGCGTGATGCAGTAAAGCTGGCTCTCATTTATTTGGTGTGACTGAAAACACTTGCTTCATTTAGTCAGTTGATAGGAGAACTTTCAGTCAAGAGTGGTAGCTGTGTCTTTTCTCTTTGCTTTCATGACAACTCTTAATGTAAAAGTGGTATACATTCTTGTGAAAAGCTTGTCCTTTTCTTTGAACACAAGAAAACACCATAACACTTTCTTTGTTTTCAAGAGATGTTGAATGTTGAAGGAAGGGAATGCTATTCCCTTTTTTAAAATCTCCTTTGGATCTTGTAATTATCCTGTTCTTCTAGTGATCGTGGTAGTTCTGAGCAGTTCCATATCTAAAGCAATATAAACACTAAACCTTCATGGAAGTGCACCAACTTGCAGAGGAGTTCAGATGAGCAAAGTTTCTTAATCTAGCCTATGGAAACAGACTAACAAAAGTTGCAGGTAGAAGAACTGGTTCTGTTATTTAGAGGCCACTGATTCACAGCTCTGTACTCATTCCTTGAATGCTGTGACTTTATGTACAGAACGATTTGTGCATTAAATAAGACTTCCAAAGATTGTTTCTGCATCTCCTCAAATTAATGAAGTTGCACTAGTTTTCTGCTGGTAAGGAGTTCTGTTTTTGTACAAATCAAACATGATATAAATGAAGCTGCATATTCTGTTCTAATCCTTAATTTACCCCTTACACCTTTCTTTCTTCTGTAAGTTACTTGCTGTAGGTTAGCTTTGAAATTTTGTGGCATGTGTCTCAGGAAATGATACTTTATCAGTCACTTGACTAGATAGGAAATTTCTTGGAAAAGAGCTGGTTTGTCAAACAACTAAATAAATTTTAGATGCATGACCACGTCTTTAATATTAGATCTCATAGTGCAATTGTATACTGGGGAGGCGAGGGAGGGGCGCGAGGAAAGACAGGTATGACGTGTCAGATAATTGTAGTGGGCTCGAGGATTCATGGAAGGGAAAACATTTTTGGGAGATCTATAAACAGCTAAATTATATTACCTAAGAATTGTTGCTTTTACAGACCTGAGTTCTAAAGAGGGCATATTCTTTGCTCCATGTTCAACATTACGTAGGAATTTTGTAGCATGCTTTTGAAGGATAACAATTTTCCTAGGAATGCTTCTCATGTTCTAAACCCAAATGAACTCACAACCTGAAAACTTAAAACTGTGAATTTGGCGCCCAATTGTTCTATCAAAACAACTGAAAACTTACTGCTACATCAATTATTTTTCCTTTTTTCATCTTCCATCAGCTTTTATGAACTACTTTTCTTTTACTGTATTTATATGGGAAATCAGTTTCCTATGCATATGACCACTTAATGTGTAACAAGCTGCCTGCAAATACAGATATTTTTTAATGTGTGTGCTATTTGCATAATTGCAGAATGACATTTAAGTGATATTTAGTTTTTTCAGACTCAATGCCTGTATGTCTATGTAGAAAAAGCCTGTTATGTAGTACAAGAACATCATCATCTTAAAGAGCAACTAATTTATCAGGCTAAACCTGCTTAGCTGTGGTATATCCTAGTTTTCTGTCACCTGCTGGCAATTTCAAGCATGGTTTTTCAGCTACAAATGATGTGGTGATCCTTGAGTGAAAAATGCAGAGCTCTAATGACAGGTGTCTGACTTGTACACAAATATGAATCGTCACCTTTTATCTGAAGGTGATGCAAAGTGATAGATGGTCTCAGTATCCTTTTCCAGTTTTAATGATTTTTGATCAATAATATCAGACATCGGAATAGATGAACTGAAAAAATATTTCTAAAGTCACGTAAAAAGTAGACTTCTAATTGTAGTCTTTGTTAATTGACTCAGATAATTTAGAAGATGTTTCTTTTATGACTGCCATAGAAGTTAAGTAATTTGCGTTTAAACGCAGCGGCTTTAAAAATAGCACATTCTAAATAAACCAACTTAAAAATAGTGTCAGTGATGTTAATGATGTCATATTTTTAGACAGCCTTTTTCCACTCTTTCCAATATGCCTGCCCCTTTAAAAAAACAGGAAAAAAAAATAGGTTTACTTGAATGGAAGTAGGCAAAATCAAACTGTAGCATAGCTAAATTTGGCATGTGATGTGATAGGTCACCTTCTTAGCTGAGTTTTAGAGTATGTGCTATATTTGGAATTCATGCATTTTTTTCCTGTCTCTTTTGGTTTGAGATCTAACACATCAAGTATGAGATATTTGAGAATAGTGTATGAAGTAGAATGCATTAATTTGTGTAGACAAATAGAATCTGCGCCTGCACTCTGAGTAGCTAGTAAGAAGTTTACCTGAAAATGTTTTGCATCTGTGCTGCTTTATAAAAGCTTGAAAATTATGCTTAGTATATTGCTTTTGGTACCTTATTTTTATACAAAAAGATGATCAAATTCAACATCATTGAATTATATAGGAGGATGGTTGTTAGCCTCCAAGCTATTGTAACCTCCTGTGCTTTGCAACAATCATCAGTTATCATCTCCTCTGCAGAAGAAGCTTTTTTCTATTTATCAGCTAAGCTGTCATTTGCATCACAAGCAGGACTATACACACACACAAAAATATTTTGACTACCTTCTTCATCTTATTTTAGGGGAAATGCCAAGTGTTTCCTTTTTGTTTCTGTGTGGTTTTTTTTTGTTGCTGTCTAATTTTTTGTTCTGTATTTAAAGATGTTTTTATAGGAGCAGAGCCAGTGTTTGAAATATTTTGATTAAGTTGTACTCCACTTTCTTCTAGATTTAAGAAATGTTTTCTTAAAAAAGGAAACAAATGAAAGGGAAGTGGTGAGCACATGAAAAAAATTTTGGTATGCGTTCCCAGTCCAGATGGAAAAATAAGACAGTTTTAGTCCTGAAGTTTCAAAGGGAAGGAGCATTAAGACTGCAGAGAGGCACAATGGATGAAAGCAGAGATCTTTGATGTGCAAGAAGACAATGGTGGTTTGAGTGGTGGCAAGAACTGCTAGAATCCTGATTTACTTGTATTCACACCATTCTGTGTGACCCGTGACCAAATAAGCTTATCCTCTAGCAGACAATGGCTCCTTGTTTTAATGCTAGAGATCACCTAAGTCATGGATCAGCAACTTGATAACAAAGTTTATGTAATTACCACAATTCCAAAGGTTTGAATTTACAAGTCATCATGATTGAACCTAGAAGGAGGTAGGGAAAAAAAAATAACTACCTACAAATGAATAATAAATGTTTTTGTACAGTGAGTATCAACAGCTCATGCTTACCTCAAAATACAGAAAATTAATCTCTTCACCTTAAGAGCATTACTAATTGAAGCTTCATCCCTTAAATAAGTTTTGATGAGTTAAACATGATATCACAAAGGTGTATTTACATGCTGTGTTTCCCTGTGAAACACAGCTCAAAGGACAGCTTTTGTCCCTGATGTAGGCATCTTTTTGGATTTTTCCAGAAGCATTTTTATTGAACTTTCTGCAATGAAATGGTGGAAAACTGAAAGTGCATCATGCAATGAGGACAGCTGAAAGCAGTACTGTTAATCTTGAAGGATGTTGTAGTGCTATCTCATTTCTTTGTCCCTGCATGATGTTTTTTATGTAACTGAGAAAGGAGACCAAACAATGGTAAAAATGAGTTAGAATCAAAGACAGAGACACAAGCAAGCACAACTATGGGGCTGTTATCCAGTTTTATGTCTGGTTCCTGAATTCCAAGCTGTCTTCTCTGCAATGTAAACTCTTGTCTATTTGAGGAAAACATATACCTATATGAGAACCATCAAGTTGCATTAGATTTGAATTTCATATTGTCTCTATTTCTAGAGGAAAAGCATGGATGCAGGGATATAGAAGCTGCTTGTGTTGAAAGAATTCTTAATCCTTGTAATTTGGTCCTCCTGTCCTCACAGGAATAATATCAATATATTCTTGTACCACTCTGAAACCTAGTTTCTTGTCTTGGAAAGCTCCGTCTGTTTCCTATAATCAGCTCCACAACCCTTAGAATTTAATGTTTCTGTTCTCTCTTGCAGCTTAAGTCTATTATTTGACCTGTATTCAGTGGAAAAATATCTAACTTGCCTTAGGCTGTGTCTGTCTTTAGGTTTCTGGAGGAAAAATTATGATAAATTCAACAGATACTGCTATCTCTTCAAGCAATATGGGAAAAGTTTTCATTCCAAAGGATTAATACTTGACATTCTTTTGCACTTTCATTTTCTTTTTCCTATGTCACAATCTGCAGGTCTACTATAATTATACTTTGAAGCGCCCACATTTTTATCCTCCTTTCACATACACACAAAAGGCAATACAAGGAGGAGATTGGTTCCTAAAGATGATTCATGCACCTGGAACGTTTGTAAAGTGATTCAGTGCATGGTTTTAGGCATATCACACAGTGGCATGTGCAACTCCAACTCTGTCATTGTATGGAAAGGCTTTGGATATGTACTGCCAGCCTGATACTTTCAGGTCAGCCCCTGTTCAAAAAGCCAAGCTGAAAAGTTCACATCTTGGTAGTTTCCTGCCTGTTACAGTTGTATTGTTTCCAGATCTGAGTTAGGAGTGTATGGGGAGAGATCTAATGAACATGGGAACATTTGCATACCATTTAGGCACCCACAAATGAGATTTGCAACACATAAGGCAGGGAAGGTGCTTACAGGGGCCGCTGAGGACAGGGGAATGGGTTAAACTGTGCTTTTTGAAAGGAGATGGCTTTTGGTAACAGGTAGTTGGAATTTGTAGCTACAACTCATGCCATAGAGATGTGTCTGGCAGTGCTTTTGTGCAAGACAGCTCAGGTGAGGTGCTTCCTTTTCCTCCTCTCTCTATGTCTGAATAGCGCAATTCTTAGAAAACTCGATGGCACGAAGAAAACATATACTGAAAGTTTGTCCTGAGGTTCTGAACCAAAATTTGAATCTTACACGAAAATGTCTTACCCATCAGTCCGTTTTGAGTTATTACTAACCTGTTTGAGGCCGGGGCTGCCGTTTGCCAACGAGCCCTGTTCGGCTGCCGGCGGCGCGGCCGCCGCTTCAGCACCATGGCCAGCACCACGGCTGCTCAGCTCTGCTGCGCATGCGCCTGGACCAGCGCCCACTCCCGCTGTGCCGGGCGCCCGGGCTGGGAGCGGGGCTGGAAACGCGAGTACTGGCGACGTTCTGGGACGAAACTCCATCTTGTCTCCTCCAGGAGGAGAAATTTATGTCGCTGAAAATACACCAATGCTCACAGTCTTCTCCTATGGTCTTGTAAAACGGGAAGAAAACATAGTAGTGCTGGTATGTAAGTTCTGCAAGTTTAGGATTGGTGTAAATTGCTTTAGCTGCATTGGCTTTGCAAAGGCTAGTTGGAGTTGTATCAGCAGAAGAATTGCTGTTATGAATGGTTTCCCACACCTGATCCATTCTTTTTACCTCTACTAGCTTTACTCAGAGAGCCTTAAGGTTTCTCTTAGGTGGTTTTCTTCATGTACAGTGGAGAAAGAATACTCTTTATAAAAGTACTAAGAATATTATTTATAAATAATATACTTTTAATATCATCTTTATATTATATTTTTTATCTTAAAAGAAAACCAAAACAAACCTTCAAATCCATTGAAACCCATCACGTCCCATGGAAATGTGTTGTGAAAAATTAAGTGCCTTCGGTCAGGTTTATAATAAATATAAACTGACTTCACTTGAGGTTCTGTGATGTTGATTAATTTAACTGAGAAATAATCCTTTAGTATAGATGCTTGTCTTATATGGGTTTATCAGGAAAGGTCTGTCCTGGATCACTTACAGGCTAAGCTTCAGGCTGGTCTTTAAAAGCAGTCACTGCTAGTAGTATAATTTCCCTTGGTGATAAAATCATAATGTGGTGGTAACTTTTTCCAGAACCAGGTTCTCATGAAGATCTGCATCTGCAAACAGCTGAGCATCCTCAGCTGGAGTAGGAGGTGAGACTGCTCAACAGTTCCCAGGTGGTGCTAGCATTTTTCAAGATTGGGATGAAATACACTGATACATTCCTTTCAGAGTAGCAAAAATACCCACTTGAACATTCTGACTAACTTTCTGTTCTGGCAAAATATTGCTCATAAAGGTTATAGCTGTAACTATCTCTTGTGACTGTCCTTCAAGGTCTTCTATTTTGAGAATCACTTTAAATTACTGTAATAATGCTCTGAATTAAAATTCAGTCTGACTTTTCTGCCAGAAGCTGATAAATGTTATATTACAGTTTGAGAAAATCTATTTGTAAATTTCCTCCTTTTGTTTAGAGAGGATAAAATGAGTGATTTTGTTTTGCTTTGTTTGCTCTGCTTTTTATTATCTTATGTATATTTGTCTGCTTATGCTAGATCTATGCTTGAAACATCTGAGGCCAGATTCACTTCTGTTACAGGCAACTGTAATTTTCATTATGCGTGATTCTAGTCTTACATCTTGATTAGTCTGAAGTGTCTTCTGCAGTGCTGTGAGATGCAAATCTGGCCATTGGATTTAATAAAAGGTTATTGTAAAGTGGACGTTTCTCCTTACAAAAGATGTTCATGTAACAACACTTTGAGAGCTATTGAATACAAAGTCACTGCAGTCATGAATTTTATTACTTTACCACCCTGACACCGATGGTGTGACTTGCTTTTATCTGCTTCTTGGTTACGTTATACTCCCTTGTGGTCAGTGTTAAAGCAGATTGCTCTATTCTAACTCTATTCGGAGGGGTGGGAGGGTTATGAGAGTTATGTTGCACACCTGCAGGTTTGGTTTCTTTGTTTTTTTTTTCAGTAATGTGTATAATCTTGCTTGTTTTCTCAAGGTTGGGGAAAGTTTGCTCGCTTGACCCGTGCCCTGACAAGCAGCCGAGGTGTGCTGCAGCAGCTTGCTCCGAGTGTGCAGAAAGGAGAGAATGTTCACAAGCATTCACGACTTGCTGAGGTAACATTTTCTTTCCCCGAGAGACCATAAAAAAATGGTTTTAGCCTTTGTGGGTATGTTATCTCTGTGTGAGGCACGCACTGTCTGTTCTCCTTGCCCTGGGAGCCTGGTGGCCGGCATGGGACCTCAGACTATAGCACATGTACTGTGAAATATGTCCCGTGACAGTGGAATGGAAATACATGTCCAAAAGACTTCATATAACCTAATTGCAATGTTGTTCCGTATCTCTGCGAAGTGTTTTAATGACATTATTATTGAAATAATACTTTCTTGCTTAGTTTCTGTTCCTCTGAGAATCTTGGTGTTAGTAAGATTTTGGGCTGTTCACTTATGTAAAACTGAGGTGAGAAAAACTTGGGCTAGTACAAAAGGAAATTCTGGAGAATCCTTGACATGGTTGTTATCTGCATTAATTGATACCTAGTTGTTTTTTAGTGGGATCCTAATCCTGCTTTACAAACTGGCTAAAATGTATGTTTAGGTTACTGGTTTTATGGATGGAAAAACTGTAAGATGCCACAAGCAGCACTACAGACAGATAGGAAAACGAAACCTTGTTATTTAAGTAGACTTTCAAAGTTTTGAGGGATGCTCCAGGCAGGGAAGGCTCCTTGACAATACTTAGGGTTCTAGAGCCTTTCGCCACGAGGGGAAGAGACTGTCTCAGATTTCCTGGAACAGGCTTCTGAGCCAGTTGCATGGTCTCTCTCTGGATAAAAACAGCTTAGGGAAAGTCTTGATAGGGTGTTAATGACACCATGACTAATAAGTCATGGCATTCCTGTTTCACCTATTACTGTGAATACTATGGCAGCATCTGTGACTCTTGTCAATAATTCTCAGTCTTCCTGTGTAGCTAGAGGTCTAAGCTATTGAGGGGTTCCATGGGATCTCCACATAGCCAATATTCTCTTAATTTTGCCCTGAATACAACTTAGTTTCTGTGCAAAATAAGCAACTGTACTCTAATTACATCTGATGATGAAATTCCCCTGGATTGGATCTTACTTATTCAGTATTTAATGCAGATGCACTCAAGGATGCAAAACTGATTTCTGTTGGAAGTACAGAAAAAACATAAATCACACTGTAGGAATACCATGTGATTATCACATGTCCACACTGAGGTTACTTTAGTGCCCTGGAATTTGGAATAGTCTCCCTCATAATCCTACTCAAGGTTTAGCATCAAATAATCCTGCCTTCTCTTTAGGTGTCAACCCTTGCATTTTAGTCCATGCTAAACATATAAACAATAGAATGTTAAGACAAAAGTTCTGAGGTTATTCCATTCATCTCAGTGGACTTCAGCCTCTGACTACACATTACTGAAACTTTCTGCAAGCTGATGTGCTCAACAAGTCTTTGCAAGTATTCTAACTGACACAGCCAGTTGATTCATTACAAATAATAAAGGGCAAGTGTGCAGTTTAGATGTCTGAAATGAGTTTCTTAAATTGCCGACAGAATATTGCAGTCATTAGTTTAAAAAGAACATTAGCCCCAGCTGTGATGTTAGGTACCTTGTTGTATATCTGCTGTAATTCCACTTAAGTCAGTAGAACTACACTAGAGAAAAGCTGAGTGCAGATAATCATGCAGACAAGACCACTTTTCTTCTTTTGAAGACATATGGGGTGCCAGGCTTCTTGTTCTGGAAAGATCTCTCAATAATACTGAACAGGAGATCTCAAACTGTTCTCTGTTCTATTTTCAAATATTTTTTTTTCTCTTCATCTCTGCAGTAGCCTATTTGAAATCTGAAGTTGAAATTAAAATTAATCCTTTTTCTTTTCCTACTCTCTGTGGCATTTCATATCAATCTGCTTTGCTCAAAAAGGCTCTTTGTTTATTAGAATATTATTTGTGGTGCTCTTAGTTTTTTATACTTACATTTTTGAATATCTGAGGAGCTGGTTGTATCCTAAAACCTGAGTGGGGCAAGATTTTGCACAAATACAAACTGGGATCCTGCCACAAAAGTTTCCAGTTCTTTTGTTGTTTGTGAAATACTAGTTTAAAAAAAAGTATTAGTGACAAAATATGTTGTATCCAGAAGCCATGGGTACTACGAGTGGTATCTGATAAGCCTCAGTCATTGACTTTTGCCGATATGTATAATTTTTTTTTAGCCTGACTTCTCTAATACCAGTCATATGAAAACTACTTAAATTAATAATGCAATTAATGCAAGGCTGTTAGGGAACTCTGAGAACATATTTTCCAGTAAGAGTTTAAAGTAATTGAATAATAGAATGATAGGGTTGGAAGGGACCTTTAGAGATCACCTAGTTCACTCTCCTGCAGAGGCAGGTCCACCTAGATCAGGTTGCATAGAAACGTGTCCAGGCGGGTCTTGAAGATCTCCAAGGAAGGAGATTCCACATGCTCCCTGGGCAGCCTGTGCCAGGGCTCCCTCATTCTCATAGTGAAATAGGTTTTTCTTAGGTTTAAATAGAAGTTTTTTGTGTTCCAGCTTCATCCCATTACCCCTTGTCCTGTTGCTAAATACCATAGAAGAAATGGATGCTCCAACCTCCTGACACCCACCATTTAGACATTTATAAATATTGATGAGATTCCTCCCTCAGTCTTCTCTTTTCTAGACTAAACAGCCCCAGTCCCCACAGCCTTTCCTCATAAGAAAGATGTTCCAGTGCCCTGATCATCTTGGTATCCCTGTGCTGGACTCTCTCCAGAAGTTCCCTGTCCCTCTTGAGCTGGGGAGCCCATAACTGGACACAGGACTCCAGATGAGACCTCACCAGGGCAGAGTAGAGGGGCAGGAGAACCTCCTTTGACCTACTGGCCACACTCTTCTTGATGCATGCCAGGATGCCATTGGCCTTCTTGGCCACAAGGGCACATTGCTGGCTCATGTTTAGCTTATTATCAACCAGCACTCTCAAGTCTCTCTCTTCGCAGAACTGCTCTCCAGCGGGTCAGCCCCCAGCCTATACTGGTGCATGGGGTTGTTCCTTCCCAGTTGCAGGATTCTGCACTTGTCCTTGTTGAACCTCATCAAGTTCCTCACTGCCCAACTCTCAAGCCGGTCGAGATCTTGCTGAATGGCAGCACAGCCTTCTGGGGAATCAGCCAGTCCAACCAGTTTGGTGCCATCAGGGAACTTGCTGAGGGTACACTCTGTCCCCTCATCCAGGTTGTTGATGAGGTTGTTGAACAAGACCGGCCCCAGAACCGATCGCTGTGGAACTCCACTGACCAGAGGCTTCCAACTTCTGTGCCATTGATCACTACCCTCTGGGCTCTGTCATTCAGCTAGTTCTCCATTCACTTCACTGTCCACTCATCCAAGCCACACTGCTTGAACTTTCTAATGAGGATGTTATGGGATTTACAGGCTGTAAAGACGGAAGCAAAGAACACATTCAGTAGTTTGGCCTTCTCTGCATCCTTGGTCACCCTCGGTGTAGTAACAGGCCCACATTCCCTTTTATCTTCCTTCTGCTGCTGATGTACTTGAAAAATGCCTTAATACTGTCCTTAACTTCCCTGCCTAAATTTATTTCTAGAAGGGCTCTAGCCTTCCTAGTTGCAACCCTGCATGCTCTGGCAATGTTCCTATACTCTTCCCAAAAAGCCAGCCCATTTCCACCTCTCATAGATGGCTGCTTTTTCCTGAGTTGTCCGAGCAATTGACATGTTTCTGAGAATTTATCAAGAAGCTGATTGTAGGAACCGTTTTTCTGGGTCACTGCACAGTATGTGTGTCCTCTGCATCTATGGTGTTAGGTGATGTATTTGGTGTATTTTCCAGGTGGTTCTGGGTAAACAAGATTTTGCATAATTTAAAAAAATGTGATAGTTATGAGAAATAAAAGCAGAAAAATTATGATGGTGCTTAGAACTACTGCTTAATAACAGAACTTCTTTTTTTGGTAAAGCTTGTTTAACAGGACTTATAACTGCCATTAAAATCTACTTCAAATGAGGCCTTGCACCCAGTCCTTGGCTCAGGAATAATTTGTCTGGGGGCCTGTGAAAATAAAAGCAAGGGAGAGTGAGAAAAAGCAAGTATTCACACTCAAAAACACCAAAGGGAGAGATTAAGCGGAACAGGAATGTTTGTTTGTGTGTTTGGGTCTTTTTCCTGTAGTCATGCAATTTGAAAAGTAAAGAAATCATTGTAATCACTTGTTGATGCACTTTTATATGGGTCTTGACTGGTGATATATTCACCGTTTTTTAACAAATGTAGGATTTTTAAATTTTATTTTGTTATGTTAAAAAAATGAACTCAGCCATGTGAGACCCAGAATGAAATTTGTTATTTCTGCTCTTTAAATAATATTCTCTGGGTTTAGAGAGCTATTAAAAGCTCATGCATCATTACTACAAATAATAAATGCAGATAATACAACTGTGTGTTGGCTGATGAATCATAAGTAATTGGAATAATGCTTTCATTAATAATTTTCCCAAACAAATATTTCTTTAGCTATGGTATAACTGAATAATAGAGAAGAATCTTCCAAAACTGGGGCTGTTTCAGTTATTTAGAAAATGATAGCAATGAAATATTTGTTCAGTGCATGTAAGTGGAAGCCCAGCGTATCGGTTTATATACTGGTGTACATTTTCTTCATGATTACTTTTATATATAAATCTTGTAGGGTTTTTTTTTCTCCTTTTCAGGAGAGATACCTTTAGAAGTAGTTTGAGTGTAGTTAGCCGGTGTGGTTGGGTAACCCATGTGACTGGTTCAGCAGTGCATTTGCATGAGTAAGCAGCTAGTCTTCCTAGAGGCTGGAGTGCAAATCCACATAAAAGCCAGTAGTAGCTCAGTGCTTTCCAAGTGATTTGGGTACAACTGCAGTATTCAAAAAGGAGGGCAGGAGATATTTGCAATACTGGCCTTGGACTTAGAGCTTTTATTCAGAAAAGACATCCTAACTTTTGTTGCTGGGGCTCCAAACAAGCCTTGAAGGGAAAGATGCACTGAGTACACGTATTAACTCTGTGCACAAAATCACTGAATCATAGGGTTTGAAAGGGACCTCTAGAAATGTAGTCCAACCCTTCTGCTAAAGCAGGTTAATACCCAACCTATGCTGTAGGTATTATCCTATCCCTAAGTGACTTTTGGGGACTAGATTGACTGGCCAATGCCTCCTGCAGAGAAAAGATTGCTTCTATGTTGTGCTGCTTCCAGTTCCTCTCACCACAAGGCAATTTTTTTTCCCATTTTTTTTTTTTTTTGGTGGTATGGAGAACCTGCATGAGTGAGAATCAGGAGGGTAGAGTGTTTAATACTGCAGTGGACATGCCTGAGTTTGAACTGCAAGGGTTCCTTTTCCTTCTTTGCCACTATTCTAGAAACTAAATGAAACAAAATACTAAGTCCTCTTATCTTTTTTTATTAAACTGTTGATGCCTATGTGCAAATATGCAGGTCTCTCTGAGCAGGCCATGCTACTTCTTCTGGAGAACATATTGGGCTCTAAGTCAGCAGGCTTGCAACTCCCATTGTCACTCACACATGTGCAAGAGACTGTGATTTGACAGCGCCTGACTCCTGTGGTGCACAAGAGTGATTATGTGAGGTTAAAAGCAGCAGGGAACTTGATCTGAGGATGTTTTGTCCAAGTAGGACTCTTGTAGCTTATTGTTTTCTTTTGTCTCCTTTGGTTTAATCTGTTGAAAAAAAAGCCTACTAGTTCACACACAAAAAGACCCCTCAATAATAAAAACGACCCAGAAAAGACTGCAGATAAAAATCCGAGTCTAAATGATTGACATTAAAAAAGCTGAGATAAGGAGCATGAAGGGAAGATATCCTCCTATTATAACTATATTGTCTGATCTTTTTCCTGAGAAGGAAGCTGTTTAATTCTTTCTCTGCTCCCTATTGCTGTGTAGATAAACATGAAAAAGGAACTATGCTCCTAAATAGTTCTCACAGTTTCTAGGAGTTTGACACTAGCAACTACATTTTACTCAAGCAAACCTCTACCTTCTTTTTTGTCCCTTACTCATTCAGGGTCACTTTAATTTTAAAACATAACTCGTCTTCATTTGGAGACAGGTCTTTAATGTTGGTTTCACCCTCATGTATATCCATACATATGAAACCATTCTTGTTTATATTTATGTAAAAGGAACTTTAATTCTCAAGGCTTATTAAATACGTGATCATTCTCTTTTTGCACTAGTGTGCAGAACTGGAGAGATAATAGACTTAAGATGGGCAGTTTTGAGTGAGACAGCTCTGGCAGGGGGGGTTGGACTAGGTGATCTTTCAAGGTCCCTTCCAACCCTTAAGATTCTGTGATTCTGTGATCGTAGTTATGCAAAAAACTTGGAGAACGTGCTCAGTGTGAAGTACACAGTTTAAAACATATGCTGACAGATAATCTTTCACTGTAGCACTCTTTTGAATTAAAACTTAAGTACACCGTAACTCAACTGTACAGCATCAGATAGTGAGACACTGATCTCCTCGTTTTGAGCTTTTAACTTTTTGCTGAGAATTTATGGAGGCTAATGTTAGTTATCCATGAGCTTTAGTCCTGCACAACCCAGCGAAGAGGAACAAAGGCCTGTGCGTTCCCGATAGATTGTACTATAAGAATATTTCAGATACAATATAGTGAAAAGTTAAATAGACAACATTGAAAAACAATGTAGTCCAGTGGTCCTAGTGCTGGACTGGAACTCAGAAGTTGTGGTATTGTTCCTGGTTTTGCCATTGATTTCTATTTGCAACTGCCTTCCTGCCCATCATTTATCTGTCTTGTCTATTTAGACTGCTGAAGGAGCTGTTTCTTCTTCTATTTGTCTTTGGAGACTCAGCACATGAGACTTAGTGTCAAAAAGTAATTAACGGCATTAAAATAAACAACTACCATTCTTAACAGAATATTTATCCTGATTTGCTTACCTTTTGGTGGTGATAAAAGAAGTTAATGGACATAGATTTTTATCAACTGTTGTACTGCGCTTGTGCATCTACAGTGTGAGAGAGAAAGTTTAAAAATTAAGCATGTTTTCTTTTTCTCCTGAAATGTCTGTGACTACAGGTATTGCAGCTGGGCTCTGAAATCCTCCCACAGTACAAGCAAGAGGCACCAAAGACTCCACCACATATAATTTTGCATTATTGTGTTTTCAAGACTACCTGGGACTGGATCATCTTGATTTTAACTTTCTACACTGCTATTTTGGTCCCTTACAATGTCTCTTTTAAAACCAAACAGAACAACGTAGCATGGCTAGTAGTCGACAGCATTGTAGACGTCATTTTCTTGGTAGACATTGTGCTTAATTTCCATACCACCTTTGTGGGGCCAGCAGGAGAGGTGATCTCTGACCCAAAGCTGATTCGCATGAATTACTTGAAGACTTGGTTTGTGATCGATCTGCTCTCGTGCTTGCCGTATGATGTCATCAATGCATTTGAGAATGTTGATGAGGTCAGTATACTATTTCACTTTCACCCATTAATTATTACTTAATGGTTGAGGGAGGTGGGGAAGAGAATAAAGAATTTTATGCTTTTAAATATGTTGAATTAGTGTACATATTTCCCCAGTAGCTGCACTCAGTGCATATGCAAGTTTGCCTATGAATCCTAACCAGGAGGGTCCCTCTTCAACTGCACTGGGAGAGGCTGAGGATTTTTTATGTCAGCAATCTGTGTTTATTTTCCAGCATTCTGCATCCTCAGAGTTTAGGAGGACAGGCAGAAGCAGACAGCAGAACCTCTGTACAGCACTGAGTAAAACTGATTCATCTGACCTAGCATGAATAACTTGAACGGGTATGTCAGGATAGCTTCTTGGGGCAGGACTCTCTTGCTTTCATTGTTGATTGAACAGGATACGTTCACCTGAACAATTGGCAAGTATAATACACTTTTCTCAGATGCTTCAATGCAATATAGCAGGTGGCAAAGAGACAGGCAGTGACTCACTTCTTAAGCCACAAGAAAATACTGTGTGGACGTGATCCATGCAAAATTGTTTGGCAACAGTTGTTTTAGAGGAAGATGAAGCAATTGAAGATGCTGTTTTGATGCTTATTCGGCAATTTCATGATTGAAAAAAAGGATAGGGAGAAATCTGGAAATCTAGACTCCTCCTCAATTTTTCCATGTTTGTTTGGGAACAAGTCACAAGACAGCAAAAGAACTAGCATTTGGGCTCTTTTAACCACAATACTACCCTGTTTTAACCACCTGTTCTCCTACTGGATCTGACTGCCAAGAAAATATTCCTAAACTAAATACATTAAGGTTCTATGCCAAAATAGTTCAGAGAATTAACAAATTGTTAATAAAATTTCAAGGAGGATTTTAGCAGTCTACTTATTAATCACATGTTATTAAATCTGTACTGTCAAGTACTTATTTGCACGGATTTATCTGTGATGCATACTAAACCTGTAACATATGTACACGTCTCATTAGTGCCTGGTATTTAATTTTTAGCCTATGAAATTTGATTTTTATCAGTTCTTTTAAAATATGCCTATGTTATAAAGGACAACCTAGTTATTAAAAGAAAAATATGCCAAACAAAGTATCTAAGTAAAAACATAAAACCACATACTTTGTAAAAAATATACTACAGAAGGTTTTTATCAAATTCAAAGTATTTTTATCAAGTACTTGAGGACAAGTGGGCAAACTATTGAATGTGGTGGAAAAAAAAGCCATGATGTTATTTGATATTTAATTCCCTAGAGAGGTTTTCATTTTGTATAAAACTACACATTGAGATAACACAAATGAGATCAAGCGAAAAAGCCTTGTGAGGCCTGTGTTTAAATATTTGTTTGTCATAAAAATGACCCAGACTGCAGATTACTCTGCAGGGCTTTCACATATTACTTTACTGTGGTACTGATAAAGCAACGGAAGGAGTGGATGTATGTCAGTTTCTGACATTTAGACAGAAAGAGTGAAGAAAAAAAAAAAAGCAAGACACAAAAATAAAAAGGAAGGAAACTTTTGCAGATAGTAGCTACCCGCTGATAATTTTGTTGGAGGAACACTTCCTAACTGTAGACTGATGTGACCTACCGACCATGTCTATACCACTGCTGTGACAACCATTGAGCTGAGCGCAGGGTCTCTCAGACTTGTAGTAGCAATTCTGCAGGGAAATGCCTGTGCGAGTTTGAATTTCTCTAGATTCTCCAACTCAGTGTTGCCTTGTAACAATGAGAAGCTGATTGGTACTTCAGTTTTCCTATATCTCTTCAATAGTCTCCTTAATCAGTGTAGCAGTGTTAGTTTTGGTTATTCTAGCTATTGTGCCCAAGGAAAAAATATTTTTCTTGATGCTATCCTTTCAAGACTGTTCATCTCTGTTTCCCCTAGGTTCTGACATTTAGCTGCTATAAATCATTGTAGAGTCATTACAGCAGAATTTCCACTGGTGTAAATTGCTGTACTTCTATTAAGGGCTCATAGACTGGTTTACAGGACCTGGGGGGCTTTGCCAGCAATGCCGGCAGAATAACATAGTGAATGTCAGGTGAGGATTTAGGGTGGTATATGCTGATTGCAGTGTCATGAACTGCCTGTAGAAAGAAAGATTACATTTTATTAAGGAAGGAAAAAAAAGCCACATTCAAGGAATCTTTAAAGTAGAAAAGCTTTGCCTTATATCTTCTTTTCTCTTGTGTAGAGCATTCCCTTGTGGGTCAACTCACTTTCGTTCAAATTCGCTGGTTTAAATTTTACCTGCATCTCACCCTGGATTACGCACCATATCACTTCACAGTTGTATTAAGTCAGCTGCTAGGCTTTGCTGCTCAGGTTACAAGAAGCCAAACTGAATTATTATCTAAATGTCACTTTGATTTTCCTGAAGGGAATTCCCTTGGAGCCATGAGACTGGAGTTAGTAGGTGGCCATGGCTGGTGCAAAGAATCTTTTTTTATTTTTTTTTTTTTCCTGGTCCTAATGTGAATACTTTAAAAAAAACAAAACAGACCTTAAACAATACCCAGTGTCAAAAGCGGTGATAAAATGAAATGAAGAATAAGAATTACCGTTTTTCTGTTTCCATGTTTTCCATATATGATTTTAAAGAGCAGAAAATAGAATTCTGGCTTTGTTGCAGTCCCTATTGTGAAGGAGCATGGGGGCAGGTGGAAGCTCAGGTTTTTTCTGCCTACTGTCATTCTTCATTAAAAGAAATGTCACTAGAGACACAGAATGTCATGGAGGAACTAACTTGACAAGTAAATTTGTTTGTTTTAAAAAATACTGTAGTTGCTGTGACGGAGGTGAATTGATTTGTAAGAGACAGAGAACTTGGAGCTGAAAACTCTGTATGTAGGGCTTTGAGGCTCTTTTGGCTCTGGGTAATTCTAGGATTGCCCCATCAGTAAACTTTTGATAGATTAATAGTGAGACCAATTTTATTATCTTTAAAGTGATCCACCAATGAGATAAATTACAGTACACGAAACTAGAATTTATCAATATATTTGACAAGCAGATACTCATTTAAAAAGAATCTGATATTGTATTCTTGTTTCTATTTTAAAGTAGCTTCTTTTTTTGTGATTGAATTCATTACTCCATTCTAAGAGATAATGGAAAATATTTTCTTCAAACAAAGTTTGACTTCTGTGTTTTTTCAGCAATTTCAAGATTCTT
This sequence comes from Urocolius indicus, assembly GCA_013401255.1. Lineage (NCBI taxonomy): Eukaryota > Metazoa > Chordata > Aves > Coliiformes > Coliidae > Urocolius > Urocolius indicus. The sequence goes on from WBNH01008268.1 coordinate 62,674, forward strand.
TGCATTTGTTGCAGCTTGGAACATTAATGTATTTTCAGTTCACATTTTAAAATATAATTGAAAATCCTTTTTTTTCTCTGCATGGTTGAGAACATTTTTGTACACAAAAATAATTTGAATTCATTAACAATTAATACAACTATTAATAACTACAATGAATACAAGAGGCACTTAAGTATGAATAGCCACATTCTACAGATGGAAGAGGAAAGAAGAAACATTAATGTCTTTGTTCAAGGACATAGAATTAAATATGAGAATGTATGAAGCTTCTCAAGTGCTGTGCTCAGAGAGACAGTACTGTATCTCACATTCAGACATTAGCAAAATTCAACAGATGAATCAACAGCTGTAGAGAACCTCCCAAGGTTACCCAAATGAGAGAGAAGTTATAAATGTTTTCCCTGGTTTCTCTATATGGAAAGTTAATTGTACAGTTAAATACAAATTACTGTCTTAAGCTGCTATAGGACTTCAAGAAAAGGAAATATTCTACTAATTGAGAATCAACTTAATGCTGCGCTTAAATTTTCTACTGTTAAGACAATACATCATGCTATAGTATAGTTTGAGTAAGAGAATAAAATGTTCGTTTAAAATTTACACAGCCCTTAAAATATGTGATATTAATCTCTTTAATTCAAATGATCATAATAACATTTGTCAGTAATCTCTTACAGTAATTAGTATTGTTCCTCACTTAATGAAACGCCACCTACTTTGGGGGATAATGTTATCTTTTTGTGTTCAGACATCAATCAGTATATTTACTATGAAACAGGCTTATAGAAAATTCCATGGTTTTTGCCAAGAACAATGCAATTTAAAACTTTGAATTCCAAAGGTACTTTGAAGTATATTTTTTAGTGTCAGCTTGAGCAATTTTATACTGTGGTTTTCAGCCATAATACCATCAGCTATAATTTATATTGGAGAAAATTTGACTTATTACATGTGACACTTTTGTTGTGAAATCTCATGGTAGGAGTGTAATCCAGTCATGTCACCACTTTATAAATCTCTGAAATAGGAAGCTTGTAGTAGTAATCTATTTGTGTTTGAATGGAATAGTGTGATGAATTGTTGTCTGATGCCAAATTGAGAATCGTATATCACTCTTATTTGTTGAGGTCTAAGAGAAATAAATGCACAGTAAAAGATCATCAGGAAAGATGTATTCAATATAAATGATCTAGTGTTCACCTAAGTGGATGAATAAGAGAGAAGCTAGCATGTAGGCAATGACAATATGCAGCTTTAAAAGGACAAAATTTATGATGATAAAAAAAGTCCCAGAAAAAAACACAATGCAGAAGTAATAGAAGTAAATTAAGCTATTTAGCACTAAGTGAGCATGGTGCAGCTGGAGAGCAAACAGTGAGTTGAGAGAGGAATAAATGAATGTGCTGCTGGTCAGATTGTTGGCTACTCTCTGAGGCAGTACTTTTACAATAGATTAATTTAAACCTTATTACTGGAATAATCTCTCATGCTAATATAAATTAGCTATCTAGGAATTACTGAAGTAGCTAAACTGATCAGCGTACAACTTCTCTAGACTTATTTTACCATTTGGGACAAGGGGATAAATAATAATATTTATAGCTTTATGGGCCCACACAGAGTTTAGGTTAGATGAATTTTCCAAACTGGAAAATATAACTGTTAAGGTCTTCTAAACTGTAAACAGCTGTAAAATATAAAATCTGTTTAAAACTGTAGCTCACCACTCTTGTTTGAATCAATCCAATTAGGTATGTGAATCTATTGACTAATCTGATATTGGTAAAAGCAATCATAACCTACTTGCTTTGTTATAGGTGTTACACAGAACCTGAGTATCATAGTGTATAATCCAGACATAGAAGAAATATTGGCAAATTGTGGTTCTTGGACATGATGAAAGTAGATGGCCAAGGGTTAGCAAGACCCCCTGGATTGGGTGACTCTTACCAGAGCTCTTGGGGAACAATCAAGCAACAGGGTTTCTGTGGTTAGGTGGGAGGTCCTGGAGCACGTGCCTTGAGTTGGGGGGGGTGTGGTGATGGTGGAAGTTTTCTTGGATGGGTGTCTCCTTGCGAGAGACCCCTGAGAAATACGACAAAGCCCGTGGGAGATGTCTGGTCTGGGATGTAACCTGCCAGAGGCCTTTGGGGGGTTATTGATGTGGCTCCTAGCGTCACCTAGGAGCTTCAGAAGGAGCTTGAGGGCCTTGACTGGTAGAAGAAAAAGAGTGAAAAAGAAATAAAAAGTGGAGGAGGAGGGCTGTTTGCATGACTTCTGTAGCTGTCTCTGTACTGCTGCATGGTCCCAAGGAATTGTGCCAGGCAGAAATTACTCCTTAATGGAGAGATTAGTTGAAGCAGTATTTGGGGAAATGCAAATGAGCTAAAGAAGATTACTGGGGTAAAGTGGACTACAGGGCTATAAACCAGATAGGCAAAGAAGCACTTACTGTTCATAGTTTCTTGAGGATTGTCAGGATGTCTCCTTTGTCTGTCACTCTCCCACCTTTTTTTTTTTTTTTGTCTCTCATCAAACATAAGTTTCTCTAACTTCCCTCTTAAAAAAAATAAAAAAATCAAACTTTGTAAACTATGTCCATGCTTGTCCTTCTGACATATACACTCAAAAAACCCAACAAATCCAGCAAACACTTTGTTGTTTTTTTTAATTTATTTAAGAGAGAAAGAACAAGGATAAAGGTAACACATAAGTAATCTAAACAAATCTCATTTTCCACAGTATTAAATTGAAAATATAACCTTGACAGGCAGCATTCTGCTTCCTAATGCTTCTCATTCAAAGAAACCAACAGGTCTGGCAGCTTTTTGCTTATCTTTAAGAGGCAAAACACCTAAATAAGATTTAGTGTTACTGCCATCTAATACCACTCCATCCTTCCAATTCTAATCTAATCTCTAATATGAAATAAACTACAGAACAACCATGTAGCTACTCGAATAAATACCCTTTGCTGTCTTGTCTGACTTTCTGCCTCAGGTCAATACAGGCATGCTGAATCAGGGAGAAAAAAAAAGCGGAGTAACTGATCCCCACCTCTGGAACATGCTTCACTTTATATGCAGTCTAACTATCACTCAAACAGCAGCTTTTTGAAATAATTCTGAATCTAATATATTAATTAGTTCTCCTTGGATAAAGGCTATCATCATACATTATCACTGAAAATGTATGTCAGCATTTTAATTCATGTAGCCTTATACAGATTGAATAGCTTATGAAGACAACTACTATCTCGTTAACAGTATGATTAGTCATGTCATGCTTTTCAAAGCTATGAAGAAGTAGCCCCGAAATCCAATAAAACCCGTACTTATCTGTGACTTAGCAAAAAGACTAATCTGAACATCAGTAGTGCAGAAGAGTTAATTGCCATCCTTCACAGCCACGGCACAACCTAGGTGTTGGGGAAGGGCACAGCAACTCATCCTCCTCTGGTACTCACGTTTTGGAGGGGCTACCCATAAGCAGATAGCATAGATGTCTCTGGGCCACCAAGGTATATGAACATGGAGAAGACCATGCAGCTCTACAGAGAGAGACCTAGGAGTGCTAGTTGATAATAAGCTAAACATGAGCCAGCAACATGCCCTCGTGGCCAAGAAGGCCAAAGGCATCCTGAGATGCATCAAGAAGAATGTGGCCAGAAGGTCAAAGGAGGGGTCTGCTCCCCCTCTACTCTGCCCTGGTGAGGCTTCATCTGGACTCCTGTGTCCAGTTCCGGGCTCCTCAGCTCAAGAGGGACAGAGAACTTCTGGAGAGAGTCCAGCACAGGGCCACCAAGATGATCGGGGACTGGAACATCTTTCATAAGAGGAAAGGCTGTGGGAACTGGGGCTGTTTGGTCTAGAGAAGAGGAGACTGAGGGGAGATGTTATGAACATTTACAAGTATCTAAATGATGGGTGTCAGGAGGTTAGCACATCCCTTTTTTTCTAATGTAGTTAGCAACAGGACAATGGGTAATGGGATGAAGCTGGAACACAAAAAAGTTCCATTTAAATATAAGAAAAGACTATTTTACTGTGAGGGTGAGGGAGCCCTGGCACAGGCTGCTCAGGGAGGGTGTGGAGTCTCCTTCCTTGGAGGTCTTCAAGACCTGACTGGACATGTTTCCTGTGTGACCTGATCTAGGTGAACCTGCTTCTGCAGAGGGGTTGGACTAGATGATCTCTAAAGGTCCCTTCCAACTCTACCATTCTATGATTCTATGGAATCAAATAGAATTTAAATGAACTAAACACCTTAAGCAGGCCTACAGCAGAGGAGAGAATTTAACCCTGAATGGATTAAAAGGCATCAGAATTCTGCACTGCCTATAAACAAGAGCAATGCAATTTGGAAAAGGGAGATTCCCCCTTCAGAGTATAGCATAAAAGAGGCACTTTATTAGCAGCACAGAGGTTGTTTTTTTTTTTCTTTTTTTTTTAAATAAAAAATCAGCCTTTCCATCTCTTCTCACATCCTGTCCTCTTATAGATGAATTATTACTGCTTTTCTTTTCATTGTAACGAAGCTCACCCATATCTAACTGAAGTAAGCTCCATGAATCTAGAGATGTACTTTCTCCAGTGCTGAAAACCACAGGAGTAACCAGAGAGTTTAGATGTTGATTGTAATCTGTGTGTGTAATGTTATCTCATCCGTTGGTTGCTAAATATAGCAATCTCTAGGAAAGGTCATATTCTCAGACCTAATTAAGAAAACCAGAAGAGGCAAATAACAGAAATGAGAAGTCCTAATAATGGCCTGACAGGGCTGCCATGCTACTGCAGATAGGCAGAGCCAGGCTACAGCATGTCTGACTTCAGAATCAAATGTCAAGAAAGAAGGCAGTGCTTTCCAAGGCTCTTACCTCACTTATGGTAGAGATAAATTTGGTTCATTGCCTCCCTTTTTTTGATAAATAATTAATTTTTTTGTCCTGTTTCATTCTCATTCTTTTAATGGTTTGCTTTTAGTCTCCTGCATCTCCCATTAATTGAGATGAAGCCTGGACTTTAGCAGTTACATATGAGAGGAAAGTGCTGGAAAACTTAAAACAGATTTGTGCCAATGCTGAGCATTTATCTTTTTTAAAATAGATAGTAAGTAGGAAGTACTTTGAGCCTATGAAAAAATCTTAATGCTTGGATTAAGTACATTTTCTTTCTGTACATGTGGAAAGTAAATGACAGCATAAAAAGTGAGGACTGCCATGCAGATTGAATCTATTACTTAAGTGCTAGTTCTACTACAGCTGTAGGAGATGGGATGAAAGTTTAATTTTAGTTCTTTTCAAAAATATATAATGATATTGTTTAGAAAAGAAAACAAATTTATCCCTTTTTTTGGGATTTTTTTTGTGTAGTTAATTTGTGTTGCTGTTCTTTAAACAATTTATACGTGTTTTTTTTCTAGATGGAATTTAATTGTAGAATGAATTGAGTTGAATTTAATTTTGCATGGCAAATGTGCAGCAGCAACTGTTTTTCATTTGTACAATATCTAACACTGTAGTGTCCACTGTTACTGTTCTTTGGGACTGTAATGACATAAGTAACTAATTACTGTGCTTATGACCCTTACATTTTCCAAACACTTCACAAAGTACTTAATCACAGCATCTCTTCTCGGTCTCTTTTTGTGGTTATGGAAGTAGTGGCACAAATCTTATGTTGTCTGATGCAAAGCTAAAGCTAAAAGATGGATATCCTGGATCGTTGGAGAGACGGTTACTCACATGACTGAGAGTCTGAACAAGAGGTGCACTGACAGTAGATTATGTCTTGCAGAAAACAGGAAGATACAAAGAAAATCTGTGTAAATGTGCCCAGTATCTAGTGTGTAGGTCTCACTAGTGGCAAATTATACATGGAAGTTTACCTTTGGCAGTATTTCATGGACAAATATGAAGCATTCTCTTTGAATGCAAAATTCTGAGTCCTGATTTCCTCTAGGACTGAGGCTGGTCTGTTTCTCTATTGTTTTTGAAGTGCAGATCCACTCTGTAATGATTGCACAGGAAGAGACAAAGGTGTGTGTCTGTATTTATTGTTTTAAGAACTTTGAGCAAACCTGAATGCCAAATCAGTGAAAGCAGAGTTATTTCTTCTGACTCTTCTCTTTGAGCTTGCCCTTTGTTTTGGAGAAGACTTGCTACACGTTCTTTTATTTTTATGCATCAACCATCAATGGCATTGAAAGTAAATATGCCAGCCTCTTAAATATATGTGGCAACAGTTACATGCATGTATCATCAGCAGAATCTTCATTTATTGTCGTTCAGTTACTTCAAATAATTTGAAATATAAGTTTGTGTGAAATTCAGCATTTTCTGCCATATATGATCAAGTGCTCTATATGTAATAAATGCTGCATACAAGTTCTCACTGTAACAAAATATAGTAAAAATACACTGTTTGTCTATCTTGGCCATCTAACAGATTTGTTAGGTTCTGCATATACCCAGGGAAAGGTTTCTGTTGGATAGAGCACTAATAGTTGTAACTGTGTCTGATTAAATCAGGCACTGGTAGAACTTTATTTGCTATTGCTTATTCTTGTCCTTTCTCTGACTGCGACACAGACATTGTTTATACTGATCCTTTAGAGCAGAGCAACTGGGGGTGCGTGTTTGAGACCTGTAGTGCAATTTCTAGCTCTTTATGGACTGAGGTTCATCTGTTAACTTTGGGCAGAAGGAGCTCTGGGTGTCCTACTCTGCCTCTCAAAGGTTATAGGAGTAGCAGAGCTAAGAGATGCATCAAGATAAGTACATTGAGTTGGGACTTTTTTTGTGTGACATCATCGGGCCATCTGTATGATAAAGCATAAAAATAATCTGCACTGATAAGAACATTAAAGTGGACAATAATCTAAAAATACAGTTCTATTTTGGAAAGTGGTAATGTAAAGATGTCAATTTTGAATCCAGCAGATCTATTCCTGTGAATATTAAAATGTTGCTTACTAAATTTAGTGATAAAAAGTACTGGTTTACAATATTGGAGAGTGATCGGGTGGTTTGTGGCTTTTGTTTTGGTTTTTTTTCTTCTTTTCTACTGTGTCATCTATGAAACAGTCTATCGAGCTTCTGTTTATAGTCATTCGAAATTCTGTCACTTAGAAATTTTGAAGAAAGTCCTGTGAATAATTATTTCCTATGACGTTTCTTCCTCTTCATATTGATCCATTTAGAACAGACAAATGCTCTCTTTTGGAAATCAAATAGAAAATAGTATTAATGCTGAAATAGATCTTTTTTTTTTCTTTTTCTCCCCTGAGTTTTTAAGAATCTCATTGGCAATGCAGTCAGGTGAAATAGTTTGATGAATTTCACTATTAAAAGCTTCCTTTCAACAAGATCAAGCATTTATTTTCTGTAAATAAGCAAGTTCTTTTTGTATAAAACCCCTAATTCTATCAACTCCTGGTCAGAATTTGGTAGGATCACTTTCTCTGAAAAAATGCAGTTGTGTCACATCTGAAATATTATTACAAAGTTTCTTTTTGTGAATTTCACAAGCGAAAAGGATAAGAGTATTCCCAAAGCAAACTACTTTGCCATAAATGCTTGAAATCTAATTGCAAATATTTTATTTTGTAATCTCATTTTTCATATCCAATTTCTTAAACTCTCCTGTGATTCACCTCCCTGCCCACTCCCCTCTGCCAAATATTTCTAATCCTTGACTTTTTTTTTTGCAATTAAGATCTAACTAAATTTCAAACTTTTAAGTCCTTCCTGATTTTTTTTGTCTTTACTAAGACTATTTTTGAGCAAAAATAAAACTGACTTTTAGAATGTTGGGATTGAAAAATTTCCTGCCCTTGTCTGAAACTTGAAAGCGCTGCATGATTCACAAGCTTGACTTTGAAATTGAAGCTAAAAGCAGGCTGTTACTGGAGACCTCTCAAAATGTAAAATATTATTGTTTTACTGTTAAAATTTTTAGGGAGAAAAAGTAGAAATGGGCATTGGTCCTGAGAAAAAGAGCCAGAAGGCTGTGTTGTAGTTAGAATGTGGATATTTAGAACAGAGACTATATGTGCTTGATAAATGGAGACTTGCATATCCAGTTTTAAAATGTGGTTATTGTGTTATAATTTTTTGTGGTTGCCCTTTTACTTTTTCTCTCCATACCAAGTGCTCAGAAGTACTTGCTTTTCCTCCCCTGGAAATGAAGGTCTTAGGTCTTTTGTGCCATATTCTCTGAATTGCCATCAATGCTTTGCTCCATTGTTTGCAAGACAGAGCTGGATATGGAATTTTTATGGGAACTTTTACGTAGTGGAGTAATATTTGCATCAGTGAACTAAAAACTTAGGTATAGATAATCATGAAAAGAATAGATCATTTGGTCTCTTCTAGATCACTGCAAATATCTCTGATTTAAAGCAAGGCTGCTTTTTCTTGTTTTGTTCTTCCTTTTTGCTCCCCTCCTCCTGGTTGGGTTAGATCTTGTCCAAATACTTAATAGGTATTGATAGTGTGTTCCCAGGTAACAAATCACATCTGTCTCTGAAAGTGAGTCAATGTAATCATGACAAATTCATGAAATAAAGGGGAAATACATTGCTGCAGTCCTGGGGAACCTAAGTCAATATGCTTTATGTAATTATTTAATGAAACATATCTTCTAATGTGATGAACCAGCCTAAGATGCTGAAGCAGTTGTATTTATGCAGGAATAAACAAACTTCCAGTAAAAGCTGGTGACCAGAAGTATGCAGTTATGCATTTCCAGAAATACTCATTAAACCATTCTGCTTAAATTTTAATCAGACTTCTGTGTATGAAACAGTCTTGGTAAGTGAGAGCAGGAAAAAAAAAGGATTTTTATGAAAGATCATTCGGATATTCTTATGCCCCAAATGGCTTTCTTTATTTTCTTTTTTTAATTTAACTTCTTGTGGATGGAATTGTAAATGTCTAAAAGTTAACAATACAAAATCCTGCATGCTGTCTTACTTCTGTTTTATGGGAGCAATGTTAATATCAGCAAAGAGACTACATGGATGATAAAGCTGTCATTAAAAGAATATGATGATGTGAGGATTAGACAGTGAGATATTTAAAATTGTGAAGCTTTGTGTCACCCATGTGAGAAATGTCAGAAGACTGATTCTCATTGTCTGAATTCTTATATGAAAGTGAAGTTGTAGAAAATGCACTGTTACACTGAAAAATTACAAATCAGCAGGTACTTTTGGATTTTTTGGCCTTGCTTTATCTTCCTGGTATGTTTGAGGTAAATACTGTGAACAGTGTTGCATTTGAGACATGTGAGGACGTGTACTGCTCAGGATCATAAGGAAGTCAGGAATAGCCATAAGACGTTCATGACTACAGGCGTTGGACTAAATTCAATAGATTATGTTTCTGTCAACTTTGGATTTGTATAGTTTAATGGTCAGTGACTTCCACATTTATTTTCTGTCACTGTAAAGTAGCATCAGGATCTTCAGGGACGGCCTGCTTGTGCAATGGACATACAATAAATAGACTATCATTTGAAGCCTTTACAAATGCATTTGTAGACCTGTTGAAATAATCTGAAAGGCCTTTTCAGAGAGTAACTCACAAAATGTTCATGGATGAAGATGAGAGAGCATATATCTATCCCTGAAAAGAGTCACTGACCTTTTCATGTTTCAGAGTCTCTCATTTCAGATGTTATGTGATGACCATCTATTTGTTATGGATCACTTCATGTCTCTGGAAGCTGCATTATGAATATTGTTTATTTAATGCTAAATTCTAATGATCACTGTGCTTTATCCCTCCAGGGCATCAGTAGTCTCTTCAGTTCACTCAAAGTGGTCAGGCTACTTCGGCTGGGTCGTGTAGCTCGGAAGTTGGACCACTACATTGAATACGGAGCAGCAGTCTTGGTTCTGCTGGTGTGTGTGTTTGGTCTTGCAGCACACTGGCTAGCCTGCATTTGGTACAGCATAGGAGACTATGAAGTTATCGATGAGGATACAAACACCATCCGAACTGAGAGCTGGCTCTATCAGCTGGGGATGTCAATAGGAACACCTTACCGCTTTAACACATCAGGCTTTGGAAAATGGGAAGGTGGACCAAGCAAAGATTCCGTCTACATCTCCTCATTGTATTTTACAATGACCAGCCTGACCAGTGTTGGATTTGGGAACATCGCTCCAACTACAGACGGGGAGAAGATTTTTGCTGTTGCTATGATGATGATTGGCTGTAAGTATTAGAGATTCTGTCTCACACACAGAGTGCCAAATAGCTGTGTGTCATGAATACTGATGTTGTAAGAACATCTGGAATCATGTCAAATATTGTTATGCAGCTTAAAATATTTTTGATGTCGATATAGCTATTACACACTTTTTTACTGGTTAATTTTAAAGCAAAATTCAGTCACTTTGGAAGCAATATTCTGACAGTATCCTTTCTATATTCTCTGGTAAGTAAACCATAAAAATGTGTAAAGCCTGAAATATTAAAATTCATGCACCACAGTGGGCATGGATAACCTTTGTGCCTTCATTTGGTATGTGGCAAAATCTTCGTGTGTTTGAGACCTATATGTGTTAGAGAAATGGATTGATGAGTAGGAGAAGATCCAGGAGCATCTCGTAAAGGAGAGAGAACAGTAGCTCTCTAGAGGACACACACTTCACTGTGAGCTGAGCATACAGTCAGATCCTAAAACAACAAGGATGATACTGGCTTTTGGCACCTCTGACTCACGTTTCCTTGTCACAGGGAATTCATATTGCCAAGCTGTCCAACTTTTGACCATATTGCCATTTCAATGCAGGATTTGTACTTAAAGTGCCTTGAGAGCTACTAGGAGTTAAGAACCATACAGTAGCCACCATTAAACTAGGCTAGGTTTTTTCTAGATAAAATGGAATTTGAACCAAGTTAATGAAAAAAAGATCTACTTTGTACATGGAAGAGCATGTCATTTATATGGAGAAAGAGAGAAACATCTGTATGGTAATATTACATCTAGAGGAGAAAAAAGTCAGTCTTTGCCAAGCAGAAAATTAAATCCAACTATATAATGAAACTTAATTAGCAGCATAGTGCCTCTTATAATAGAAACGTGAAGCTTTGATTTTGATGTGTCATTTTACAGCAACAGTGAAATCATGTACTGAGATTGTGTGCAATGTTAAGCAGGCTGAAAGTTATTGGGAAGTAAAGACAAACATTCCTGATCATGTGGGGATTGGGATATTTTAGCTATAAAGTTTAGTAATTTTGTTCCTGTAGTTTCTTCCCCTGCTAAGAGTCGCATCACCCTGATAAAACACATGCTTAGTAGAAGGGAAATTGTATCAAACTTGGAGAAAATGACAATGTTTCCTCTTGAGAAGTTTCATTAGACAGTGTAGCGGTGTAGTATAAAACAGTCTTCTAAAGGTATTCCTAATGATAGTACCTGTTTCACAGGAAATAACTTGACCTTTGGCTTATTGTTCATTGGTTTATGCTCATGATAGTAGCTAGACAAGAACAGCTAGTATTAGTCAATATTATTGTTTAGTACTTTTAATACTGAATTACTGTAACCTTCATAAAATGAAGAATGTACATGGAGTTATTTTGGAGTTGTACCTGCTCCAAACTCTTCATATGAAAATGTGATGGAAAGAAACGGAATTTATGCAAAATTAATGTTGGTAAATATCTGTTCTGAATTCTAAAAGGAACTTTAATTCCAGAAAATTGTAAAAAATAGTGTTCTGGCAATTTTCAGGCTCACGAATGCAATCACATTTCACAGAAAAAAAACTTTGATTTTTGACTTCTGGAACCTTACATTTCCATCCCTATAGCTGTCTGTGTATCTGAACAGATGTATTCTGGGAACAGTCACTTGGAAACCATCAGAACTACTCACACTATGTGTTTGCAGGAATGACAACTGAGTAATCCAATCTTTGAATTTACCTCTCTGGATTTTGTAGGGTCTTGACTGTTTTAACAGGCTCAAATTTTGAGCTGTGGTCATTCCTCAGGATAGGAGAAAAAAAAAGATTTTGTTGTTGTTTGCAACTATTTAGAGTTTAATTGTTGATAGATGTTCCTCTACCATACAATTTTATGTTAGAATTAAGCTCTCAAACATTGATCAGAGCTTGAATTACAGCAGTTTTATAAGAATTTTGTTTGATCTGCTTGAACCCTGAAAGGTACATAACAAGTGAATCAGGGATAGATGTTTCAGGGAAGTTTCCTTGGTAACACTTTTGTACATCACTCAGAAAAACTAATATTTGTTCCTAGTCAAATAAGATGTTTGTTATGAGCTGAGATACTTACTTATAACACAACTGGTGACTATGTGTTCCTGTTATGGTCATCATTCTGCAGATGTCAGATTGCATAGATTTGTGCATGGGATAGACACGGGCTGTGGATGTCCAAAGCATCAGAAACAAGAAATTTTAAATCAGTTCTGCTAATATGTTATTGCCTACTGATAAAAGGAAAGTGTGTATGAATTCTTGTTTATATTTTGCCATTAACACTGAATTTATTCTAGCACCTATCTAGTAATGCGTTCTCAAAAGCTACTGCTATCTTTCCATAGAACAGGGTATGTAATTTTCTTTCCATGAAGGCTGTAGAGAAAGCTGAATTCTTGGACTACCTAAAACTTCAGTTGAAGACAAGTGGAATTTGCTGAGCCCAGCCTCAAACATATCACTCCATTAACTCATTCCCTGCTGGAGGATAAGAAAGAACTGTGTGAATTTGTCTTTGTTTTGAAGTAGCTAGGTACAGTCTAGGCAAAAATACACACTTGTATATTTAAATAGCCCAGTGAAATAAGTATAGTTATTTGGAAATCTTTTCTGTATGAAATGGAAACAACACTGTCACTTTTTCTCTGAGGATATTACCATTTTTGTTTAGTTGAGTAAGACAATTTGTTAACAAGATTGGTTTTGAAATTCCAAAACTGTCACTATACTGTCATAAAAAAAACAAAACAAAAAACAAAAAATACCCAAGTAAGAGAGTATTTGAGAACAAACATTTAACAGCCAGCATTAATTTTGCAAAGTTATTCCAGCAAAATTTTACTTTAAATAGACTGGAATTATTTAATAGGAGGGTAATTTTTTTTCTTCCTCTTGGGCCAATTAACTTCATGTGAATGAATAGTAAAACTTCCATTAGCCTGATGGGGACAGATTTAGATGAACAGAAAGAAAATGTTAACATTTCCTTCTCTTTGTGTTTTATCCTCTGTTCTTTTTTAATAGCAATAAGCGCTGTGTCCAAAAAAAGTAGTAGCTTGTTAAACAATAGTATAGTCAGCTAAGCTTACAGTCACAATATTAGTAACAAGATCACCTTTGACATTTTGATCTTCTGTTCATTTGTAGAAGAAACTGAGTTTTCTTGAAACAGAGATGGTGGTCAATGTGTGTGAAAACTCTTTCGACTCCCCACCTTCCTTTGCATAGTCTGTATAATGTAGCTGCCCTACAGAAAGTGCGGGTGCAGTGACTTCTTCAGTGCATGGTAAACGCTTGCCTCCCACTGGTGGCTGACCGAGAAACTGCAGCAGTGTGGTGCTTGCTCCTTCCTGGATCCAGTTTAGAGCCATAGCACTGCCTTTCCAGCCTCCCTCTGATTTTTTATGTCAATGGTCTTGACTCCATGAGCTGTGCCACCGTGGTTTGGTAGGGCCAAAAAGAGCTGCCTTTCTAGAGTGCAGATGTTGGCTTCAAGTGGAGGGAAAGGAAGAATTTACTTTTAGAACTATGAAATTAAGAATAAATGAGTAATATATACACGTGCATATGTACATGTGTACATAGCATGTGTGTATACATATACAGAGAGAGGGTGCACGTGTATTATGGGGCCTAAAACAACATAGAGAGAATTTACGGGCTTTTTCTCAATGTTTGATATTCTAAAATTATTTTTAATAGAATGGATTTGGTTGTGCAAAGTTCTTATATCTCTGGGGAAGGCTAGACATGGTTTGTGCTGCCTTGAGGAGCATTACCAGGTGATGCAGTTTTACAAGGCTTTGTGGTCCTTATTTCTAGCAAATATAGCTTTTCATTTTGTTTTGGTTTACTTGATTTACTGGGAGAATACCTTGATCAATTTCTGGGGAGGAAAATCATGAATAGCAGCAATACTTTTCTCTTTGATCTTTGAGTGCTGTCTGTTGAGCCTCTCTGTTTCAAGAGAGGTATTACTATGTAAACAAGTGATTTTAAGATGTGTATTGCTGTCTTCTCCATGGCAATCTAACTGAAAGGCTTGTGATACAGTCAGCATGGGACTCTGATGACATCCAAAGAGGACGTTTGTGTCAGAAGGGCTCAGAAAATTACAGGTATTTGAAAGCATAAGCAGTTCATAACTAGTGTCCTTCCATGCGTGTTTAGTATGCATCTGTACAAAGAGATGAAATTAATAGTCTATAATTAATGTTCCATCTTCTGAGAGACATTATTTTTTTTTCTTCTGCTAAGCCACTGATATATTAAATAAATAAATCGAGGTTATTTTTAATTAAAAATTTAGAGATGTGTTAGTGAAGCCATCCTGGACCAGTGGGAGTTTTGACTGAGTTGGGTGCAAACGTTGGCCTAATAAAAAGTTTAAGGCATATGAGCTTGTAGAAGGAAGGGTATGTCATGTTAGCAGTGCATAGACACTAGGAAGAGATGATTGAGGTAAGCTGAGTGTGGGTATTGAATGTGACAGGTTGTCTGGGTTGATTGGTTTTACACTTGGGGCAAAGTATAAGAAAGCATGGCCCTGGTCTCTTGCTTTGAGGCCAGCTTCTGCATGCAGGTATTCTTTGCATGTAATGGCTGTACCGACCTCACTGTGGCTGCAGTTCTGAGGGAGAAAGATATTGTACTGTTGGTTATTTTGACATGGGTTGTGAACTTCTAATTAGATTTGTGAGGGACTGCAGCATGTTCATCTTGTATCCCTGAGGATGGCCGGTCTGTTGGTCAGTTCCAGCAAAAGAGGGTGCAGGTAGCTGAAAGATGCTCTTGATCTTGATGCACATCTCTTTGGGAAGAACAAATTATTTTTAATTAGAGATGAAATATCTTAATGATTTCTATTGTGTGGAGGCTGTGGATGCTTCTGATAAGGCATTCAATTCATGTTACTCTCTAGCTGTTTTTCCTGAATGCATAGTAAATAATAGTTTTGTAAAGCAAACTTCATGTCTGTCAATGAACTGACCTGCATAGTTTTGCTTCGCTGTATTTATTGAGTGTGTGTGTATATATAGAGAAGAAGTATGAGTATTTCTACTGTAAGTAAAAGCAATTAACTCCTCAGCTTCATTTTAAATTAATAAAAACATATTTGCTTATCCTTTTTCACAGATGGCTACTAGATTGCTAATTAATAGAGAAAATGTCTACAGACAGGTCTTTCAGGGAGGGTGATGTTACATGAAACCAAGTTTAAATCCCCCATCTGGATCTACAAAAGGACGTATATTTATCATTTTTAATACTTGGAGGAAAACAAAAAGCTATATCAATTATTAGTTTGTTTCCTGTGGAGACGTATTCCTTGAAATAATGGTTCTCGTATGTTTTGTTCAGTGAAGCTGTCAGGTCAGGTTGCATATTGTTTATTTTTCCTAAGCAATAGCAGAGACTCAAGGACTTTCATTTTCAGTTTTCATATCTGGGCTCTGTGTCAGCAATCCTCTTGCTGTGCAGGTGGAGTAGGGATGAACAGTTTTAAAAATGTTTTGCATTTTCTGCTTTTAACATATAATAGTGATGGATGCTTGCTTATCTGTACTTTGAGCAACTAAGCAGAATCTGTCATTTTGGAAGCCTCTTCTTAGTGTTCTCAGATGTGCCTGTTTCTTCTAAATCATCCCTGTTAGGTAGGAACTTCCTGGAACTACAGGGCTAGACTCATCCAAAATACAAAGTTCACTGAGAAAAAGACACGTTTGAATGCTAAACTAAATCATCAATACCCCTGTGAACATTATAAATAGGCCAGATAGTGAGAGGGATCATGGAAAAAGAACTAAAGTAGGAGTTAAAAGGTCAGAATTGAGGATATACATGCTCACATATTGTAATAAATTTTCAGTCACTCATTAATCTCTGCCACTTGCTTTCATTAATCATAAGAGACCAAAAGCACTCATTTTCATTGATTGTGGGCAACATAAGCATCATGCAGTCCTGCAGCACTTCAGCTGTTGTCTCTGATAAAGGCAGACACAGATCCCAGGAGTGTGGAGTAGCTGTCTCAGCTTTGTTCAGCTGTTGTCTACGAGCAGCTTCTTTCTCATTAGACATAAGAGCAGGAATGAGGATAACATTAAGTAAATTTGAAAACATAATTAGGTAGTTCTATTTACAGCACTCTTGCTGAAAGGAACAAAATAGACCATAGTAATGGCAGCATCCCTCTGAACTACAAGAAAATTTTCATCGCTGGTGCCATGACACACAGATCAGTGTTGCTCTTCCACAACCTCACAGAGTATTAGCAAGCTTTGGTGACTCCCAGAGGGACAGGAAGTGTTCAGAGGCTTTTGTGAACAAGGATAGCCAGGAAGTGATGAAAAATAGGCTGTTGTTATAAAAATACCTGAACAACATACAGGTGCATTGCAGCATTGTGTTTGATGGTATTCCTGAGGGGTGATCTTCCCCTGATAAAGCAGTTCATTGGTTGTTGGAGCAAATGAATGTGGTTGTGCCGTGTACATACTTACCAAACTTGTATCTAATAGTAAGAGAAGTGTGTGTACCCCTAGTACCCCTTTTAGGGGATGGGCAGCAGAGGTACATTAAAATTTATTTTACTGGAAGTTGGTGGCCTGAAACTGAGGGCCAGCTATGTTACAAGTGCTGGTTAGGTTTGCTGAGATATCTTTCAGAGTCTGAGCACAAAGGCCTATGAGGCTTTAAACCCAAAGCAACTTTTTCAGTATTCATCGTTATTGCAAGTGTCACATTTTGAGTTGGGGGCTTGCTGGAAAAGGAAAAAGAAACCTTGTGTTGCAAAAGTGGTCTCTTGGACACCTGGTCTTTTTAATTAACCCTGGCAAGAGGACAAAAATATCTTGGATGCCACAGACTTCTTGTACTGGGGCTACAGCTGGCATGCTTTCCATATGGCTGATAGTTTTGCATTGCTTTTCATTCTCACATATTTTAGCCACCAGCAGCACTACTCAAAGTAACAATTTCTAACTTAAAGGCCTGGATTTTTAAAAATTTTGTTTATTTTTAATAAGAAGGGACAGTCTCTGCATATCTGTTCCCTCAGCCCTCTCCTGTGCTTTATTGCTTCTTGTCTGAAGCTAATCATGATATTTGAAGACCTGATGTGTGCCTGAGATAATTGTTAAGCCACTGTTTGGAATTTCTGAATGGTTTTTTGCCTGGATGCTTTCTTCATTAGAATGAACCACCAGCAATGACATGGATACGTTTCGCAGCTACATTGAGTTTCAGCAAAGAGATGAGGTCAACAAAATATCCTGATAGTTCCTCTGAAGGTTGGAAGAAGAGTTTGGCTGTTAAAGCAGGATTTGGCCTGGTTATCTCTAAATGTGAAAATAACTCATTTTTTTCTTAAGAGTAAAGAATGTGTAGAAACACCCCCACAACAGTGAAAACCAAACAAAAAAAAAAAAAAAGCCCTCCAAACAACAAAAAATCACCTACCAAAACCCTCAAAATCATTTGTGGTCAAAAAATATGGCTAGACAACATTGTTTTACTCTTCTTAGCTATATATAAACAATCCTTCAGACAGATGAGTCTGAAGAGATGCAGTTTTCAGTGAAGCACATCAGTATCTCTCATCAGTAAGCAAGGGACTGCACCAGGTCAGGGTGGTATTTTCAGACCCACCGATGAGCCGGAGCATCTGGTCTGTACAGTTACACCACTGATAGCACAGGCAAAGCATGAGGGATGTGATCAGTGCTGACAGACTTCATAATGTAGCAAGCTCCAAACTCTGAACTGTTGTACTTAAAAGTTGCCTTCTCTTTGGCTAAGGACGTCCAAGGCCTGCAGACTTTTTAGGATTGTTTCTACTGAAACATAAAGCACTGATTACAAAGCCAGCAAAAGGGCAGACTTTAGATTACACGTATGTAAACAAGTGAACTCCTCCAAGAATCATCATCTGCAGGCTAAGATGGACTGGAAGGTTCACAACACCATTGCTAATGCTGTAATAAATCTATCTGAGAGAATGACCATGGCTATATGAGGAGTAGCCAGTTCATATGCAGTTAGTCGTCTCCTCACCACACCACACTTCAAAGCAATATTTATAGGACAAAGAAAATAGGGTTTTTTTTTTATATTAACGTAGTAGTACTTGGTTTCCTGATCTGTTTTGGAGAAACATAAACTAATTCTGTGTGAAGTGTTGTTTCTTACTATGCAAAAGTGAGTAAGCAGTGTTCTTTTTCTTGTTATTTAAACTGTATCTGGCCAGATTAAAGTTAGATTAAATTATGGCTATCAAATGTCCCGCAAAATGCAATTTGGAAATGGCAACAGTAAATTGCCCATGGGGAAAAAAAAGAAGATAAATATTCCAGAGCTGCATCATATAATATATGTTTGATGAATTGTCTCATGGTGTGTCATCTTGCCTTAATGACTTAAAAAAATTTCAGGCTGTACTTAAGCCTAATGGATCTAGGGAATCTCAGAATATACTAGAAGTTAGTTGTTAGAATAGTCCCAGAAAAAGTTACTCCACATCGCTGTCAGTATCATGCAAATCCAATAATAATTCAGGATCATTTCTGAAGTGAGATTTTTGTGAAAAATATTAATTCTGAAGGTTTTTACAGTCTGTGGTTTCCTGTAGAGATTAACCTTGCTCTCTAGGACACTGGACAACTTTTGAAAAGACTGTAAATGCAAATTGAGAAAAATACTTCTGTTTGACAGCAGAGAAGATGAAAGCTATAAAGTGTTAATGATTTTGGGTTTTATAGTCATACGGGCAAGAGCTTATGTTTACACAACAACTACAGTTATAGATAATTGCCTTTTTTCTTTTTGTTGCACAGTGTTTCTAAATCTTTACCTTGAATTATTATTTAACAATAATGAAGAGGATAAGTATAATAAATAGATATCCCAACTGTAGGTGTTTCTCTTTCTCACCTGATGTCTTTCATATCACATGCTTCTTGGTGCACAATTTTTCTTTCTTTAGGCTATCTCTAATATTTTTTTCTGAAAGTAGATTTAAAACACTGAAATATGCTGACAGTTTCTTCAGCATGTGCAACCAACTTGTTCTGAATTCTGAATCATCATTAACTCAAGTTAATATTTGAGAGGGAAAGGGTTGATGTATCCAGAACATGGATTGAGAGGGCTGAGAAGCATAAAAGGAGGCAAGAGTGAAGGCAAGTGAAGGAGGGAACGATACGCAAGATGAGTGTGGTGTTCCTTATGAAAAAATGCAAGAAACTGCAAGAGATGTTGTGGTTTTATATGCAGGAGAGAAAACCTGGGAGGTCAACTGATAATTTTTTTCTTAAATTAGTGAGGCACACAAGTGTAACCTAGAAAAGCATGATTTGTCTTGTCAAAATTTTATTCTGGATTCCCACTGGTGGAATTGCCTAAATACCTACGGCACACAAAAATTGTGACAGATTTTTCTCTTCTTGGTCTTGAGAGGTCTTGCCTTAGGCAGCAACTCTATTGCTAAAGGATAGAAACGCTGCACAAAGATTTGGTTTTACAGGACAATAACCTGTATTTCAAAGTCTATTTCTGTCCATTTCAATAGACATGGGAAAAAATAACTAAACAGCACATCCACTGATATCACAGATCGTGCCACTAGTCATCTAATATGTGGAATACGACAGAAGATCTGAAGCATCTTCTAAGCACTTTTCACTTCTGCATCTGCTTCATAATTTGTATGGTTATTTCAATATCTAATTGCTACTGGACTCGAACAAGCCTGCTGTAGGTTACAAAATGTTGGAGTAGAAACAGCTAGCCTGGCTGTCAACATATTAAGTGGTTTAAGGATCATGATATGTTCCTAGCTATTCAGGGAATATTAACATCTTGAGAATGAATAAGTTGGTTGTGCTTGGCAGATCAGTGAGTTTTAATGCACTTGGCTGCTTCTGTATTTTAAAGAAAGATTTGTCAGTCTATAAAAATGATAAGTAATGTTCTTGAGGATACAGATGCTGCTGTGGGTCATACACAGTTTATTTCTTGGAGATGAGAGCTCTGAAATATTCTAGATGCAAGCCGAGTTGCTATCTGAAGGCATATCCTGTCATAAGCAGCAGCCTGACAGAAGAAATTTTCATTGCCTGAGAAAATACAGGGTATATGCGAAAATCTATGTCTTTTATCCACAGTACAGCAACTCTTGCTGCAACTGGTCTGAAAAATGTGGAGGGAGACAGGTAACTTATTAATAGGCCCTCTTGCTTGGAAGGAAAGAAAATGTATTCTTCTAACCAAAGAGTTTCAACAGTCAGTAGAGTCTAAAATCCTAAGTGCCTGTCATGATTCAGGTCCAGCCAACAACAAAGCACCATGCAGCCTCGTGCTTACCACTCCCCAACCCCCTACCTTCCATAGGGTGGTGGAGGCCCCAGCCAAATGGGAGGAGAAAAGATAACCAAGGACTTTGTGGATCAACACAACAGCAGTGAGGGCTTGCTCACCAGTTACAGTTCCAGGCAAAACAGACTTAGCTTAAGAAAATAAGAACAGTTTAATCTACTACCAACTAGAAACAGAACAAAGTAAAAAGGAAAAAAAAAACAAGCCTCACAAAGTGGAATGATAAGAAGAAAATAAAACCAACATGGAGTCCCTCCCACGGTGCCTAATGAACTTCTTTGGGGTGAGTCCTTCCTAAGGGCTGTAGCTTCTCACAAACTCCTCCACCGTGAGACTCCTCTGCAGTCAGCAAAATTCCTGCCACTCTCCCACAGAGTCACAGCCTCTTCTGGGCACAGTCACCACCTCTGGCATGGGGTCCTCCATGGGCTGTTGGCAGAACTCAGCTTTACCATTGCCTTCCATGAGTTGCAGGGGGACAGCTGTCATCTGACCAGAGGATGAATGGGAGTCTCAGCTCTAGAACACCCCCTCCTCTCTTCCCTCACCGACCTTGAGGTCTGCATGGTCACTTCTTTCTCATCCAGCTCCTTCTACTACCTCCCAGAAAGAAGAATCCACCTCTTTATGCTGCTCCTTAAAAAGTGATCATAGAGGCGTCCAGTTGGCTCAGCCCCAGAGATGGACCTGACTCAGAGCTGGGCAGAATTTTGAGCAACTTCTTACCAGAGCCATCTTTATAGCCCCTTCCCCATTACCGGAAACAGCTCCACACAAACCCGTGACAATGCCTTCTGGAAAAGAATCAGTTGAGGCATTAAGGCCTCACTGTTACTCACCTCAACATAAATTGGCAATAATTTTTTCCTCTTTTGAAATTAAGCCAGTAACTGTACCAGGTGGTGTAGAAGTAAATTCTTCTGGTCAGTTAATAGGCAAACCTTGCCTTCCCCTGTCACCCAAAAACGTGTTGCTTGATAAGTGCAAGTAAATGGGATGATTCAGGCTCATAGTTTTGTAGTTCTTCAATGTTAGTGGAAAGATTCTGAGGGATTTTCACTACAAAATAAGAGGGAGCTACCGATTGGTAAGATCTTTCAAGAGCTCAGAGGCCAAATTTAACAAAATAAAATTGGACTTAGGAATTAATTTCTGTCTTTGAACATGAATGAGGGGTATTTTTGAGACCTGTTTTCTGGTAAAATTAAGATTTACTAGAAAGGCATGGAAAATATGTCAGAATTTTTTGGATCATACTGGTCCATGGTGACCTTAAACAGTCTCAGAGCTTCTAGGCAGTTCATTAAGTGAATTCTGACAACCACAAGTTTATTTCTTAATGTTGTATCACTTATTGACAGTCTATACTTTTACTACAATTTTTGTGAAATATCAAGTAGCACACTTGCTCCAACTTTGAACCAACCCTATCTTAATTTTGTGCAACCTTAGGTGAACCTGCTTTAGCAGGGGAGTTGGACAGGTGACCTTCAGAGGTCCCTTTAAACTCCTACCATTCTGTGATTTTGTATGTGATTCTGTAATTTTCCTTTTTCAAATTTCTTTCATGCTGTTCATACTCAGAGGACAAATGGGTAGAAATGTACCTCCTAATGGTCATGTTTACTGTGTTGCTTTATGTGTGTGGTCCTGGAAAGGGTACATCCTTTTGCATCAGACACACAGGTTTGGTAATGCTTTTGTGGTGTTGGAAATAACCAAGTATCCTCTGAGAATACTTCCTAGAAGTGCACCCTAAATTTGATGTGGCCTTTCGTCTATTGCCAGGTTTTTTCCCTATAACGAACCACCACTTTCTTCCACCTACTTTGCTCTTGCTGCCAGCAGAAACCTTCATTTCTTGGCCTGTTACTGCTCTGATCTTTGTCATCCCACACCAGTGGCTTCATCCTGTTTTGGTTTTGATTTGATTTGGTTTGGGATTTTTGTTTGTTTGTTTGTTTTTGTATCAAGAGAATTTAATAAAAAACAAGGACTTGGAAGAGATACTCGACCTGCTTTGTTCTGTCTCTGATTTTAGAGAGGGAAGTTATTATAAGCTACAATTCCTTGAACTTCATATTCTTTTAAATATTTATTGGACTTTCAACTCCTCATTCAGTTTGGCACATTTAAATGCTGAAGGAAAGGAAGGTGATTTCCTTCCTTTGCAAAGATGCAAATAAGCTTTGATTTCTTGATTTGCTTTTGTTTCAACATTATTGATTGTACTTATTCTTTCTTTGTAAAACCCTTTCTTTCACATGACTAGGAAAATTATAAAATCAATTTTATCAGGAGCTAAGTATGCCAAAAGTAATTTTTCCAGGAACTGGCTTTCTCACACTCATTGCAAGTAAATTGACTGCAGGTTAAATAATGAGGTAAAAGGTACAGAATGTGGGAGGGGAAAATGAGCATTTTTCTGGAAGGGAGCCTTATTCCACATACAGTTAGCAAACTGCTGTGAAAATCACAGAGGAATTACCAAATAGTCAAGTTACTTTGAGCTGCCATGTCTTGTAGATGCTACACATGGGCAGTAAAAGGAGGAGGAGACCTATCTACATGCCCCTTTTGGCCTATTATGCTGTTGTAATCTGCTCATGCAGGGAAAGTAATGTCCAATACTGCTTTGAACCTTCATGTAGATAGTAAAGTGACAGTGTGTATATTTAAGTGACAGGAAGCTGTGCCAGAAACTGTCTGGGAAAGGCATTGGAATTGAGTTGCTAATGCCCTGTAGTGTGACACAGAGGACCTGAGTCTTGTACCCAGCTGGGGTATTAACCTGTTGTGTTACCTTCCATAACTATTTTCTCTTCTTTGTCTTTCCTATGTATTTACATTTCATGCAGGGAAAGACCTGCCTCTCAAGAGAACATCAGTCTTAACTTGAGGTTGGAGTTCTGCTAAAATGCAGTAGGAATTTTTACAGATACCCAGTAAAATGGCATTTATGTTCGTCTACTCACTAGTCATAGTCCATAAAGTCGTGAATGGCTGCTGAACCATCCTCAGGCAGAGCCCCATGCATCCAGCTACTCTCTCAAAGATAGGACAAGCCTCCTTCCTTGCTTTCCCAGTCTCTCCTTTCTGAAGAGCCTGTATCCATCCATTACAGGGTGTTGGTAGAACCATCCTACTGTGTCTCCATGATCTCAGTGAGGTCATCTCCCTGTAACTGTACATAGCCTTATAGTTTCTCCTGTTTGTTCCTCATGCTGCTTGCACTGACATAGATGTTTCTGAGAGGTACCTAACCATGCTGAGTCCCCAGTGCAGGGTAGAAATGGCACTGGAATATGCTGTGTGACCATGAGGGCAGCTTTCTGGAAAAAAACAGGAAAGGATGAGAGGCAGGTGGGTCAGAATTTACTTCTTTTTTTTTTTTCTTTCCCCTCCCTGGTTACAAGTGAAGATAGCATACTCCTCACAAAAACTACAGCAAACAAATCAATCAAAGCTTTTCTGCTTTTTCTGTATAGAAGTATCAGAACAGCAGTACCTGTGAGGCAGAGATCTGTGTGACACTGCCAAGCATCTTCTGAGGTATGACTTGAAGCTGCCAAGTAGATGGATGCTCCTGTTTTCCACTGATGATATTAGAAGGTTGTCCTTTCACAGAAGTACAGCTAACCATCTGCTTTTTTTGGCTTTCACTGCTCTATTAGTAAACATACTGGCAGGTTTGAGGTTAAAGCATGTAGCTGCTTAGTTTCCCTTGCAGCTTTTGCTTTCATGCTGGGATATGTGTGGCTGGACAAAAGAGAGAGCAGGTGTTGAGAGAGAAAAAGAACCTGAGGTTGAAACTAAGGTTTCTTCTTTTTCCTTTTCAAACTCTTAAACTTTGTTTTCGTCTGCTACCAAAAATAAAAAGAAGCTTACCTGGTGTATGCTTAAAGTGATTGTTTCCACGTGCTACTTACAGACCTGTAATCTAACAGATGAGCAGCATTTCTCTTCTTCAGCCTTTGTGGCTGAAAGAGCATGGTTTGAAGCATGATTCTTTGAAGCAGACAAAGACTTGAAAGAAGAATTTGAGATACTTGTTGAGGTGAGGAAGAGTGCCTGCTGGGGCATAAGTATGACCAGTTGACTATACTGATCTTATCAGGTTTGATTATTGTAGTGGACAAAGTGTATGAGATTCTGATTGTAGTTACGCCAATATAAAAGACATCTTGCTTCATGAGAGTGTAGTTCAGAGTTCTGAAAAGACCGTCAAGAATACAGAAGACTGGAGGGAAGACTGTTGTTTTATGAGACCATTGTGTTGTATCATTGGGCAGTCAAACAGTAGAAAATGCTGAGTCATTGCCAGTGTGATTGAAATGGAAAATACAATGCAGCAGGCAGGTATAGCAGAAAGGGATGAATGGTTCAGTACATGAAGTACTGGTATGAGTGCAAAGGTCCACAGAGCAGTGAAATTGCCCATTCAATAGTTCAGTGGCCAGTGAAATGTTGAGGCAGATAAGATATTCAGAAAAGCAGGGAGGCCGCGGGCAACCACACATCTCAAGTTCTTTGCCTCCAGTTGGGAAGGGCAGCAGTCTACTAGGAGGCTTGTATTCTGATGCATTTGGGGAATAGCTGTGTTAGAACTAGTCAAGAATACAACTTTCTGGCTTTGCGCACTGCACAAACATGCATAAATCAGTGTTGATGACATAAATATTGTCCTCATGGTAGCAGTTACGCGTTTCCCTTCCTACAGCTATTCTGTAAGCCACATCATGGCTGTTCTCCCTCTTCAACAGAGAGTTAATATGAGATAGTGTCAGAGATGGAGACCAGTAAGGAAGGAATCTGGGAAAGGATTTGGTGGCTGCACATGACTAAGAAATGCTGTTTCCTGTAAGCTTTTGGTATTGGGTGTAGCCAGATATTTCATACAATGTGCAAACGTATTTTACTGACCTGGAAGGGCTTGGGGCCAGGGTCTGTAGGCCCAGGCTTTAAGGTAACACTGGAAGTTTGATTAATTTGGGGTAAATAGGCAGTGAAAGAAGATGCTTCCCAGCAGAAGGCAGCATGGATAGATAAAAAAGTAACTTAAATCTGAGACTGCTATGTCTGTGCATGTATGTTCTGCCAGCATTGCTGTCCTCCTGTAATTGCTGTCTCTGACTTCATGCTGCCAGAGTGTACTACTTTATACTTTTAAGAAGAAAGTATCTGAATTTGTACCTTTTCCTATGAAGCAATGCACAAAATGGTTGATAAACAGTAACATTATTGTGAAGCCGCACTGCCTGATTCCTCAATGGTCACTAGCAGGAAAGTGTTGTCCTTCAAAAGCTAAATAATAGTACTTCCGTTTTAACAGCTCTGGAGGACCTTGCCATCAGTTACCAGTTGCTTGGTGAACCAAGTGCTTTCCTGTGAAGTAGGGCTAAATTCCCAATTAACCTGCAGATTGAAATGTCTATGAAGTCTTACAGCATTTCTTGCTTCTCATAGTTCAAGAGGCTATAGATTCATCTAAAGTAATAAAAGAGCACTTGCTGAGAAACAGCAAGGTTCTTTCAAAGTCTCTGCTGAGCCCATGTCCAGGGTGGGTAGGGAGAGCAAGCTGCTCTTCTGTGCCCCAGTTCTGAATAATCAGATCCTCTAGGAGATCCTTTAAATGTGCCAGCTGAAGGAAATAGTCAACACAGGGTCCACAAAACCTGTTTACCTGAGGGATCAGATTTTACTTTAGCACAAATTTCTCCTCCATGGACTCTAGCGGTTCTGTTCCTGAGGTGTTGTGGGAGAAGTTTCAATGGCTCTGACCTTGCAGGAGCTGACAGTATTTTGAGAACTTTTGCAGAAATGAAGGCAAACCATCTTTCACTGAAGTGCTGGATTTCTTCTGAAATTGACTTAGAATCTCTGCTTGTAAAAACACTCTTCTTCATATAATGTTATGGGGGCCTATTTTCAAATCATGTCAATTTTGGATGTTCAAAGAAAAAAAATGCCTGTTGACAGAATTTGAGACTGTTTTGTGTGTTGTTACATCATTTTTCTATTAAACCTTGGCAAGTCTTTTTGACCAGTATTCCCACGGATGCTTGACAACTTGTGTTTTAACTTCTGATTTTCCACACTTGGTAGACAGCAAACCTATCTTTATGTTGCTAAGCCTCTCACACAAAATAAAGCTCCAAGTACTTAGCACCTATAAAAAGAATAAAATGAAGCTGGCCTAAGAATTATAACTGTACTGCTGACCCACTGGAAAAATGCTCTGAGACAGACATAAGAGTATATGATTTTTCAAGTTAACAACGTGCATATCTACATGTCAGTGGCACTTAAGGAGGATATTTAATAGAGAAACTCTAGATCGGACTGTAAAAAGTTAAAACATGGATGAAAACTTTAGCAGTGAAGCCCAGTAGCATAGGCTAATTCTATCAGCTTAAACTCCCTAGTGATTTGTGGAAATTGCACTTTCAACGCTGGTATTAATTTTTCTGGTCCTGTCAGGAAGGAGCTGCAACTTGCAGATATGGAGTCTCTCTAGTGAGAGAAATGACTGTGCCTTGCCAGTATCAGCTGATAAGCTTAGCACTGGTATCTGTGCAACAACAAAACCATGCTGTGCGTCTGTATTCCTTGTGTGATCTCCCTGCTGTTTCTGTCTTGTCCCATTGTGTAGTGAATACACTAGATAGGCTGTAATTCATACTGAGGACTTTAAAAATTACCATCAGACAAGTAAACAGAGCATAACAGCTATGATCATCAATTCAAAACAGCCTGATTGGACCAGTGTCTTCCCATTTGGAAGGGAAAAAAACTCAACCCCAAAACAAAGAGCTTTTTTATTGATGGCTTTGTGCCTTCCACAGGCTGATTATGTGTTCTATGTTACTGCTTGTGTTCTGAGTCCTTCCTACCATTTCTGATTTTACTGCTATTATCTGTCTCCTGCCGTCATGGTAGTATTAGAAACAAAATGTAGCAACATCTATAATTAGGATTGTCTACACATTTTCTTTCTATTTTCCATTTGACTCATGTTCCTAACTTTCTAAATCTTTCAGTTTCCAAGTTGAGATAACCCAGATCACCCTGAGAGCAAGAGTAGTGTTTGTCCATTTAACAAAGCCAGATTTTGATCTTCAGAACAGATATGTAAGAACAGCAGGACTGGAAATTGTAATTTGGCAGCAAGAGAATACTCACAGAGAAGAATTCTTAGATAAGACCCAAACCTTTTTCCAAGAGAGATACTGACAATGTAAGGATCTTTGATGGTCACCAATTGAAAAATGCTGGCATTGAAAGGCACAAGATTATGGACTTACTGAGCTAGCCACATAGATAGTTTAATGTCAGTGGAAGTGCTGAATAAACATAAAATTTATATGTATTGCCCTCTCTATGAATCACAAGAGAATGAGTCATGGAAGTAACAGGGAGATACCTGACTTTAGTGACTCAGGAAAAGATGGCATGTTTACCTCCTGAAAGCCACTGCTCTGAGGACAAACTAAGACATACAGGCATCCTTTAGCTGCCAGTGCCTGCAGCCCAGCCTAGCAGGCTGACTACATCTCCATGCTGTGAGGAAGCACCCGCTGGGAGAAGCAGTGTGGGCTGGCCACCCAAATGTGGCTGCAGTAGCATTTGGCAGAGGAGTGGTGCTGCTGGGGCCCAGGGCATGTGTGAAACTTAGCAGCATCTGGGAAAACATGATAGGTGAGGGACAGATTGAACTATTATTAGCTAACTTAACCTTTACTATGTTTTTGTAAGCTTGCCTCAAAAAGCACAGACACGGTTTTATGCACAGACAGTTCAGTGCTAGACCTCACCCAAGCTGTGTTGCTATACACATGTGCTTGTTAGGACATATTGTTGGCCAAGTGTGACTTGTTGATGTGTTTTGTATTGTCTGAAGTTTGTGGTTTTTTAATTATTGTGTTTGCCAAAACCCTTAAAAGCATCCTCCTTTGTGTCTTATTTTGGGGAAGAAATTTCTTTTGCTATGTCCTACAGCCCACTGTGGTAACAAGAGTGCTTCACTTGAGGCACAGAATTTAGATATGTGGGACTGGCAATTTGTGAGTTCATTGATGAAGTCTGCATGCTGCAATTAACCTAATTACTGGTTTCATTACATTAATTTAATTCTTGTCCTGGACACCAGCTGTTTAATCATTTGCTTTAAGACTCCCTCTCAATTGAGGCCATTCTAAAATCTGCTGGCATGGATTGGCAGAGTTGAGTAGTGAATCTGTTGGTGTGTCAGCACCAACACTGTGCTTTTTACCCCCTTAATCTTAAACTTTCTCTTATTAAAATCCTATTGTAGATCTTTAAATTGATCAACTTCTGTACTGCTGTTCTTTGAAAGTTCTTGAAAACATGATTCCTCTCTGACGTGGTGTGAAAGAACCTTTTGCACTAGTCTGTGCTAATTTGCCTTTTGGTACATATGTGCACTTTGTGTTTTCCTTATGGATGGTCTACTAGATTACAGAATGGTAGGGGTTGGAACGGACCTCTAGAGATCATCTAGTCCAATCCTCCTGCTCAAGCAAGTCCACCTAGATCAGGTCCAGGCAGGGTTTGAAAACCTCCAGACTCCACAGTCTGTGCCAGGGCTCCCTCACCCTCACAGAACTGTACTTTTTTCTTATGTTTAAATGGAACTTTTTGTGTTCCAGCTTTTGTTCATTTACCCTTAACCTGCCACTGGACACTACAGAAAAAGTGTCTCCCCATCCTCTCGACAAGCATCTTTAAGTACTTCTTAGTATTAATGAGGTCCCCCCTCAGTCTCTTCTTGAGGCTAAACAACATCAGATCCCGCAGCCTCTCCTCATACGGAAGATGCTCTAGCCCCTTGATCATCTGTCATGGTTTAGCAAGGAGTTGCTTTTGTTTAGTAACGGGGGAGCGGGTTGCAGTGAAGACCCGGTAAAAGTTTTTTAGACTCTCCCCCGACTCCTGGGTTCAGACCCACCCCCCGGCCCGGCTGGGCCAATCTGGCGCCTCTGCGATCACTATTTGAGGACGGGAATTTGAGGTGCCAGGCAGGAGGTGTAAGAGTGGTACAAGATGGAGGCGACCATGCGGACCCCACAGTCGGAGAAGGAGGAAGGATGGAGCATCAGACCAGAGACCCCTCTGCAAGCCGTGGTGAGAGTGCAGCCGGTACCCCTGCAACCTATGGATCAGCAGCAGCAACTTCATGTGAGTGTGCCCGGACGGGCCAGAGACTGTGTGGGGGAGGCGGTCATGGCACAGGACATGCTGGAGAGCCTGTGCACCGCAGAGCAGCCCCACACGAGAGGCAGAGAGGAGCAGCAACTTTTGGGACAAATGAGCATCGGTACAGCCCGTGCAGGGCTTTGGGACAAATGTGCGTCGGTGCAGCCCGTGCAGGGCTGCCATGTGTGTGTGGTACCTCACGGACTTGCAAGGAGGACTGGTGCAGAACCCACTTGCCCTGAGGTGAGACAAACGGCAGAAGCCACCAGGAACGGACTGACTGAAACCCCCACTCCCTGCCCCCCTGGGCCGTTCAGGGGGGACGGAGGTATAAAACACCGGGATCAGGGCTCTGAGCCCGGGAAGAGGAGAGGGGTGGGGAGCAGGTGGTCTTAAAGGGCTGGTCGGACTCTTCATCTCTGTACCATTCTGTGTTGTTGGTTTTGTTTTGGTTCTGGTTTTTGGGGTTTTGTGTTTTAGTTGGTATTAAATTGTTTTCTGGTTTTTCTTCCCCAAGCCGAGTAGCCTGGTCTGTTTTGTCCTGCACCTTAAGTGGCAATTAAGCCCTCCCTGCCCTTTAGCAATCCTTTAGTCTTCGGTACTTGAGGCTAATCGTGGTCTTTTGTTCCCTGATGGGCAGAAACCACGACATCATCCTGGTGGCCCTGTGCTGGACTCTTTCCAGAAGTTCCCTGTCCCTCGTGAGCTGGGAAGCCCAGAACTGGACACAGGACTCCAGATGAGGCAGAGTAGAGGGGAAGAGAGGCAGACTCCAGGGCAGAGTAGAAGGGAAGAAGAACCTCCCTTGACCTGCTGGCCACACTCTTGTTGATGCATCCCAGGATGCCATTGGCCTTGTTGGCCACGAGGGCACATTGCTGGCTCACGGTTAGCTTATCAGTCAGAACTCTCAGGTCTCTCTCTTCACACAGCTGCTCTCCAGCAGGTCAGCCCCCAGCTTGTACTTTTGCATGGAGCTGTTCCTTCCCAG